>JBAHVR010000308.1:520000-684946 GCA_036898135.1 Oncomelania hupensis
TCAAAAACTTGAATGTATATGCAAAGACTTACAGCTGCAGCAAATGCGATCGCCATTTTAGAGTATCAGGGGGATTGTGTGATCATTTTGTGAAATGTAAAGGGGCTCAAACCCGTGAAAAATTTCCAGGAGGAATCTATAAACTGCCACCCACACTAAGACAGAGATTAGATGATGAAAATATAAAATTGCCACTACAACTGCAGTTTCATCCCTATAGAATTGTATATGATATAGAGACGTATTTTCCCAATACACCAAATATCCAGAATAACCCTACACAATTAACATTTTTAGAACAGCATGTACCGCTTTCCATCAGTATATGTAGCAATGTACCTGGATTTACAGAACCACAATGTTTCATCACCACAGGCAACCCAGAAGAGTTGGTGCGTAAAACAATAGACGCACTATACACCATCCAAAAAGCTTCACATTCCATTCTAAAAGAGGTAGCCAAACCCGTTTTTAAAAAAATCAAGAAGCGTTTAGAAGTGATTGCCGAAACTGATGAACATGTTGAATTTCACCCACTCAATGAACTTAAAGATCGATTATCCACATTTATTGAAAGCATCCCTGTGATTGGGTTTTCCAGCGGGAAATACGACTTAAATGTTTTGAAACCTTATTTGGCTAAATATTTTTGTGAAACTGAGCCCGACCCTGGCGTGAACCTAAATAAGGAGAAAGAGGATGATGCTGAAGATGAAGATGAGGATGAGGAGGAAACAGAAGAAGAGGATGATGAAGAAGAAGAAGAAGAAATAACACCTGAAGCTAGAAAGAGAAAAAAGTCGAGTATACGAAAAACACAAAAGAAAAAAACAAAATCAACATCCAAAAATCACATGATCAAAAAAGGCAAGCAATTTTTGGTCCTTTCGAACGCTAAATTAAGATTTTTAGACATCACCAATTATTTGGCGCCTGGTTTTTCTTATCGCCAATATTTAGCGGCCTACAAGTGCTCTCTACAGAAATCATATTTTCCATACCAGTATATCACATCACTGGACAAATTAGATGAGCCACAGCTACCTCCCAGAGAGGCCTTTTTTAGTGATCTAACCAAAAGTACAATCACGGAAGAGGAGTATAAAAGCTGTCAAGTGGAATGGGATGCCCAAAAGATGAGCACATTACGAGACTGGCTCATACATTACAATAACATGGACTGTGTGCCATTTTTAGAAGCTATTGAAAAGCAGACGCATTTTTTTCAAGACTTGGGTTTAGACATGTTTTATGACGGCGTGACACTACCAGGGCTAACAGATCGCTTTTTGCACTCAAGTTGCCGCAATTTTTTTGCGCTTTGCGATGAACAGGATAAAGATATGTATTATACAATGCGGGATTCGGTGTGTGGTGGTCCAGCCATTGTTTTTCATAGATACCATGAAAAAGATGTCACCTACATCAGATCGGCGGACCCCAACATCGTTTCTCCAAAACTCTGCAAGACCATTGAGGGGTATGATGCCAATAGCCTATATCTGAAATGTATGTCAGAACCTATGCCGGTAGGGTTTTATTTGAGAAGAAAGGCAGAAGAGGGATTTTATTTAGATTGGAAGAAAAATCGACAGAGTAAGATTTGTTTAGAATGGTTAGAATATATAGCAGCTAAAGAAAAGAGAGACATCCAACATCAATATAATAGGGGAGTAGAAAAAAGGCTAGGAGGAAGAAAGCTTCCCGTGGATGGTTGGGAACAAAAATCAAACACGGCATTTCAATTTCACGGCTGTTATTGGCATGGGCATGATTGCCGACTAACACAAAATTTGGACCCCGACCTAAAAAAGAAGAGAGCCGACGACACACAGGAAAAAGATGCCTATCTACGAAAAATCGGCATCAATCTACGCATCATGCGAGAGTGTCAATGGCAAGATTATAGAAAGAAAAACAAGAAAGAAGTGGCATATTGGGCTCCTCGATTTGAGTCTGGACCCGCCTTTTATAG
The DNA here is from genome assembly GCA_036898135.1 of Oncomelania hupensis. Classification (NCBI taxonomy): domain Eukaryota; kingdom Metazoa; phylum Mollusca; class Gastropoda; order Littorinimorpha; family Pomatiopsidae; genus Oncomelania; species Oncomelania hupensis. The sequence goes on from JBAHVR010000308.1 coordinate 521,976, forward strand.
TGGGGGCATGACCGAAAAGGAGATCTTGGAGCATGTGAGGACTGGGGCCATGTTTGGATTCGTGGAAGTTGATATTGAGGTTCCAGATCAACTCAAACCTCGATTTGAAGAATTTCCACCAATCTTCAAAAACACCAACATCGGCCGAAATGACATCGGTCCTCACATGAAAGCGTTTGCGGAAGCGCATGGCTTCTTGAAACAACCACAACGCTCCCTCATTTCCAGTTTTCGTGGAGAAAAAATATTACTTATCACCCCCCTACTCCAGTGGTATTTGCAACAAGGGCTACGAGTCACCAAAATCCATCAGGTGATTCAATACGACCAACAGCCCTGCTTCCAAAAATTCACAGACAAGGTGACCAGCGCCCGACGAGAAGCAGACTTAGATGATGACAAGGCCATCATTGCAGCAGCTTACAAACTCGTGGTGAGTCCTTTTTTTTTATCATGTGTACGCATTTTTAATACTATGCACGCCCAAATTTTTAAAAGTGCACGCCAAAATACAATAAAATGCATTGGAAACAAAACACGCAACCCGTGCATCGACGATACCATGTCCATGCATCGATAATATCATGTGCGTGCACGTGTGCGCGCATGTGCGAATGACTGAACAGACATTTTTTAATACTCTGCACGCGCAAATTTGAAACTCTGCACGCCCAAAGTTAAAGGACTGCACGCCAAAATACAATAAAATGCATTGGAAACAAAACACGCACCCCCGTGCAACAAAGTTATCATGTCCGTGCATTGCTAAAAGTGTCTGCACACATGCGCGCATACACACACGCGCGTACACGAGCGCATACGCGCACGCGAACGCGCATGTGAACGACCACTGGCCCCACTCAAATTTAAAAGACTGCACGCCAAAATACAATAAAATACATTGAAAAAAAAACACGGACCCCGTGCACCACCAATGGCGTGGGTGCGTACGTGTGCGTACGCGCGCGTGCGTGTGTGCGTGCGTGTGCGCGCGCGTGTGTGTGTGTGTGTGTGTGCGTGTGCGCGTGCGTGTGCGCGTGCGTGTGCGCGCATGTTTTTTTTATATTTTATTTTGAGGGGCTCATTTTTGGTTTTTGTTTTGTTTGATCCAGGGCAATAGCTCCTATGGCCGAACCTTGATGAGGCGTGATCGTCATACCAAGGCATTCATCACGGATGCAAAGGGCGCCACCAAAGCGATCCACGATCCACGATTTAAAAGATGCGTACCCGTACAAAATGATTATTTCGAGGTAGAGTGTCGATTGACCACCATCCACCAAAATCTACCTCTACACATCGGATTATTTGTGTACGGGTACGCAAAACTCAAGCTTCTGCAATTCTACTACCACTTTATCGACTTTTACGTTGAACGATGCGACTATCAACTCATCACCTGCGACACCGACTCGCTGTATTTGGCATTAAGTGGTGACACTTTAGAAGACGTCATTCGTCCCGATCGTAGGGATCACTTTAACAAACATCGGGACGAATGGTTGCCGACCCAATATTGCCAAACACATAAAAACAACGCTATCAGACCATCATCACCTCTACCGCCACCATCGCCGCCACCACCTCCGATAGTGCCGGGACAATTAGCACCAACACTACCATCATCACCACCCCCATGCTGTGTTGCAGCACATAAACACCAAACGCGAGAACCAGGGCTATGGAAGCTGGAGGCCAAAGCTGATAAAATTATCTCTTTGGCACCCAAAAGCTACGCATGTAGCACTCATACAACCACTAAGGTGTCTTGTAAAGGCGTGCAAAAAAGGTGCAATCCATTAACCATAGCCAACTTTCAAACCGTACTAACGGCACAAACGCCGCATCATGTGGTTAATCGAGGTTTTCGTCTTGACGCACAAAATGTGATGCGAACTTATATCCAACCCAAAAGAGGTTTATCCTATCTCTACACTAAAAGAAAGGTATTGTCAGACGGTGTCTCTACCATACCACTTGATCTCTAACTTTTTTTTGTTTTTTGTTTGAAATTGATAGAGTGATTTATCATGGATGTGCGTTTTTTTACAACATCCTTTCTCGATCCTTCTCGCGGGTCCTTCAGGATGTGGTAAAACATTTTTTATTGCACAATTGATTTAACATTGTAAAACTCACATTCAACCGCCTATTGAAAAAGTGGTGTATGTCTATCATCAATATCAAGACTTGTTTAGACAGCTACGAGAGACAAGTCCCGTATCTATTGATTTTGTAGAAAGTTTAGATGGAGTGGACTTTGATTCGACTATTGCAACCTTATTGATGGTCGACGACCATATGGATAACCCTGTGATGGAACAGCGTGTGGCGGACTTTTTTATTAAAAAATGTCATCACGGAAATATAAGTATGGCTTATATGGTGCAAAATATATTTCATACTAGCAAACATCATCGGACGATTTCGTTAAATGCACATTATCTGTGGTTGGGTAAAAATCCACGATCTGCGGATCAAATTTTACACTTGGCTATGCAAACTTTTTCTAAACGGCATCATTTTTTACGTGAGGCCTATCAAGATGCAACCCGAGAGGCGTATGGATACCTCTTTTTAGATTTTAAACAACAAACTCCTAAAACCTATCGTGTGCGCACTCATGTTTTTGACCCACATCCAATCGTCTAAAGATATTCTTGATTAAAAAAAAAAAAAAAACAATCATGAGCAAACTCATTCATCAAAACTCGTGTCTTTGTTTAAAATCAGAGTTGGATTTTATTTTTTTATTTTGTTCGATGATTGGGGGATAGCCTTGTTGCTATTTTAAATTATTTTATATATCTCATCTGATGTTTATGGCCCTCCGTGGTCTAGCACGTTGCGAACATAAATAGCCCTGGAGCTGTATGCTCACACACTTGGTGGTCATTACCTATTGGATAGCCATGTTGCTGCCACTTTAGTGGGACCAGTCATAGCCGTATGCTGCTGTTGGTCATATACTGGTGGATTTTGTATAGTTAGCTATGTGCTGTCTTATGTATTATTTTTTATTTTAACTTTTTATTTGATGTTTTATGGCCCACCGTGGTAAGTCCCATGCATAGCCATGCTGCTGTACGGATTCTTGTCCGGTGGTCATTACCTATTAGATAGCCATGTTGCTGCCACTTTAGTGAGACCAGTCATAGCCGTATGCTGCTGTTGGTCATATACTGGTGGATTTTTTATAGTTAGCTATGTGCTGTTTTATGCATTATTTTTATTTTAACTTTTTATTTGATGTTTTATGACCCCATGGCCCACCATGGTAAGCCCATGCATAGCCATGCTGCTGTATGGATTCTTGCCCGGTGGTCATTACCTTATTAGATAGCCATGTTGCTGCCACTTTAGTGGGACCAGTCATAGCCGTATGCTGCTGTTGGTCATATACTGGAGGATTTTATATAGTTAGCTATGTGCTGTTTTATGCATTATTTTTATTTTAACTTCTCACTTGATGTTTTATGGCCCCATGGCCCACCGCGGTAAGCCCATGTATAGCCATGCTGCTGTATGGATTCTTGCCCGGTGGTCGTTACCTTATTAGATAGCCATGTTGCTGCCATCCTAGTGCACCCGATTATGGTCATGATGCTATTTGAGCATATACTGGTGGATTGTTTTTATATATGTTTTTTTTTCTAACTTCTCAACATTTTAATTTTTGATTGCAGCCGATTAAATTTGTTTTATAATTTAATACCTTTTAATGTTATACAGATTATCCTGCAACGTGTGGCATATGCTATACCTTATCTGTTTGGTTACTCCTGTAATTTTATACTCGAATTAAGATTTTAGCTATGTTATAGGATAAAACTTTAAACTAGTATGTTGCATGCGATCTGTGCTGATTTTATCGCTTTTTATGTGATCTTGTGGTTTTATTTTAAATTTGTTTATTTGTCTCTGTGTTCGGGGCAGTGCGCCCCGCTAAACTGGTATCTAAGACCTTGTGGCCTCTGGCGGCGATGCGTCCTCTCCCTTAGCCAGCGCCGAGCGAGTTCGGCCAACCCTTTCACTTTTATGCAGCCTTAAATTACCCAATATTTTATAATGCTTTACATTGTTTGCATCCACGGTGGCCTGTAAATTCTGTCGATCACAATAATTAACTGAATTTTATCATCAGCTTTGATATATGCGTATGTGTCCGGGGCTAGTTAATATAATATACAATACAATACAATTTTAACTACCGCCGACTCAAACAGCCATTATAAAATCTCAAGATATAAAACACCGACCACTATCAACGATCACTGGCGCCGGTCCCATCGAATTTTATATATTTGATGGTGATTCAGACTATATTGATCTCAGCAATTCTTATCTTTATATCAAACGCCGTGTGCTTAATGGGGATGGCGCTAATATTGCTGATAATGCCGCTGTGGGGCCAAAAAATTTATTGCTACACTCATTATGGAGTCAAATAGATCTATCGCTCAATGATCAACAGGTGACATCATCTAGCAACACCTACGCCTATCGAGCTTATTTAGAAACACTGTTGTCTCATGGTAGCGATGCTAAACAAACCCATCTTCAATTATCGATGTGGGACAAGGACACCTCAGGACACATGGATGCGGCAGCCAATCACAATCGTGGCTTACAAAGACGTGCTACAGCGATCGCCGCCAGTCGCTCCACAGAGTTAATTGGACGATTACATCTAGACGTGTGTCAACAAGAAAAACTACTTATGAATGGTGTTAGCTTAAAACTACGGCTCATCCGAAACTCAGATGAATTTTGTCTTCATGCCGGGACAGCGGCTGGGTTTAAAATTAATTTACAAGATGTGAGTTTTTTTGTAAGAAAAGTTAGAATTAATCCAAACATTCAGATGGCACATCTTCAAACGTTCCAAAAAGAAAATGCCAAATATCCTCTAAAGAGAGGTGTTACCAAAATATTTGCCATACCCCAGGGAAACATGCAAGTCAATAAAGAAAATCTGTTTTTGGGACAATTGCCCACCCGCATTATAATAGGGCTCATCAGTAATGGCGCTTTTCATGGTCGATATACGCTAAACCCCTTTAACTTTCAACACTTTCATATGAATTATATATGCTTACATGTGGGCGGTCGGAGTATACCGGCTAAGCCGCTAAAGCCTGATTTTGATGGACGGCGCTATGCTCGCTCTTATCTCTCTATGTTTCAAGGTTTGGGGAAAGCATGGCAAGATGAATCGAATGATATCACCTATGATGAATTTGGCAACGGATACACGCTGTTTGTATTTGATCTGACGCCTGATCAGGCTGCTGACTCTGAACACAGCCAACTCATAAAACACGGTACAATGAGATTGGAAATTCAGTTTGCTCAAGCACTGGGAGACACTATCAATATTGTGGCTCATGCTGAATTTCATAACTTGCTAGAAATTGATAAGCATCGTAATGTTATGATAGATTTTTCTACATAATGGATACACTGCAGATTAATCAACTATTGACGTTTGATATGTTTACACGTAATATCTTTGAAGGGGTGTATGCCCGTGATCAAATTGTTACACAAAAGTGTTTATGGACTAAACCTAGTGCTTTTGTGGTTAATTTAGATCCGGCTTTACTTCCTGGTTCTCATTGGGTATCAATGTATATAGATCCCAAACACAATACAGCAGAATATTTTGATTCTTATGGTTTGAGCCCTTTTCCTGAATGTCAACAATTTTTAAAGACTTATGCCAGTACATTTACATATAATGATATTGTTTTACAAGATGATACGCTCGTTTGTGGACAATTTTGTGTGGTATATTTGCTGTTACGATGTAGAGGCGTTTTGTTTGAAGATATTATTCATCATCTTTGTACTCCTTTTAATGATGCACTTGTATATAGTATTGTACAAAACTATTTTCCCAGGCTTCCGTTTGCGATTTGGTTGTATCTTATAAAGCATGCGTTTGATTTTGTGCTGTATTCATTTGATTGTTGTATGCTATCCATATCGGATGTTTTTACAATTATGTCTCAAGAAGATGTAACCATGCGCGTCACTCCTCGCAATTCGCGATGGTGGCAGTTGTTTGGTCGTGAAGTACCTAGGGGTGAAATTGTATTTGGATGTCAAATGGTGATCATTTTTATGGTCGTCATCACTTCTATATATAATCTCACTGTGGGTCACAAAGACACCAATTTATGGATTGCATTATTGGGTTCTTGTCTAGGATATATTTTACCTAACCCATCTATCGCACCCGCTGAAAAAATAACTTGATTTTTTGTATATATTATTTTTTTTAAAAATCGTGTTTAAATTTGTATAAGGTATGCAGGCTGATGCAATGTGGATGCATGTTTAGACATGTTTGTATGTGGACCTCGGCTGATACAATGTTTCTTGATAAAACGTGTTTAGACTTGTACGAGGTATGTTGGCTGATGTAATATTTCTTGTTGAAATATCATGGACAACAGATTTAAACGTGTTTAGACTTGCTTTTTTCATAGACTCCGCGAAGTGACTCTAGCATTGTATATAAAAGGCTCTCTGACATACCCTCCAGTATAAAAAGCCACTGGTTACTCACTTCGCTACCATGTCTTCAGCTATTCAAAGATCTGTTAGTGGTGAAAAATTATTTCCTTTGGGAAATAGTCTCTTTGCTTGTGTTACTACGTTCAATGAACAGGTGTTTATTCATATACGTGCTTTTGTGCCTGGACTCAAAACCGAATCCTCTTCAAAACAAGACGAAAAAGAAGAAAAAACTTCAGACTTACCTCTTTATCCAACTAGACGGGGAATCACTTTGACGCCTGCTGCTTTCGACGAATTGTTGATTCACACCTCTGAACTCTTAAATATAATTCATGAGAAAGAAACAACAAAAACTACCACTGTGCTTAATAATCAACAGCATCAGCGAATGACCTCTGCTCTTCAAAAGCCTATGTATTCACCCTCTACATCAAAGAGATTGCCGTTGGATAGCCAATATCCGTTCCAAAAGTTGTCTGAATACAACTAAACAAAAGTGACATTTTTCGATTTATGTGAAAAGCTGTTGCAACTTTTAAAAAAAGTGACATTTTCATCAAAAGTTGTCTGAATACACCTAAACAAAAAGTGACATTTTTTGATTTATGTGAAAAAAGTGACATTTTTATATTGTGTATATTGTATATATTGTGTATATATTTAAGTGTGTGCGGTTGGTATAATACATTTTCTTTCATTATCAATATGGATAGTGATGCTGTCAAAACTTTTTTTGATAAAATACGTCAAAAAGTTGATGAATATGCTTTGTCTAAATGTCATGGATGCAGGATTAACCATCCATCGCAGCGCCAACATTTATGTTGCATGTATACACAACAAGAAGCTATAATAAATTTTACTCATAAGATTTTGTCTACATGTTTAAAACAAGAGTTGGTTGATGTTTTCACCCCAATTATCATTACACATTTGCTTAAAACTAGCTGGGAAAAAGAGAGAGAGCAAGAGAAAGCAAGAGAGTTAGCGAGAGAGGGGAGAGAAGAAACAGGATAGACTCCAAATAGCCAGGCCATCACGGGTGCTGAGAGCGAGAGAGAGAGAGAGAGAGAGAGAGAGAGAGAGAGAGAGAGAGAGAGAGAGAGAGAGAGAAAGAGAGAGAGCGAGAGAGAGAGAGAGAGAGAGAGAGAGAGAGAGAGAGAGAGAGAGAGAGCGAGAGAGAGAAAAGAAAAAGAGAGTGATCGAGAGAGAGAGAAAAGAAAAAGAGAGAGAGAGAGAGAGAAAGAGAGCGAGAGAGAGAGAGAGAGAAAAAGAGAGAGTGAGAGAGAGAAAAGAAAAAGAGAGAGAGTGATAAAAAGTATACATTACATAGTACAAAGTCGGTTTATTGTTTGCTTGTTTTTTGCCTGTAACAAAACAAAACAAAACAAAAACATTTTTATTATAAAATTGTATAACAATGTATATATATTGTCATAATAACATGTTAATGTATAATAAAAGCATTTTTTATCATAAAATTGTATTATCAATGTGTATATAGTTAAAATTGGTATAAAATATTCATTTACTTACTTTTTATTTTTCATGCTTAACATTGGTGTGTGTGAGCGCACGCGGCATCTGAAACAAAAACAATAATGCATTGGTATTATTATTTTTAATTTTAAAGATGTTGTTCATTAATAAACTATTTTATACCTTATTTCTGGTGTTGTCGTTCTTTACTTTTTCTTTTTCTTTTTTTTTTTTTTGGTTGTTGTTGGTCTTTTATTTAAAAAAATTTTTTTTTACCTACTTGTAGCATCTTTATGCTTTGTGGTTTGGTGATGGTGATGGTGGAGGTGTTGGGTATCCCTCATCTGGTTGGTGTCCATCATCATCTCCCATCTCTGGCAATAGGTGTACATCCACCTCGTGGATGTTATATGACGGGTTTCTATTTAAAAAAAAAAAAAAAAAAATTAAACATAAATAAGATAAAATAAAAATAAAATTAAAAAGATAAAAAAATAAATACATATAAAAAAAATTATTCATTCAATATATAATAACATGGCCTTTTTTTCATAAAACAAAATAAAATAAAATTAAATAATTTAAATCATCACTATACAATAAAATCAATTTAAAATAAATGTTGTACTTACTCAGTCATAAACCATCTTAGTGCATCATGCACTCTGGTCGTGTCTACGTTCAGCGACTCCCATCTTAATGTGGGATTTTCAGGGCAGGAAATCCACAATACAAGTAGCACGCGCATCTTTGCTGTAAGGCTGATCTTTTGGAATGAAGTCTTTACAACGATGCCGGTCTTTTAAACTATCGCCACTGAAAGGGCTGTGAAAATCTGTTCATTCCGTCTACAAGTCTTAATTAACTATCTATAATTAAAACTATCTCCCTCTCACCGAGCTCCTATGGACAATATAACAGTCCTCCCTTTTCTAACCTACAATCCGATAGCGCTTGCCCACAAGATACAATTAACCCCCACATTGCGTATGTATATGTAAGCATCTGTTTGCCATTTTCGCGTCCCAACATCCCGCGTCTTAGTCCAGCATCTCTCTGTCTTGTCTCAACAAATGCAATCAAGTCTCAACAGTGTCAAACATGCTTTTACTAACACCATCGTCTCTAGGGATCCTCGCTCAGACATACCTCATTTGTTTGTCAAATACCTTCACTCATTTCCGTTCACCCTTGATTAGTTCCCTAATCAGCTTTTCTAAGACGCCCCCCCCCCCCCTCTCCAAAAATAATATTGGCGTCGTCTTTTCATCTACCTCCAAACGTGTCATGCATTCATTCATAAAGTACTCATTACACAAAATCGCCACGAGATCCTTGTCCAGACGTATCTCATTTGTTTGTCAAATACCTTCGCTCATTTCCGTTCACCCTTGATTAGTTCCCTAATCAGCTTTTCTAAGACGCCCCCCTCTCCAAAAATAATATTGGCGTCGTCTTTTTATCTACCTCCAAACGTGTCATGCATTCATTCATAAAGTACTCATTACACAAAATCGCCATTCAGATTTAAGGTACAGTGGTCGAGTGGTTAAGACTTAAGATTCCATAGATGCATATCCGCGTGGGTTCAAACCTCAGCCCAACCTTTTCTTTTTCAAATAAAAAAACCTTTTTCAAAACATCACACATACACACACACGCATCATCTAATATAAAAAGTCAATTATTATATACTAAAGGTAAAAAGAAAAAAAAGAGAGAGGGACATCATCATCATTATGCTGGTCCCAAGATCAATATACTCTTTTTTTTTACAAGGCAGCCTATAGCTGTATACGTTTTCGGCTAAAATCAACACTAACACTATAAAAAACAATTATACTGAAGAAAAAAATTGTATTTGTTGATAAAAAAAAACAGACCCCCTACCAAGACCACACGTGATATAAATAGATGCCGTGGTCCGCCCGCGCACGCCTACCCGCGCACGCCCCGCGCACGCCCCGCGCACGCCCCGCGCACGCCGGACCGCTGCCGGCCGCTCCGCACTCCGCCATTAAATAAACGCCGCAACAAAAAAAAACAACAAACAAATGCCGCCATTACCCACAAACAAAATGCCGCACCAGTGATGCAATACATCACAGCAGCGATGACGGCAGCCAATGACCCTGACCTCACATACCCTCATATGACGTCACACCGTGTCAGCCGGCCGTGTCAGCCGCATCCAAAAAAAAAATACAACCCTAAAACAGAGTGCTATTACTACTTACGCATTTTGGCCAAACTTGGCATTCCAGTCGCCTTGCACTACGACTGTTAGGGACAGCCTGCAGATGTTCATATAAGACCTCGACTTTGCTGTCGTCATAGTCTGATGTTGGGGAGTAGGCCTGCATGATGGTGATGTTGAAAAGATCTGCTTTCGGACGGATGGTAATGAGTTTACTGGGGACTGGGTGGCAACACATGGCAGTGGCTAGAATGTCTTTGTGAACCAAGAATCTTACGCCGTGTTCGTGCCTGTCATCTCTGCCGCTGAAATAAAGCTTGTGGCCTTTGTTGGTAGCTGTTTCGCTTAGGCCTTTCCAGCGCAGTTTTCTGATACCTAAAATGTTTCATCGGTAGTGGTCCAGCTCGTGGGCCAGTTCTTCTAATTTTCCCACCGCATTTAGGTTCCTGACATACCAGGTTCGATGTAGCCTCTTGTTAAGGTGCCAACCAGTAACCCACTTATCATCTCCGTCCTTGTATGTGCGATCCTTGGTGACCTGGTATGGAATGAGCGGTTCTTTTCATTTATGGTGTGTCTTGGGCAAGAAAGACCTGGCTGAATTCTTTACGCAAATAATGCATTATTTAGCAACATCTTCTAAATAATACATTTTTTAGCCAATTATGCTAAATAATGCATTATATATTGAAACAAATCATTTTTAAGAAACATTTGTAAATAGTACATTATTTCACACAATCTGCGAAAGAATCCATTATATAGATAAATAATTCCTTATTTAGCAACAATGCTTTATTTACCTATATCTTTATTTATTTACCTATTGTTTGGGTAAATAATTAGTTATTTATCGATAGAATATATTACTTAGATAAATCTTACATTGATTGTAAACAAATGATTATAAAATATGTTCCTTCAATACAGATTATTTAGCTGAAAGTGGTAAAAATAAATATTTTACAAAGGGAATTCCATAAATTTCATCATCAAAGCTAATTGCTCGGAAGAGGGTGCTGCCGAGTTATGTGAATTTGTCGACTGCCTGGAGCTTCTGGCAATTCACTGAAATGGAAGGTTCAGCAAAGGGTTGGTCAGGTGCTAGCTGGTGCAAGATTTTGGTCTTCTGGGTGCTGATGATTAAACCGAAGTTACCGCATGTGGAGGAAAATTGGTCCATGCTGGCTTGCATGTCCGGCTCAGAGCCTGCATTGAGAGCGCAGTCATCAGCAAAACGAAAGTCTGTCAACACAGTTTCCTTAACTTTTGTTATGGTCTGAAGTCTGCGCAGGTTGAACACATTTCTGTCTGTTCTATAATTTATACAGACTCCCTGGTTGCTGTTCCGAAAAGCATCAGTCAACATAGCAGAAATTATCCTGCTTGATGGGTGGAGGAGAGAGCAGATTTGGGGAATGGGGGGAATGGGGGGAGCTAATACACAGCCCTGATTTACCCCATTTGAGACCGGAAAGTCTTCGGAGCAGTCGCGTCATCAAGGACTCGGGCCCTCATTCTATCATAAAACTGCCTGACCATGGTGATGAACTTGTCAGGACATCCAACTTGACATAATCTTCCATCTCGGCTTACGGCGTCGAAGGTCTAGGTGAGGGCAATGAATGTCGTGTACATTTGTCTGTTTGGTTTCTTAACACTTTTCCTGGAGCTGGCGGGCAACAAAAAGCATGTCGACATTTCCTCTTCCTTTTCCGGTAGCCGCACTGGCTCGCTGGGAGATGGTCGTGCTCTAGATGGGCATTCAGCCGGTTCAGCAGGACTCTAGCGAGAACTTGACCTGCTATGGAGAGTAATGTGGCTATCACAGACTTCATGGCTTCCTTTTCTCTAGTACATGTACAGGTGTGTTGTGAACCGAAGCCAGACAAGTTACTTATATTGAAGACTTCAATGCCCGAGTTCGTAGGGACTACGAAGCCGGGGATGTCGATGATCGATGAAGTCATCGATCGTAATGCTGCGGACAAGTGCAACCAAAACGGTTTATTTTTTGAACATTTTTCTTTTTTTAAACTAAGCAACTGCTGACCCAGTGATCTTGACCTTGAAGTGAAGTAATTCATGCAGTAATCATTTTCGAAGTTCCATGAATATACACCATCCTACCAAGTCCGTTTCAGAAGTGTGCAGCGGATCCGTTTGAATTGATAAGCGCATCGTACTTAGCCTGGGTCGTTTATTATTCCAGGTACTTAGAGATTATACACGTGAACAACCTCACTTCGGGAGAAGTCACTGGCCGAATGCAGAACATGTTCGCGCATCAGGGTATTACAGAAATTCTGGTTACTGACCATGGAAGACAGTGTACGTCCAAAGAGTTCCAGGTGTTTGCCAAGAAGTGAGATTTCTCGCATGTGACAACTAGCCCATATTACCTGCAAGCCAATGGTGAAGCAGAAAGAGCTGTCCAAACAGCCAAGAATATTCTTTCACAACCAGAGTTGTTGTTAGCACTGCACATCTACAGAGACACGCCGATAGCTGCCACAGGTTACCGCCCTGCACAAATTGCTAATAAAAGAAAACTGAGAACTACTCTTCCCACTCTTCAAGACAACCTGGATCAACAATTGATGACAAGACTACAGTCGCATCGCGACATGAAAAGATCAAACAACGCTACAAGAACTGTTTGGACAAACATTGTGGGACATGTCTACTAACAGCGATATAGCCAGGCGAAACAGTCATAGAACAGCAGGTCGACGGTGATAAGAAATGGAAAGACCAAAGAGTGATTGAAAAGCAATGTGCGTCAAGATCATACGTCGTACAAACATCTAAGGGCACGTTCCTCTGAAACAGGCGTGGCCTGAAGCAGTTTCAGCCCTACAAGCCCAAGAAAGTACACATTCACATATTGTTCAATTATCCCTAATCCAAGAAGCTCCACTCTAACTCCAGAGTCACGCCACGACGCGATTGGAAAGTGTTACACTCGTTGTTGGTTTTTTATCAATAGTTGATTCAGCCCCAATACTTGAATCCTGATAAGTGTAACTCGGATTCGTTTACCCACGCAACCTGTTCACTCAGCAACAAGGCAGGAGTCGTATGAAGTTTTCCAACTTTATTCAGCGTACATCAACAACTGCATACAATCGCTTTTTACTTTCTATCTCAACTAACTATTTTTTAAAACAGTGCGGCACATATATTGTCTCTCTATACACCAGATAACGTCCGAACATTCCAGCGTGACGCATTACAACCAATCAAAATAAACATCGCCACCACTGTCTTACGTCATACAACTTTCTTCATCATAAAAGAATCTCTCAGCTTATAGTGGATCTATCTAGATTCTTCGATCGATAGTAAACAAGCAACCCTAGAGAATTCTCCAATAATATCGACCAACGAAAATTATCAACATTATACTAAGCTTCTTCTAACAGCAACGCAAAATCAAATCAAAGGTAAATACGATGTTATTGAAGGCTTTGCAAAACAAAATGATCGTATCTATGGTGCGCGTCTCACACGTACTATCGTGCGCGCTTCAACGTAACATAACCCCTTACACAAGAAGAAATTTACCTAATTTCTTTCAACAACGTTGAGATGCAATGAACAAATAAAGTCCAGAATTAAAAAGTATTTCAGTCTGTGTCTGGATATTGTCTGTCACAGGCAGCATGTTATATAATATTCTAATTCTGCGCCTGTGCCATTGGTGATTCTTTGGTGATAGTTTATGATAGGAATTGATAGGGATGAAGAGGGTGGAAAAGATATTGGGTATTGCGCAGTAGTAACCGGGTAACTGTAGCTTTGTCAATAATTAGGTATACACTCTCATGTGAGCAATAACGTACATATTGCGTGGAACTGCCAATATTTATGAGACGTATATATAGAAAGGTAAAGCTCAAAAACGTTAGGGATTTGAATGGGACCGGGTAGCTCAGTTGGTAAGAGCGTCTTGCTAGTAACCGAAAGGTCGCTGGTTCGAATCCCGGATTGGTCAACGTGTGATCATATTATTTTCCCCTTTACCAACAACTGGCCCGCTGGTGTCAGTATAAATCGGTCCAGTAGTCACCTATATGCGAAAGTGTCGTGTGACTATAATCTACATACAAACAAAATGCGAGCGAGATTGGAAGATGAATAGGCCGAAGCAGACGAATTACTTTTATAAACTTTTTCCATCAGTGTGATATTTCTCTAAATCGTTTTGGCTGAAGTTAGGGCATAGTGAAGTGAATATTTTGTGATAGGTGTTTTTCTCTAGATTTAATTGTAATAAAGGTCTTTTTGATAGTTATAATTATAATTATGAATTGGAACTTTAATGCTTCAAAACGTCTGCTTCGACACGTGTGTGAGAATTTATTATTTGGATACTTTATTTGGTGTGTGAAGGTTGGTAGTGCTAATTGTGTTGGAGGTTTAGATTTTATAATTTCTTTGAAAGAATTTTGATTATTAGTTATCTATATATATATATATACATTGCTTAGCCGGAAGTCCTTCTTCGCCTCTACTGTAAAGTTTGTCCGGTATGGACGCTGATCTGGGCAGGTGCTGGGCGCTGCGGATCAGCCTGCTGTGCGCTCAAAACCCGCGAAATCGTTATAGCCGACATTTCCTTACCGAACGTTTAACCGTTTCTGAGAAAAATAAATAAACAAAATGTCCACAAACTGCAATAGCCTCATTCCGCGCGCTTTCGATTCAACCCGTGTCAAGAACGTGCCGTTCCGTAATGCCGCAAATTTTGTTTTATTTCCATTCAAAACACCTTTGCACTCATGTCACCAATCTAACACAATTTTGTGTTTAACTAATTAAATTTGATTAATTAAAAATCGAATCGAGGTTTCAGCATGTTTTCCCATATAGACCAAAAATTTATGGTCTATACGAAGCCTTGGTAGCTCACTTAGTAAGACAACTGCCTACCGTGCAGGTGACCCAAGTTCAAATATCCCGCGGGCCATATTTTTTTAATGTTATTTTTTTTTCACTCTACAATATGGATATTTTTCTTTTTAATTTAGGCTTTTTACTTTTAACTTATTTTTTATTATTATTATTATTATTATTATTATTATTATTATTATTATTATTATTATTATTATTATTATTTTATTATTATTATTATTATTATTATTATTATTATTATTATTATTATTATTATTATTATTATTATATCTTATATCAAATTTAATTTTAAAACCTTGGTGTTTTTTATGATTTCTATTTGTATTATTCTATATTCAATATTATTATTATTATTATTATTATTATTATTATTATTATTATTATTATTATTATTATTATTATTATTATTACCAAGGATCGGGATGGGGTGGTACGTGTAGGTAAAAGGGGGGTAGGCATAACGGGGATACGGGTATATATAAGGGGGTATGGTGATGGTCGATTCCTTCACACACCTCGCCTTCCGTTTTCCGCTTCCGGCTGAGGACGATGTGCTTGATGAGAATCTTATGGAAATTGTTTTAATATTTGCTTCATCCTTGCTATTGGTGATGGATATTGGTGATATTTTGTGACTTTTGCTTCGCGGCAGTTTGTGACTATTGCCTTGTGTCCATATTTTGGATGCTGTGTGTTGCTGTTGTGATTCTGACGCATACGATGGTTGGACTTGTTCGTCGCTGCGGGATTCTTCTGTGACTTTTATCGTGTGTGGCTGGTTGGTGTGTTGTTGTCGTCTTTGTGCACCTTGGTTACCGGCCGGAGGCTACTCTCTTGAGATAAGTATTATTCCTTTATTTAAATTCTTATTATTTTGGATTCTTTTTAGGTCCTGAAAAGGTTTTTAATCGAGTCAGGTGATCGGTCTACCAGCTCCCTCTAACGTTGTTGTTTTTTTTTTGTGTTTTTTTTTTTTTTGCTGTTGTGGGGGTTAGTTAGTTAGATAGTTTGTAGGTTATTGATTTGTCAGAATTTGTGAGGATGTCTTTTGTTGTTAAGTCTGCCAAAAAGCGCCGGCGTCGGCGTCATGGAGCCGTGGGGAGGCTGGACTCCCCCTTTGTCAAGAGTACAACTGAGTCGGCAATGCCAAGTGCATCTAGCTCTAGTGACTCTGAGTTGTCTATACCAGTGGCCCCTGTGATTGGTAACCTGGTTGCCTCCGTGGGGGAGGGTTGATGTCGCCCAGTAGAAAGAGGGCCCACGAGGCGCTTTCTGATTCATCTCTTTCAATGTCCTCTGAGGATTTAGTGGAAGTTTTACATGGTGATTCTAGCCCCGCTTATCTTTGTCGTTGGGCGTGTGGGGTTTGCCGCCCCTTCGGTCTATTCCCGTCATGTTAGTTTTCTTTTATTCTTCCGTTAGGAGGAGGGGGGGGGGCTTGTATTCTTGACCACCTGACTTTCCAGTAACTTTTTTATCTTCCCTTGCAGGCCTTTTTCCCTTTTTGTTGAGCCAGCTTTGGTAGTTTTTATAAAGACAGCATTTCTGCTGGGTTTCATTGTCCCGGATGTTCACACGGGGACGTAACATCTCCTATATTCCCCCCCTTCCCAGTCCCCTATTCACGTCTGTGACGCGGGACTTTAATCTACCCACCGACCGACCGTCCGTCGATTCCTTTCATCCATACCTGCGAAACGATCAACGGGGAAGTATCAAGGAGGGTACAGGTAGGTTACAATGGGGGTACGGAAGGTATCAAGGGGGTATGGGGAGGTATCAAGTGGGTTCGGGGAGGTATCAAGGGGGTATGGTGAGGCATCATGGGGGGGGGGGGACGGGGAGATATCAGGGGGGGGGATATGGTGAGGTATCAAGGGGGATATGGGAAGGTATCATCGTCCAAATGAAACTCGCAGATAAAAGTTGTCTCTCTGTCTACATTTTAAACAGCAACCTGTGTAGGGTATAAAACCACTAGTTGAAAGAATAAATATTAAGTACGTAGACTTCAAATTGTGACGTAATAACGTTTGTGCAAACTATTTTATATTTTCGTTATTGTGAATGAAAGAATCCGCCATAAATTAAGTTAGAAATTCAAAGCAGGTGTTGTGTGAATTAATTGTTTCTTATAACTTCATTCTTCGCTGTTTCTATTGTAACTCGGATTCGTTTATCCACGCAACCTGTTCACTCAGCAACAAGGCAGGAGTCGTCGTATGAAGTTTTCCAACTTTATTCAGCGTACATCAACAACTGCATACAATCGCTCAATCGCTTTTCACTTTCTCTCTCAACTAACTATTTTTAAAACAGTGCGGTACATATAATAGTCTCTCTATAATCCAGATAATGTCAGAACATTCCAGCGTGAACAACCAATCAAAATAAACTTCGTCACCACTGTCTTACTTCATACAATTTTCTTCATCATAAAATATCGACCATCGAAAATTATGAACATTATACCAAGCTTCTTCTAACAGCAACGCAAAATCAAATCAAAGGTAAATACACTCTGTTATTGAATGCTTTGCAAAACAAAACGATCGGATCTATCGTGCGCGTCTCACACGTACTTCGTGCGCGTCTCACACGTACTATCGTGCGCGTTCCAACATAACAGAAAAGGTACTGTCCAGTCCAAGTCCATGGGTATCGTTAAGAGAACATCCAGATCAACCACAGATCTTAAGTGGTGGTCTTATAGCTGCGCTGAGCTGACAGTCACCCGCAGTGGCAGAGTCGTCAAGAAACCTAATAGTTATGCTTACAGTGATGATTTACAGAAAATAAAGTTGACAGTTCACATTTACCGAAATTATTTTGTTTGTGTTGAATGACTTTTAAACAAAGAGATTACCTCCACAAAAATAAATTTTAAAAATTTTTAATAAAGCAAAGAATGTTTCTAGTCTATTGACTCGTTCTTATTCCACATTATTTCATAATATATGCAGAAATTATCTGGAAATACAAAACTCAAATGAAAAAAACCCTGTAATATTTATATGATAGAATAATGAATGTTATAATTAAGAATAATGAATGTTATAATTACCGCTCTGGAACGCTGGCTGAGTAATACACTGTCCTGCAGGCCTAACATCATAATATTTGGCGCACATGTCGGGGTCTGCTGACTGAACGCAGCAGGCTTCGTAACCCAATTTGTCGTTCTCGAGGTATGATCTAAAGAGACTGGGTTCGCTTGGGTTGAAAGCAGTTGCGGATCCTGCATCAGGTGCCTCTTGGACTATGTCAATGTACCACGAAGAGATCTGACGTGCATACGTGAACGGTCCATAGCAGCATTCCTGGAAACACACACACACACACACACACACACGCATACGTGTATATGGTGCCAAACGGGGACCTTGTCAAGGCACCTACATTTTGGGGACACAGGGAAGGAACTACGCTAGAAACACAAAACCAGCAGGAATCACACAGCAGCTTTAGACGAGTTATTTCCCATCTGGATTAATCAATTGGACGTCATGAAAAAAAGGTACATAATGAGGACATGACGTAAGTCCTCATTTCGAACTTTCATACACACCAAGTCCTCATTTCAAACTTTTATACACACCGTCCTCATTTCAAACTTTTATACACACCGTCCTCATTTGGAACTTTCATACACACCAAGTTCCCATTTCAAACTTTTATACACACCGTCCTCATTTCAAACTTTTATACACACCGTCCTCATTTGGAACTTTCATACACACACAGTCCTCATTTCCAACTGTTATACACACCAAGTCCTCATTACAAACTTTTATACACAGTTTGTGTATAAAAGGCGGAAATGATGATTTTTTCGCAATCCTATCCTATCCTATCCTGTCCCGTAAACCGAAGGTCGTAGGGGCACCACAGATGATCGTTTAACCAGCATACTCCATCTTTCTCTGTCCTCAGCAGCCCTGATGGCTTCGCTCAGTGTCAAACCAGTCCATTCTCGAATGTTGTCCTCCCACCTCTTTTTCGGTCTCCCTCTTCTTCTACCTCCTTGCACTGTGCCTTGCAGAATAGTCTTTGCAAGGCCTGATGATCTGGTGACGTGGCCATACCATCGGAGTTTCCGTTTCTTCACCACTGTTAGCAGGTCATCGTGTTGTCCAATGGTTTGTTTGATGGTCTGTCGGACTTCGTCGTTGGTGATGTGTGGGGTATAGGAAATGCTCAGAAGTCTTCTGTAGCACCTCATCTCCATGCTTTGTATTCTTCGTTGGAGATCTGCTGTGAGGGTCCATGCTTCGCAAGCATATAGGAAGATGGAGATGACAAGGGAGCGCAGCATTCTTACTTTGGAATGTAGACTGATGGTCCTGTCTTTCCAAATGGGCTTCAACCTTGTCAAGGCAGCAGTTGTTTGTGCGATCCTGGAGAGGACTTCCTGTCGGGACCCATTGTCTGATACTATCCTATCCTGTCCCGTAACCCGAAGGTCGTAGGGGCACCACAGATGATCGTTTAACCAGCATACTCCATCTTTCTCTGTCCTCAGCAGCCCTGATGGCTTCGCTCAGTGTCAAACCAGTCCATTCTCGAATGTTGTCCTCCCACCTCTTTTTCGGTCTCCCTCTTCTTCTACCTCCTTGCACTGTGCCTTGCAGAATAGTCTTTGCAAGGCCTGATGATCTGGTGACGTGGCCATATCATCGGAGTTTCCGTTTCTTCACCACTGTTAGCAGGTCATCGTGTTGTCCAATGGCTTGTTTGATGGTCTGTCGGACTTCGTCGTTGGTGATGTGTTGGGTATAGGAAATGCCCAGAAGTCTTCTGTAGCACCTCATCTCCATGCTTTGTATTCTTCGTTGGAGATCTCCTGTGAGGGTCCATGCTTCGCAAGCATATAGGAAGATGGAGATGACAAGGGAGCGCAGCAGTCTTACTTTGGAATGTAGACTGATGGTCCTGTCTTTCCAAATGGGCTTCAACCTTGTCAAGGCAGCAGTTGTTTGTGCGATCCTGGAGAGGACTTCCTGTCGGGACCCATTGTCTGATACAATGGCTCCTAAATATTTGAAGCTATGCACTGTGTTGAGGGATTGGCCTTGGACTTTGATGTCCGTATTGATGCCATTGGTGTTGTTGGTCATCATTTTGGTCTTCTCTGCACTTATTTCCATTCCATAGGCTCTGGAGGTGGTGTCAAGCCTCTGTACCAGCTGTTCAAGTTCTTGTTCCTCTCCAGCCAATCCATCGATGTCATCTGCAAAACGAAGATTTGAGATTGCTCTACCCCCTATGCTGACTGTGCCTTCATGGTCTGCAAGATTGATGCCCTCACCATTATCTGTAACAAGATCTGGCAGAGTGGGGAGTGGCCTATACCATGGACCCAGTCGCTTGTCATCACTCTTCCCAAAAAAGGTAACCTTCAGGAGTGTGAAAATTACCGGACCATCAGCCTCATCAGCCATCCCAGCAAGGTCCTCCTGAAAATAATACTCAACAGGTTGAAACCCCAAGCTGAACAAATCATAGCTGAGGAACAAGCAGGATTCAGGGCAGGGCGAAGTACCACTGAGCAGATTTTCAACCTCAGAATAATCTGTGAGAAATACCTACAGCACCAACAACATCTATATCATGTGTTCATAGACTTCAAGAAGGCGTTTGACCGAGTCTGGCATGCAGCTCTATGGGCAACAATGAAAGTGTACAACATCAGCCCTATAATTATTGAAGTCATCAAAAGCCTGTATGACAAGGCTACCAGTGCAGTCCTCCACAACAGCGCCATCGGGAACTGGTTCAGAACAACAATCGGTGTGCGTCAAGGATGCCTACTCTCTCCAACACTCTTCAACATCTTCCTAGAGCGCATCATGTCAGATGCTCTTGCAGACCATGAAGGCATTGTCTGATACAATGGCTCCTAAACATTTGAAGCTATGCACTGTGTTGAGGGATTGGCCTTGGACTTTGATGTCCGTATTGATGCCATTGGTGTTGTTGGTCATCATTTTGGTCTTCTCTGCACTTATTTCCATTCCATAGGCTCTGGAGGTGGTGTCAAGCCTCTGTACCAGCTGTTCAAGTTCTTGTTCCTCTCCAGCCAATCCATCGATGTCATCTGCAAAACGAAGATTGGAGATTGCTCTACCCCCTATGCTGACTGTGCCTTCATGGTCTGCAAGAGCATCTGACATGATGCGCTCTAGGAAGATGTTGAAGAGTGTTGGAGAGAGTAGGCATCCTTGACGCACACCGATTGTTGTTCTGAACCAGTTCCCGATGGCGCTGTTGTGGAGGACTGCACTGGTAGCCTTGTCATACAGGCTTTTGATGACTTCAATAATTTTAGGGCTGATACTTTCATTGTTGCCCATAGAGCTGAAGGCCAGACTCAGTCAAACGCCTTCTTGAAGTCTATGAACACATGATATAGATGTTGTTGGTGCTGTAGGTATTTCTCACAGATTATTCTGAGGTTGAAAATCTGCTCAGTGGTACTTCGCCCTGCCCTGAATCCTGCTTGTTCCTCAGCTATGATTTGTTCAGCTTGGGGTTTCAACCTGTTGAGTATTATTTTCAGGAGAACCTTGCTGGGATGGCTGATGAGGCTGATGGTCCGGTAACAGGGGATGGCTGATGGTCCTGATGGTCCGGTAACAGGGGTGATGTTAGCACGGCATCACTGGGCGAAAGTCTTCTACACAGAAGTCACCGGCCAGGGCGGAGGAACCTCACGTTACTACAGGTTCAACGATCATGTGCTCAGGGCCAAGGCGAGCCACATTGTATTCGTGGATTTCGGCTGTGGCCAACAGCCTGGAGAGGATTGGCCACCGCCAGGTCTTTTTTGCCTGAGACACACTACATGATGAAGCTATCCAATAATTCCATACCGGATCAGTCGTCGCCCGGCTACACAAAGACCGCGCCTTCCGTTGGCCACCAGGACGGAGGTGTTAAGTATGCTACTGATGGACAATTTAGCAAGATCCGCACGAGAAACAACATCGTCATAGGAACCTGGAATGTCAGGACCCTAACCGCGGAAGGAAAATTAGAAGAACTGGCCCACGAGTTGGACCACTATCGATGGAACGTTCTAGGCATCAGCGAACTGCGCTGGAAAGGCCTAGGTGAAACAACAACCGACAAAGTCCACAAGCTCTATTTCAGCGGTAGAGATGACAGGCACGAACACGGCGTTGGATTCTTGGTCCACAAGAACATTCTAGCCACTGTCATGGGTTGCCGCCCAGTCTCCAGTAGACTCATTACCATCCGCCTGAGAGCAGCCCCTTTCAACATCACCATCATCCAGGCCTATGCCCCAACATCAGACTATGACAACAGCGAAGTGGAGGATTTTCATGAAAATCTACAGGCGGTCCTTGACCAAGTGCCGAAGAAGGACATAGTGATAGTGCAAGGCGACTGGAATGCCAAGGTTGGCCAAGATGCGCACCACAACTGGGGAGACACATGTGGACCCCACTGCAACAACGAGACAAATGACAGGGGTCTGAGACTCTTGGAGTTTGCCAGATACAACAATCTGGTACTGGCAAACACGCTTGGTCTCCACAAAAACCCCAGACGATGGACATGGCACAGTCCCGGCGGGGAGCATCACAACCAAATAGACTACATCATGGTCAAGAAACGCTTCAGATCAAGCATCAACATTGGCAGGACACGCACTGTTCCAGGAGCAGACATCGGAATTGACCACGACCTCGTGATGATGTCTTTCCGGCTCCACTTGAAGAGGGTAAATACAGCAAATTGCACTAGACTGAAGTTCGACCTGGACAAATTGCAAGACCCGGAGTTGGCAGAACTATTTCAGGTCACAATTGGAGGGAAATTTGCACCACTGCTCATTTTGAGGGCTGGTGAAGTAGATGTCAACACCATGACCACCACCTTCAACTCAGCTGTGACAGATGCCGCCACTGAGATCCTTGGCAAGCACCGACCAAAGAAGAAGCCGTGGATCACACCTGAACTTTTAGATCTGTGTGATAAACGAAGAGAGATAAAAAAAAAAAAAGAAAAAGAACACCTCACAGGGAGCTGATGTCTACCGAAAAATCAACAATGACATCCGAAAAGGCATGCGCACAGCAAAGGAGAACTGGATAGAAGCTCAATGCCAGGAAATAGAGAACAGTCTGAACAAGAACAACAGCAAGAAGGCCTACCAGACTGTGAAGCGGCTGACAAGTGTCAAACAGCCCAAAGTCTCCACGATCCAAAACAAGTCTGGCATATGCCTTACAGAAGAACAAGAAATCTTGGACAGATGGACAGAGTACTGCTCTGACCTTTACAACCATACACCAAATGGAGACCCATCAGTTCTAGCATGTCCCGAGAACAGAGAAGAAGAAGAAATCCTCCCAATTCTCCGGGAAGAAGTTGAGGCAGCAGTACAATCGCTAAAGAAAGGGAAGTCAGCGGGAGTGAACAACGTACCCGCGGAACTGCTACAAGCAGGAGGAGAAGCGATGATTGTTGCCCTCACCATTATCTGTAACAAGATCTGGCAGAGTGGGGAGTGGCCTATACCATGGACCCAGTCGCTTGTCATCACTCTTCCCAAAAAAGGTAACCTTCAGGAGTGTGAAAATTACCTCACCATCAGCTTCATCAGCCATCCCAGCACGGTCCTTCTGAAAATAATACTCAACAGGTTGAAACCCCAAGCTGAACAAATCATAGCTGAAGAACAAGCAGGATTCAGGGCAGAGCGAAGTACCACTGAACAGATTTTCAACCTCAGAATAATCTGTGAGAAATACCTACAGCACCAACAACATCTATATCATGTGTTCATAGACTTCAAGAAGGCGTTTGACCGAGTCTGGCATGCTGCACTATGGGCAACAATGAAAGTGTACAACATCAGCCCTAAAATTATTGAAGTCATCAAAAGCTTGTATGACAAGACTACCAGTGCAGTCCTCCACAACAGCGCCATCAGGAACTGGTTCAGAACAACAATAGGTGTGCGTCAAGGATGCCTACTCTCTCCAACACTCTTCAACATCTTCCTAGAGCGCATCATGTCAGATGCTCTTGCAGATCATGAAGGCACAGTCAGCATAGGGGGTAGAGCAATCTCCAACCTTCGTTTTGCGGATGACATTGATGGATTGGCTGGAGAGGAACAAGAACTTGAACAGCTGGTACAGAAGCTTGACACCACCTCCAGAGCTTATGGAATGGAAATAAGTGCAGAGAAGACCAAAATGATGACCACCAACACCAATGGCATCAACACGGACATCAAAGTCCAAGGCCAATCCCTCAATACAGTGCATAGCTTCAAATATTTAGGAGCCATTGTATCAGACAATGGGTCCCGACAGGAAGTCCTCTCCAGGATCGCACAAACAACTGCTGCCCTGACAAGGTTGAAGCCCATTTGGAAAGGCAGGACCATCAGTCTACATTCCAAAGTAAGACTGCTGCGCTCCCTTGTCATCTCCATCTTCCTATATGCTTGCGAAGCATGGACCCTCACAGCAGATCTTCAATGAAGAATACAAAGCTTGGAGATGAGGTGCTACAGAAAACTTCTGGGCATTTCTTATACCCAACACATCACCAACGACGAATTCCGACAGACCATCACACAAGCCATTGGACAACACGATGACCTGCTCACAGTGGTGAAGAAACGGAAACTCCGATGGTATGGCCTCGTCACCAGATCATCAGGCCTTGCAAAGACTATTCTGCAAGGCACAGTGCAAGGAGGTAGAAGAAGAGGGAGACCGAAAAAGAGGTGGGAGGACAACATT
This sequence comes from Oncomelania hupensis, assembly GCA_036898135.1. Taxonomy (NCBI): domain Eukaryota; kingdom Metazoa; phylum Mollusca; class Gastropoda; order Littorinimorpha; family Pomatiopsidae; genus Oncomelania; species Oncomelania hupensis. Next base: position 546,879 of record JBAHVR010000308.1, read on the forward strand.
CGAGAATGGACTGGTTTGACACTGAGCGAAGCCATCAGGGCTGCTGAGGACAGAGAAAGATGGAGTACACTGGTTAAACGATCATCTGTGGTGCCCCTACGACCTCCGGGTTACGGGACAGGATAGGATAGGATAATTACCCCCACCCCTCCCCCTCCGCGGCTTTCTCCGCTTATATTTACTGTAGGAGTTCAATGATTAGATTAACGTCCCCGGACACAGTGCGTATAATAGGGGACAATAGTAGTAGTAGTAGTAGTATTGAGGATTTGTATAGCGCACTTATCTCGCCGTACTTGACCAGATCTAACTCAAACCTCCCGAGACGCGCACCTGCAGCCTTTGGGCGCATGTTCTGACAATCATTGAATGAACACTGAACCACCAGAGCTATTTTACTGCTAACATGGACCGTATATAGCACAGATAAGAGGTGGTCTCCATGAGACCATTCCTTTGATATATCACAACACCTATTTTGACCCCTATTTATGCCTTTTACAACTTTGCTGTGCCACAGCGCTATATAACCACTGTGCCACTGTGTGGCCTACGTTGCTCAAATGGACAGCAAAAGCGTAGAACCACTATTATACCAGTTTATAAGGAAAGAAGCGCGTGTATTTTGCTACAGATCACACAAGTACACACACACTGGCAAGAGATTGGAAAGATCAAAGGGAATGTGACGTAAGCAGCCCCGAAACTTTGCAAAGTTAGGAGTTTTGAAACAGAGGCCGCACCGGGTGAGATTAGTTGGGCAAACCAAAACCTGCTTTATTATTTTGAAATATCTGTTTGCTTCACCTACGGGGATGGTATTTGGGGTGTATTATACAATATATCATATGCCAAAACAGATGGTGGTTACAAAAAACATCACATCTGGGGGTGGGGGGAGGTGAGGGGCCCCCCAACGACCCTATATATATAGTATAGCATCTGGCAAGACAGATGGTGTTTAAAAATTCCATCACCTTTGTGGGGGGGGGGGGGTAGGGGGCCCCCAACGACCCTATATGTATAGTATAGCAAATGCCAAGACAGATGGTGGTTAAAAACACATCACCTCGGTGGGGGGTGGATGGGGGCCCCCCATGGGGTGGGTGATAGGATAAGACCCCCCGAGTTATGGTATGGGTGAAGGGATAGCTTTCCCTAATGCTGCTGCCGCGTACCCCCAAAAAACAAGAAAACAGCCCCAACGATCTGCGAGTTATGGGATTGGTGATAGAAAAACTTTAAGAAATAGAGATACCAAATAATGACCTCGAAATTTAACCGGCCACGTTGCAAAGGAAATGGATGTCGTCATTACAGTTGCATCAGCATAATTATTAGCCAGCGCTCTCTCTCCTGTATTTGTGGTGACGAACACACAAATCTTTTCAAAGACACACACTTTGTGTGTGGAGAAACAGAAGTTTGGTACAAAATGAGAATATGCGGTATTTATTCGAATTTATTCAATTTATAGCGAAAGGACTCGGTAAAACCATTTTCGAAATGAGGACGCACTTTTGGGTCCCCAGTTCGATTTAGGTCCCCATTTGAAAGGTGTGCTTACACATGAAGGTCCTCAATTTGTACCATTTGTAGACACACACACACACACACACACACACACACACACACACACACACACACACATATATATATATATATATATATATATATATATATATATATATATATATATATATATATATATATATATATATATATATATATATATATATATATATATATATAATCACAGATAACAATGTTTCTAGCAAAATATGAACTATGAAAATTGTAAGAATGCATGGACAACTTACGACTGTTGTGTATGGAAAAAAGGAGATGGCAATCCATTCAAATGTATTTCCAGACACTCACACATCGACGAAAGATAAGCAAAAATGTTAAATTTCTTGGCGGTGTTGTGACTCGGCTTTATCAGTTATGACTTGGCCTTATTCTAACGTGCTCTGTGGGTTCGGGCATTAAATAGAATAGACCCAACGTTTCCCGGCGTGTCGTAAGAGGCGACTAACAGGGGTGATGTTAGCACGGCATCACTGGGCGAAAGTCTTCTACACAGAAGTCACCGGCCAGGGCGGAGGAACCTCACGTTACTACAGGTTCAACGACCACGTGCTCAGGGCCAAGGCGAGCCACACTGTATTCGTGGATTTCCTATCCTATCCTGTCCCATAACCCGAAGGTCGTAGGGGCACCACAGATGATCGCTTAACCAGCATACTCCATCTTTCTCTGTCCTCAGCAGCCCTCATGGCTTCGCTCAGTGTCAAACCAGTCCATTCTCGAATGTTGTCCTCCCACCTCTTTTTCGGTCTCCCCCTTCTTCTACCTCCTTGCACTGTGCCTTGCAGAATGGTCTTTGCAAGGCCTGATGATCTGGTGACGTGGCCATACCATCGGAGTTTCCGTTTCTTCACCACTGTGAGCAGGTCATCGTGTTGTCCAATGGCTTGTGTGATGGTCTGTCGGACTTCAACGTTGGTGATGTGTTGGGTATAGGAAATGCACAGAAGTCTTCTGTAGCACCTCATCTCCATGCTTTGTATTCTTCGTTGGAGATCTGCTGTGAGGGTCCATGCTTCGCAAGCATATAGGAAGATGGAGATGACCAGAGAGCGCAGCAGTCTTACTTTGGAATGTAGACTGATGGTTCTGTCTTTCCAAATGGGCTTCAACCTTGTCAGGGCAGCAGTTGTTTGTGCGATCCTGGAGAGGACTTCCTGTCGAGACCCATTGTCTGACACAATGGCTCCTAAATATTTGAAGCTGTGCACTGTGTTGAGGGATTGGCCTTGTACTTTGATGTCCGTGTTGATGCCATTGGTGTTGTTGGTCATCATTTTGGTCTTCTCTGCACTTATTTCCATTCCATAAGCTCTGGAGGTGGTGTCAAGCCTCTGTACAAGCTGTTCAAGTTCTTGTTCCTCTCCAGCCAATCCATCAATATCATCCGCAAAACGAAGATTGGAGATTGCTCTGCCCCCTATGCTGACTGTGCCTTCGTGATCTGCAAGAGCATCTGACATGATGCGCTCTAGGAAGATGTTGAAGAGTGTTGGAGAGAGTAGGCATCCTTGACGCACACCGATTGTCGTTCTGAACCAGTTCCCGATGACGCTGTTATGGAGGACTGCACTGGTAGCCTTGTCATACAGACTTTTGATGACTTCTATAATTTTAGGGCTGATGTTGTACACTTTCATGGTTGCCCATAGAGCTGCATGCCAGACTCGGTCAAATGCCTTCTTGAAGTCTATGAACACATGATATAGATGTTGTTGGTGCTGTAGGTATTTCTCACAGATTATTCTGAGGTTGAAAATCTGTTCAGTGGTACTTCGCCCTGCCATGAATCCTGCTTGTTCTTCAGCTATGATTTGTTCAGCTTGTGGTTTCAACCTGTTGAGTATTATTTTCAGGAGGACCTTGCTGGGATGGCTGATGAGGCTGATTGTGCGGTAATTTTCACACTCCTGAAGGTTACCTTTTTTGGGAAGAGTGATGACAAGCGACTGGGTCCATGGTGTAGGCCATTCCCCACTCTGCCAGATCTTGTTACAGATAATGGTGAGAGCATCAGTCATCGCTTCTCCTCCTGCTTGTAGCAGTTCCGCTGGTATGTTGTCCACTCCCGCTGACTTCCCTTTCTTCAGCGATTGCACTGCTGCCTCAACTTCTTCCCGGAGAATTGGGAGGATTTCTTCTTCTTCTCTGCTCTCGGGACATGCTAGAACTGATGGGTCTCCATTTGGTGTATGGTTGTAAAGGTCAGAGCAGTACTCTGTCCATCTGTCCAAGACTTCTTGTTCTTCTGTAAGGCAAATGCCAGACTTGCTTTGGATAGTGGAGACTTTGGGCTGTTTAACACTTGTCAGCCGCTTCACAGTCTGGTAGGCCTTCTTGCTGTTGTTCTTGTTCAGATTGTTCTCTATTTCCTGGCATTGATCTTCTATCCAGTTCTCCTTTGCTGTGCGCATGCCTTTTCGGATGTCATTGTTGATTTTTCGGTAGACATCAGCTCCCTGTGAGGTGTTCTTTTTCTTTTTTAACTCTCTTCGTTTATCACACAGATCCAAAAGTTCAGGTGTGATCCACGGCTTCTTCTTTGGTCGGTGCTTGCCAAGGATCTCAGTGGCGGCATCTGTTACAGCTGAGTTGAAGGTATTGGTCATGGTGTTGACATCTACTTCGCCTGCCCCCAAAATAAGCAGTGGTGCAAATTTCCCTCCAATTGTGGCCTGAAATATTTTTGCCACCTCCGGGTCTTGCAGTTTGTCCAGGTCGAACTTCAGCCTAGTGCACTTTGCTGTATTTACTCTCTTCAAATGGAGCCGGAAAGACATCATCACGAGATCGTGGTCACTTCCAATGTCTGCTCCTGGAAAAGTGCGTGTCCTGCCAATGTTGATGCTTGATCTGAAGCGTTTCTTGACCATGATGTAGTCGATCTGGTTGTGATGTTCCCCGCCGGGACTGTGCCATGTCCATCGTCTGGATTTTTTGTGGAGACCAAGCGTGTTTGCCAGTACCAGATTGTTGTATCTGGCAAACTCCAATAGCCTCAGACCTCTGTCATTTGTCTCGTTGTTGCAGTGGGGTCCGCATGTGTCTCCCCAGTTGTGGTGCGCATCTTGGCCAACCTTGGCATTCCAGTCGCCTTGCACTATGACTATGTCCTTCTTCGGCACTTGGTCAAGGACCGCCTGTATATTTTCATAAAAATCCTCCACTACGCTGTCTTCATAGTCTGATGTTGGGTCATAGGCCTGGATGATGGTAATGTTGAAAGGGGTTGCTCTCAGACGGATGGTAATGAGTCTACTGGAGACTGGGCGGCAACCCATGACAGTGGCTAGAATGTTCTTGTGGACCAAGAATCCAACGCCGTGTTCGTGCCTGTCATCTCTACCGCTGAAATAGAGCTTGTGTCCTTTGTCAGTCGTTGTTTCACCTAGGCCTTTCCAGCGCAGTTCGCTGATACCTAGAACGTTCCATCGATAGTGGTCCAGCTCGTGGGCCAGTTCTTCTAATTTTCCTTCCGCAGTTAGGGTCCTGACATTCCAGGTTCCTATGACGATGTTGTTTCTCGTGCGGATCTTGCTAATTTGTCCATCAGTAGCATACTTTTCACCTCCGTCCTGGTGGCCAACGGAAGGCGCGGTCCTTGTGTAGCCGGGCGACGACCGATCCGGCATGGAATTAGTGGATAGCCTCATCATGTGTTGTGTCTTGGGCAAAAAAAAAGACCTGGCAGGGCCCAATCCTCTCCAGGCTGTTGGCCACAGCCGAAATCCACGAATACAGTGTGGCTCGCCTTGGCCCTGAGCACGTGGTCGTTGAACCTGTAGTAACGTGAGGTTCCTCCGCCCTGGCCGGTGACTTCTGTGTAGAAGACTTTCGCCCAGTGATGCCGTGCTAACATCACCCCTGTTAGTCGCCTCTTACGACACGCCGGGAAACGTTGGGTCTATTCTATTTGCCCGAACCCACAGAGCACCAATGGAGAGGATTGGGCCCTGCCAGGTCTTTTTTTTTTTTTTTTTTTTTTTTTTTTTTTTGCCCAAGACACAACACATGATGAGGCTATCCACTAATTCCATGCCGGATCGGTCGTCGCCCGGCTACACAAGGACCGCGCCTTCCGTTGGCCACCAGGACGGAGGTGAAAAGTATGCTACTGATGGACAAATTAGCAAGATCCGCACGAGAAACAACATCGTCATAGGAACCTGGAATGTCAGGACCCTAACTGCGGAAGGAAAATTAGAAGAACTGGCCCACGAGCTGGACCACTATCGATGGAACGTTCTAGGTATCAGCGAACTGCGCTGGAAAGGCCTAGGTGAAACAACGACTGACAAAGGACACAAGCTCTATTTCAGCGGTAGAGATGACAGGCACGAACACGGCGTTGGATTCTTGGTCCACAAGAACATTCTAGCCACTTTCATGGGTTGCCGCCCAGTCTCCAGTAGACTCATTACCATCCGTCTGAGAGCAACCCCTTTCAACATTACCATCATCCAGGCCTATGCCCCAACATCAGACTATGAAGACAGCGAAGTGGAGGATTTTTATGAAAATATACAGGCGGTCCTTGACCAAGTGCCGAAGAAGGACATAGTCATAGTGCAAGGCGACTGGAATGCCAAGGTTGGCCAAGATGCGCACCACAACTGGGGAGACACATGCGGACCCCACTGCAACAACGAGACAAATGACAGGGGTCTGAGGCTATTGGAGTTTGCCAGATACAACAATCTGGTACTGGCAAACACGCTTGGTCTCCACAAAAAATCCAGACGATGGACATGGCACAGTCCCGGCGGGGAACATCACAACCAGATCGACTACATCATGGTCAAGAAACGCTTCAGATCAAGCATCAACATTGGCAGGACACGCACTTTTCCAGGAGCAGACATTGGAAGTGACCACGATCTCGTGATGATGTCTTTCCGGCTCCATTTGAAGAGAGTAAATACAGCAAAGTGCACTAGGCTGAAGTTCGACCTGGACAAACTGCAAGACCCGGAGGTGGCAAAAATATTTCAGGCCACAATTGGAGGGAAATTTGCACCACTGCTTATTTTGGGGGCAGGCGAAGTAGATGTCAACACCATGACCAATACCTTCAACTCAGCTGTAACAGATGCCGCCACTGAGATCCTTGGCAAGCACCGACCAAAGAAGAAGCCGTGGATCACACCTGAACTTTTGGATCTGTGTGATAAACGAAGAGAGTTAAAAAAGAAAAAGAACACCTCACAGGGAGCTGATGTCTACCGAAAAATCAACAATGACATCCGAAAAGGCATGCGCACAGCAAAGGAGAACTGGATAGAAGATCAATGCCAGGAAATAGAGAACAATCTGAACAAGAACAACAGCAAGAAGGCCTACCAGACTGTGAAGCGGCTGACAAGTGTTAAACAGCCCAAAGTCTCCACTATCCAAAGCAAGTCTGGCATTTGCCTTACAGAAGAACAAGAAGTCTTGGACAGATGGACAGAGTACTGCTCTGACCTTTACAACCATACACCAAATGGAGACCCATCAGTTCTAGCATGTCCCGAGAGCAGAGAAGAAGAAGAAATCCTCCCAATTCTCCGGGAAGAAGTTGAGGCAGCAGTGCAATCGCTGAAGAAAGGGAAGTCAGCGGGAGTGGACAACATACCAGCGGAACTGCTACAAGCAGGAGGAGAAGCGATGACTGATGCTCTCACCATTATCTGTAACAAGATCTGGCAGAGTGGGGAATGGCCTACACCATGGACCCAGTCGCTTGTCATCACTCTTCCCAAAAAAGGTAACCTTCAGGAGTGTGAAAATTACCGCACCATCAGCCTCATCAGCCATCCCAGCAAGGTCCTCCTGAAAATAATACTCAACAGGTTGAAACCACAAGCTGAACAAATCATAGCTGAAGAACAAGCAGGATTCAGGGCAGGGCGAAGTACCACTGAACAGATTTTCAACCTCAGAATAATCTGTGAGAAATACCTACAGCACCAACAACATCATGTGTTCATAGACTTCAAGAAGGCATTTGACCGAGTCTGGCATGCAGCTCTATGGGCAACCATGAAAGTTTACAACATCAGCCCTAAAATTATAGAAGTCATCAAAAGCCTGTATGACAAGGCTACCAGTGCAGTCCTCCATAACAGCGTCATCGGGAACTGGTTCAGAACAACAATCGGTGTGCGTCAAGGATGCCTACTCTCTCCAACACTCTTCAACATCTTCCTAGAGCGCATCATGTCAGATGCTCTTGCAGATCACGAAGGCACAGTCAGCATAGGGGGCAGAGCAATCTCCAATCTTCGTTTTGCGGATGATATTGATGGATTGGCTGGAGAGGAACAAGAACTTGAACAGCTTGTACAGAGGCTTGACACCACCTCCAGAGCTTATGGAATGGAAATAAGTGCAGAGAAGACCAAAATGATGACCAACAACACCAATGGCATCAACACGGACATCAAAGTACAAGGCCAATCCCTCAACACAGTGCACAGCTTCAAATATTTAGGAGCCATTGTGTCAGACAATGGGTCTCGACAGGAAGTCCTCTCCAGGATCGCACAAACAACTGCTGCCCTGACAAGGTTGAAGCCCATTTGGAAAGACAGAACCATCAGTCTACATTCCAAAGTAAGACTGCTGCGCTCTCTGGTCATCTCCATCTTCCTATATGCTTGCGAAGCATGGACCCTCACAGCAGATCTCCAACGAAGAATACAAAGCATGGAGATGAGGTGCTACAGAAGACTTCTGTGCATTTCCTATACCCAACACATCACCAACATTGAAGTCCGACAGACCATCACACAAGCCATTGGACAACACGATGACCTGCTCACAGTGGTGAAGAAACGGAAACTCCGATGGTATGGCCACGTCACCAGATCATCAGGCCTTGCAAAGACCATTCTACAAGGCACAGTGCAAGGAGGTAGAAGAAGGGGGAGACCGAAAAAGAGGTGGGAGGACAACATTCGAGAATGGACTGGTTTGACACTGAGCTCAGCCATCAGGGCTGCTGAGGACAGAGAAAGATGGAGTATGCTGGTTAAGCGTTCATCTGTGGTGCCCCTACGACCTTCGGGTTATGGGACAGGATAGGATAGGATAGGATTATTCTAACGAAGTAAAAGAAAGACATATAACTATCTGCAAACACAAACAATATTAAAATCACATCAGCCAATATTTAGATACAGCGTAAAACGTTTATTTAGAAAATGATGAAGCAGACTGATCTTACCCTTTGAGAAATTACAAATACGAATAATGCTTAGCAGTAGTTACAGTATTTCTGTGCCGACTTCTGAAATAGTGATCTCTACAGATCGCCGCGCATTGAGTTCGACTGAAGAAAAAGCTTGGGATATCCTTTATTATTATTATTATTATTATTATTATTATTATTATTATTATTATTATTATTATTAATATTATTATTATTATTATTATTATTATTATTATTATTATTATTATTATTATTATTTATCCGCAAAGTAAAAATAAAAACTTCGATTCAGTTATTCTTGAGATAATGTTAATAAAAGTATGTTTTGAACAATATATAAATCCAGATTTTTGCAAGTCCTAAATTGTCCCAAAATTATTTTAATTGTTGTCGTGTGCCCGTCCACCGTCTGTGCAAAACGTGCATGTGGCCTAATTTCTCAGAACATGTTTCATGTATCACAACCAACTTGGCAAATGAAATATATCCACGAGACCTCAAAAAAGATCAGCAAGTGAATGTCTTCACTTCAAAGTCAAGGTCAAAGAGTCAGAAAATGTAAGTAAAAAACTAAAATATTTTCACACCATTACATTTTTCCCCTTAGTTATTGATATTGAACTTATTTATGATTCTTCAAGGTATGATGGATATTATTGAGACACACATGTTACGCAAATTTGGTCAACTTTGCTCCAAGTTTGAGGTCAATGGCGATGTCCAAAATCGGTTCTTTTGGGCACTTTGAAATGACCTTGACCCTAAACTATGAGAGATAAAAAGTCCAACTTGTTGTATGTAGAGATAATAAATTGATCTTTCATATTCGTGACGGTTTTGCATTGATCTTGAAGGTCAATGTCATTGTAGGCCTCACAAAAACATTAAAAAGTTGTCATTGTACAGTGGAATGGCTCTATATTTGACACATAGTATGCATCAACATTGGGTTATTTATTCATACGTTCAATGTCATCCCAAGGTCAAGGTCATTCCATAGTCACTATGTTTGGCATAATATAATTTCTGATGTTTATTTTATCGTACGTTAGTGTCCATTTGAAGCCACAGTAAAGTCATCTCAAAGTCAAAATCATCGCAAGGCATTTCAGTTGTTTTTTTTCTAGGCACTCATTTCAGTGTAGAATATTACAAGTTTCAGTTATCTTATTTTAATTATTCTATTTAATCACTTCAATACAGCGCTTTTCCAGCTCAAGAGCACAATCCTGGGAAACCGGGGAGGGGAAAAGGAACATAGTGCGTTCTGGGTGTATTTGTGTAGCTGCAACTCACCCATAAAGAGCATGTGAGTTACATGGGTTTTGTCCTGCTAGTTGGAGTATGTCGGACTCGTCTCGCACAGATTTGCACAAATGTGGATCAAATGGAAGCAAATACACACTCACATTGCTACACGCATATGTCATTAAGTCAATAAAAGCAATGATCACAGATTAAATAATAAGTCAGTCCTGCTGGCAGTTCAATTTGATTTTCAATTACTTATATTTTTAGGGCAATCAAAATACCTGGAAGTGGAGACCGTGTACACATTAGTCTTTGCTAGACAAATGTTAAAGAATGTACGACAATTTATATATGAAATTATTATTTTCTTTTGGTGTGTGCTTATAAATAAATAAATAAATAAATAAATAAATAAATAAGGTTATTCAAAGTAGCCTAGTTGCTGGTGGAATTCGTGGGTTGCCGTTGTTTTGGCGATTGGGGACTCGCTGTTTGCTCTGGCGACTTGGGACTTCCCGCTGCTCCGGACTGGGAAGATCCCGAGACGACACACCACCTCAACTCTCACATTTCATTTTCTACTACCTGTACCTACATTGACCGAGTGCCGGCGGCGGATCGTCGAGAGGTACCGAGCAGTTCTGCTGCCGGTTGCTCTACTCTTCAGTTGCTTCCATCTTTTACTACTACAAGGAGGCGCTGGAGTTCGCCTTCTACACATGATTTCCTCGCAAGGTTATAATTTTATGGTTCCATCCCCAAATCTCCTCTTCTAAGATTCCAGGGCACCATCGCCTGTCTGCTTTGAGACGACCCACCTTCCCCATCTTTGCACAGAACCCAATAGCCATTTTTGATATGGTTGGACAGTGGGAGCGAACCGGTCAAGTCTTGGCCGGTGCGTCCAAATTCGAAAATCTGACTGGCATGCGCGCTAACTGGCGCGGCATCCAGAGTGTGTGTGCACCTCTGATACTGAGTCAATACTTCATTCCAGAACGGGCCCTTATACCGGGCTGCTACGAGACTCAAGACCCGCTGCGTGCAACCCATATACCCTGGTTGACACCGTGAAGCGTGAAAGCAGAAATACAGCAACCGGTCAGCACCGTAGGCCGATTGCACCACAGCTCCTATTACCCAAGAATTCGACCCAGTGACCTGGATTGGAAGACGGACGCCACGCGACTGGACCCTTGCGCAATCGCCATCCAGAATCCAGAGGCAACCACCGCCTACACTATAGCAGCTAAGTGCGCACCCAGCGCACACCACAATTCTCGGACCATCTGGCTAACCACGCTAAAGCAGCCAGATACCCCTTTGCCATATGATGATATCAGTCCTCAATCGCCCCAGTAACCCCCAGATAGCTAAACCAGAATAACTCCACGATACTCTGGACATTAACAGACTCTCACTAGTGACTCAGCCGTATAGCCTACCACCTACGCCTGACCTGCATCTAGTTAATAAATTGTCTAATATTGTATCATAACACCCGACTTCCCCTTGTTCAAATTCTCCACTAGTTTAGTTTGTATTCTTCTCGTCTGGCCTTTTAACTTTCTATCATTCTTTAGTACTCCCAGCATTATTTCCCTGAATGTCGCCGCACGTTGGCCTAGTCAAGGGAGGCAACACAGCACGGGGGAATAATTGCTGAACCTCATCCCCCCAACCCCCTATATTCGTGACATAGGTGAAGTTATCAACTGATTAAGACCCAGAGAAGATGTTAGGCAGTCCCATCTATTTTGTGGTCTCAGAAGATCAATGTTAAAATCACCAAGAATGAGAACATCAGCATTAGGCTTATAATTGTATATTTGGTCCACCATTTCTGAAAAATAGTCAAACCTATCAGCAGTACTAGCTGGGTTCCTGTATAGGAAGCAGACAAAAACAGGTGAGGCTGTGGCTGAATATTTGAATTCAAGCCAAATGCATTCAACATTGATGTGCTCAAAGTCTTGCCTTCTTATTGTGAAAGGATAAATAGAGGTGTGAATGTAAACTGCAACACCAGTTTCACCATACATTTGGGCATCACGTCTAATAATAATATAATCTGGAATATTTATAAAAGAGTCACATATATGAGAGCTTAGCCGCGACTCTGTAATACCATAGATATGAAACTTCGGATCGGAAGACCGCAAAAACACTGACAGGTCTGGCACTTTAGTGTTCAGGCTGGCAACGTTGAGGTGACCAATCTTCAATAGCGGCATAGTTCAGTCAAAGAGCGTATTATAGAAAGAGCGGGAACTTGGTTCAGAACCGCGAGACGGAAGATACGAGTTACGCTCCCTTGTCGACATGCTAAAAATGGCTCGTGGCAGAAAGACAAAAGGCGACCGAGTAAAACAGGGCGGTGACTTTTGCACAGCCATCAATTGCCGTAATGCCAGATACAAGAAAAGTTGTGATGGCAAGTTCTTTTTCAAGTTTCCAAGAGACAAAGAAAGGTAAATTGCAATCGAAAAACTTCTTTTTTGTGTGTTTATACAGGCCTAAACCAAGACCGCTGCAGTGTTGTTAAAACAATCGGGGAGAGGCTTCAGTGATTCATATCTATATCTATTCTATGTGCTAAAACAAAAACTGTTTGCTTGCTGACAGTTTACGTTCAAAAGGTCGCTCACTGTTTACGTTGTTTCTAGATTGTTTGACTATTATATTTGTGCTTACATTTCAAAAGTAGATGTTGTCAGATTGGCAGTTTGGCTTCGTCAAACTGCTTATGTTAACAAGTTAAATTAGACTAAGTCTGTTTTTTTCCTCGTGATCAAATACTGTGCAAGATAACCCCTTACCTAGGCACAAAAATGGTCCTTGATCTGTTGTAATCCCTTTTCGTTTGAGTGTAAACGGGAAAAAAAATGTAATGTAGTAACTCAGTCCTTGTTTTGATCTTTGAATTTCTGCGCATTAGATCTATATTGCGTGGAATGTTGTAGTCTAGGTTCTGATTGTTCTGTCTGATTAATTAATTATTTTCCATGAAGTGACTGATGTTATTAAGCCAGAGATGTGGGAGGTGAGAGGGTTGGGGGGTAGGGGGGACACCTGATATAAATTAAATTCACACTACTAGTGAAACATTTTGTTATTGTGCTTTATTGTGATTAATTGATTGAATGACATAGCTCTCTTCCCCCAACCTCTCTCTCTCTCTCTCTCTCTCTCTCTCTCTCTCTCTCACACACACACGATTACGGATTTACACAGTTTCGGATAAATGAAACAGTCTGTCATGCATATTTTAATTTTAAAATATCTGTCGTTGATTAAAAAATAATAAATTCCAGGGCAGAAAACGAACCTATGACATACACACATAAGCAGCATCAAAATCAATATTTCATTTATTGTCTATTCACACATTCAGGTGATATTAGACATTAATTAATAACAACAACAATATAATCAAATCACAATTAAGAACCTTATAACAAAATGGAATGAAATGGGAAGAGGGATTTAACACCAAACTATAAACGTCTACCAATAGGAGTCATTGCAATAATTTTCACAACTGCTGTTATCTGTGAATGATGTAATACATCATCTAAAGAATGCCCATATTCAGTCAAATGATGTCCTTGGTTTTCATACAGTGCATTTAAAACTGGACATTCTAATAAAATATGGTAAACTGATATATTTTTGCCACACATACACTGAATATCTGCTGAATATTTAGTATTCCATGAGTTCATTCTTAACTTGTATATTAATTTTGACAACTGTCGTGAACAGTTTGGTATAGTAACCTTTTTAATGCTAGTATCTTGACATACTACTTTTTCTAATAAGGAATACATTTCAGGACAACACAAACTCAAATTGTTGACAGAAATGGAATCTAATGATCTTAGTGCTCCCTCTTTGGCTAACTTGTCACACACTTCGTTCCAAAGAATTCCACAATGTGCTGGAACCCAACAAAAATCAACAACTATGCCTCTAGAGAATATACAATGGATCATATGTTTAATTTCATATATGAATTAATTTCTTACTTTGGAATTACCCTGTTTTAAAGCGTACAAAACCGCTTTTGAATCGACACAAATCAGTAAACCAAAGAGCTCTAACGGTAAAGTCAGAATGTAGTTGAGAGCCATTATAATAGCATAAAGCTCACTCGTAAAGATAGAAAACCCCTTTCCTAGATAATATGAGCGTCTTACATTTAATGCAGGAATGATAAAAGCCGATCCACTATCTAAAGAATCTAACACCGAACCATCTGTAAAAATCTTCAAATGGTTTAAATAATTATTTTCAATATGCTCTTTTACCTCAGTAACTAAGAGATTAGTGTTATCATCTTTTTTAGTTACACTATAATCAATGTTAAAATTTGCATTTCTGTGCTCCCATGGTGGAATAGGTGATATTAGTGGCATAACAGGAATTGCTGTGATATCAATGTTACACTTTTGAAAAAGATCTTTTGTATAGTTCTTAATTGGCTGCAAATAATTAATATGTTTAGTTCTTTTGGGATAATCTTCTGCATCTATAAAAATTTCTTCTTGTACTGAATTAGGGACAGATAAACATCTTAGTACATATTTTGAAGTAGCTAATTGACGTTGTTGGTTTAACGGTAATATTCCAGCTTCTTGGTATGTTTTAATTGTATTAGCATGAACTGGAACACCTAATGCAACTTTAATAGCTCTACTGTCGATGCTTTGTAATTTATTTAATAATGTATTGTTTGATGAAAAGTACACCTCCTGACCATAGACAAGCTTTGAACGGACTAGTGATATTGCTAAATGTAAGAAATATTTGGTATCCTGACCCCAATTTTGTACACTAATAATTTTTAATAAATTTAGGGATTTTCTTGCCTTTGTTATTAAATGTTCAATGTGTAATTTCCAGTTTAATTTAGAAGTTAGCTGAACACCAAGAAATTTAACCTGTTTCTTATATATAAGAATCTCATCATTTAATTTCAAAACAGGTAAACATTTAGGATTAATACCATTATTAAAAAGCATTAAAAACGTTTTTTCAGATGACAATTCCAGACCATTTTTTCTCATAAATAAATTAAGGTTTTTCAGTTCTTCTTGAAACAGTTTTTGTACATGTGTTATTACTCTCTGTTTAGTATGTTTTCGAAGAGATGTATTAATCCACATGAGCAGCATAAAAGCACCTAATAAATGTCAATAAGTAAACATAAAAAACAAAACAAAAAAAAGTCAGCAGTAGCGGAATGTTAATAATAATGATGGTTAAAAGTTTGGTTTTTGCAAACGTTGCCATAAAAATGTTCTTTTGCAATGGCATAGGCTCAATAAGTTACCACGCACAGATCATTCATATAGCAGATGATGAAATATAGCCAGCCCGAGCAAAGGGAAATAATCCGTGAGAGCGTCTCGCATTTTTGTATAGGACATAATGGAAGTTCCCTCTCTTTCCGTAATAAGCTCTTTGGTTCAGTCTTCAGAGTGCTCATCAATTTACTATCGGAATAAGTCACACTGATATTATTCCACTTGCGGCACAGAAGTTTGCTGTTCTGCACACAGCATATACAAAAGTTGTGTTTAAAAGTCTTAGTGCTTCTGGCACCAATACTGCAGTCTTTTATGTAAAAAAAAAATTAATTAACATATAGAATATTGCACAGTCAGACAAATGTATGTGCAGCAAACTTATAAAACAATTGCTCAATATACCAGCAAGACGAGAACCCTTCACCCTATCTCATCCTTCATATTTTCCCTTCTCCCCCTTTCCCTACACTCTCCACCCTTCCCCCTGGTAACACTTCAGTAGCAATTACGGTCTAATCAACTGCTGCAGTAACTGTGTTATTTGAGAAATAATGTTGCTGCTAGATAAGGTGGATGCATTATGCTGATCAACAAAGGCATGTGGCATAGATGCATGGAGAGGCGAGTTGACGTTTTCATTAATAGGAAGTTGAGTTTCACATTGTTGCATATGAAGATCAAACGGCTGACACTCATTTTGCGGCAAATGTGAATGCTGCTGAAATTGTTTTGCTGTTGTAGTTGCTGCTCTTGCAGCTGAAGTTGTTGTTGCTGCTGTTGAAGTTGTTAAAAAAGTGAAGAAAAGAAACCAACACATAATTACATGAAAACAATAACATGTAAATTATTCATGAAGAATTATAATACAAATGCACTTTTTGCTAAAATAAATAAATACAGTATATCTATTCCTCATTAAAAGTAAGTGTAAGTTCAATAAATTACACTATTAAAATGTATTAGAATAATTATGAAGCACAATGAAATAACATTTTTCCAGTGGAACTGCAGGTCACTGGGTACAAATGTATTATATTTTGAAAAATATATATCGGATGAGAATTTTTACGTTCTAGCATTACAGTCATTGAATATTGACCCGAAGAGGCTCCCTAAGTTAAAGAATTATTATTATCCTCCTTTGTTTCATGCTCTTGAATTCGACGACAAAAGAAAAGTACAGACAGCTTTATATATTAGGTGTGATTTAGATTATTGCTTATTTCCATCGCCTGTACCTACTTCGTTACAGAATATTTATAGTACTGCTGCAGTGTTGAAAATTAACAAGCATATTGTTTTAAATGTTTTGTCTTTATATTTACCAGAAGGTCCGAAAGAAGATAATACAGATTGGTTAAAAACATTTGTACAGTCAAATGCTAAGTGGTTAATAATGGGGGACTTTAATGCGCATTCGCCGTGGTGGGAGCCAGGTTGTAATATAGTAACAAGTAGCCGGTTAGTTGAAAATATTTTGGACTCTAAATTATGCCTCTTAAATGACGGTCAGTATACAAGAATCCCTGATGTTTCATACCACAGGCCCACGGCAATTGATCTGTCATTTACAACACCTGACTTAGCAATAACTTGCACTTGGTCTCCGCTAGACGATTGTCTAGGAAGTGATCATCTACCAATTATTATTAAGCTCAAGGATGTTGATTATGATAAAGATGATAAAACAGAAGACATCATTCCTAAATTTAAATATAAATTTGCAATGTGGGATGATTTTCAAGCACATCTCAATGCCATCGATACTGACAGTATTATTCATGATGATATAGATGTGTTTTATTCAAATTTTAGAAATAATATAATAACAGCAGCAGAAAAATATATTCCAAAATGTAAATCTAAGAAACTAAATAAAAAATCTGGAAATTCTTGGTGGAATAGTGAATGTGAAATAGCTGTAAATTTAAAAAAAAGACTTATATAAGCATTGGATTAAAAGTAAAACTGAAGAAAATTTCCCAAAGATGAAATATGCTAAGATACAATGTAATAGGGTTATAGCTCGAGCAAAAAAAACAGTATTGGTCTGAATTTTGTGTTAAAGAGGTTTCAGAAGCAAAGGATATGCAAAAGGTATGAAAAAAAGTAAAAGAAATGAAAAATGGATGTACACTTCAGTCGTATCCAGTTAAATTAAGCAATAATAATTTTCCAAGTGCTAAAGAGAAGGCTGATGCTTTTGTAAAGAATTTTGCAGAATATTCTTTATCATCTAGTCTTGATCCATCAGTGCAACAATTCAGAAAAGAAAAAGAAAATGAAAAAGAATATGAAGATCCTTTACCAAATAATTCTCATTTTCTAAATGCCCCTATTGAATTTGAAGAGTTCTTAGACTGTTTACAATCATTTTCATCAAACACGACTGCAGTTGGGATTGATGGAATGTCATATCAATTATTAACGCATTTGCCTTTAAAATGGAAAAAATTACTACATTCATTATGCCAACAGTGTTGGCAGAGTGGAACTCTCCCTATTATCTGGAAGAAGTCAATAGTTGTTCCAGTACATAAGCAAGGTAAATCTCGTTCCTCAATTCATAATTATAGGCCAATTGCATTGAACTCACATGTAGGAAAAGTATTTGAAAAAATAATTCAGAAAAGAGTAACATATTTTTGTGAAAAGAACAACGTAATTCCTAAAAATCAGGCAGGATTTAGAAAAGGTCGATGCACAACTGACCACTTGGTAAAATTAACTAGTCATATTAAAAAACAGTTTGCTCATAGAAAAAGTACTCTTGCTGCATTTTTCGATGTCAAAAAAGCATATGACAGTGTATGGCATGCAAGATTGTTATATAAATTAAAAAATATTGGAATAAGTGGTCATATGTATAATTATATAAAAAATTATTTAAATGGCAGATCTATATGTACACGAGTAGGAAACACTTATTCATCTTATCATAACATTGACATGGGAATTCCTCGAGCTCTATAATTGCCCCATTATTGTTTTCAATACTTATTCACGATCTTCCCTCTGTTATTTCTAATCCATTAAATGTTGTTCAGTACGCTGACGATATTGCCATGTGGATTAATACATCTCTTCGAAAACATACTAAACAGAGTAATAACACATGTACAGAAACTGTTTCAAGAAGAACTGAAAAACCTTAATTTATTTATGAAAAATAATGGTCTGGAATTGTCATCTGAAAAAACGTTTTTAATGCCTTTTTAATAATGGTATTAATCCTAAATGTTTACCTGTTTTGAAATTAAATGATGAGATTCTTATATACAAGAAACAGGTTAAATTTCTTGGTGTTCAGCTAACTTCTAAATTAAACTGGAAGTTACATATTGAACATTTAATAACAAAGGCAAGAAAATCCCTAAATTTATTAAACATTATTAGTGTACAAAATTGGGGTCAGGATACCAAATCCCTCTTACATTTAGCAATATCACTAGTCCGTTCAAAGCTTGTTTATGGTCAGGAGGTGTACTTTTCAACAAACAATACATTATTAAATAAATTACAAAGCATCGACAGTAGAGCTATTAAAGTTGCATTAGGTGTTCCACTTCATGCTAATACAATTAAAACATACCAAGAAGCTGGAATATTACCATTAATCCAACAACGTCAATTAGCTACTTCAAAATATGTACTAAGATGTTTATCTGTCCCTAATTCAGTACAAGACGAAATTTTTATTGATGCAGAGGACTATCCCAAAAGAACTAAACATAGTAATTATTTGCAGCCAATTAAGAACTATACAAAAGATCTTTTTGAAAAGTGTAACATTGATATCACAGCAATTCCTGTTATGCCATTAATATCACCTATTCCACCATGGGAGCACAGAATTGCAAATTTTAACATTGATTATAGTGTAACTAAAAAAGATGATAACACTAATCTCTTATTTGCTGTGGTAAAAGAGCATATTGCAAATAATTATTTACACCATTTGAAGATTTTTACAGATGGTTCGGTATTAGATTCTTTAGATAGTGGATCGGCCTTTATCATTCCTGCATTAAATGTAAGACGATCATATTATCTAGGAAATGGGTTTTCTATCTTTACGAGTGAGCTTTATGCTATTGTAATGGCTATAAATTACATTATGACTTTACCGTTAGAGCTCTTTGGTTTACTGATTTGTGTCGATTCAAAAGCGGTTTTGTATGCTTTAAAACAGGGTAATTCCAAAGTAAGAAATGAATTCATATATGAAATTAAACATATGATCCATTGTATATACTCTAGAGGTATAGTTGTTGATTTCTGTTGGGTTCCATCACATTGTGGAATTCATTGGAATGAAGTGTGTGACACGTTAGCCAAAGAGGGAGCCCTAAAATCATTAGATTCCATTTCTGTCAACAATTTGAGTATGTGTTGTCCTGAAATGTAGTCCTTATTAGAAAAAGTAGTATATCAAGATACTAGCATTAAAAAGGTTTCAATACCGAACTGTTCACGACAGTTATCAAAATTAATATACAAGTTAAGAATGAATTCATGGAATACTAAATATTCAGCAGATATTCAGTGTATGTGTGGCAAAAATATATCAGTTTACCATATTTTGATTTGGCTCGGAAGAGTCCGCTGGACCTAAAGCAACAATAAATCAATCAATCAATCAATTTGAATGTCCAGTTTTAAATGCAATGTACGAAAACCAAGGACATCATTTGACTGAATATGGACATTCTATATATGATGTATTACATCATTCACAGATAACAGCAGTTGTGAAAATTATTGCAATGACTCCTATTGGTAGACTTTTATAGTTTGGTGTTAAATACTTCTTCCCCTTTCATTCCATTGTGTTGTAAGGTTTATTAGTTGTGATTTGATTTATATTGTTGTTGTTATTAATTAATGTCTAATATCACCTGAATGTGTGAATAGACAATAAATGAAATATTGATTGATTTGATTGAAGTTGTAAATGCTGCTGAAGTTGCTGTTGCTGCTGCTGGAGTTGCTGCTGAACCTTCAATAATGGTACAGGACGCAGCCAATATAAAAATTTCTAAAATAAAAGTTCGATTCTCTTTTCGTTTTCTAATAGCGATCTCCCTGCCTTTACACCACCTGTTTGAGCGATGGATGTGTATTTAATATGTGTTAGGGTGGATGAGACAGGTGAGCGTGTATGTTGGTACAGATCGCCGCGCTTTGAGCCTGATTGATTTGGGGAAAGGCGCGTATATAGCATCCTGAATTATTATTATTATTACTTGCTGCTGAACTTGCTGCTGCTGTAGAACCTTCTGCTGCTGATGGCATTGTTGCTCCAACTGAGGTTGTTCTTGCTGCTGCAATTGTTGAGGATGGAGATGAATACGATTCTGGAAAGGATGGAGCATCTGTGCATGGCTGTTTCTATTTTCACTCTGTTTCTGAACAGGAAAGCTCGACCACGGATATTTGAGGTTGCGATCAAGTTTGAGAAGTCCTTTGAGGCTCGGGTGCAGCAAGTCTTCATATAGATCCTGTTTAGGGGCCTGGTTTCTGTGATTGTTGACAAACATGCAGCATTTATCAGAGCATGCAATTTGCAAATTTTCATTAGATTTTCTGATGACAGCGTTGATGTTGTTTCTGCCTTTGGCGGGTATGATAGATGAAAGGATTAGTTGGGCTGGAGGAAAGACAGTGATCAGTGCATTGATAAGGACAACCACTGGGCAAGCTCGATAACGCCCCCTTCACAGTCATTGACACCAACGTGGGTAACCACACGTGAGACGTGAGGACAGGGTTGTTGAGAATGTAGCCAAAAAGTCTGAGAACGTACACCGAGGGTTGATGCAGAGACCTTCTGTACAGCAGAGAACTCGCCAGTATTCATCTTTTGAGGGTTCAGTTTGTTCAGCGTACTGTCTCCAAATTTAATGTTGTCAGTAGATGGTTGGCCTAAAGTCCCCTGAGAGAGTTTGTCAGTAAAAGAGGATTTCTTGTCAGAATATGATTGGCCTTTTCCGACCTGTCCTGGAATTTTGCTTGTAGAAGACGATGGGCAGGACCCTTGTACAACTGGACTCAATTCAGTCTGGGGAGATTTAGTTCGCTCAATGGCATATGGTGGCATGGAGAGAACAGTTGTATCAACTGGAGCAGGTGACTTTGATGATGTCATTGGCGTATGTTTTGCATTGGTAGAACTGAGGCGTTCTGAAATCGGTATAAACTTTGATGCGCCTTGCACTTTAACATGAATTGGATGATGTGAAGTTGCTACTTCCAGGTAAGTGGGTTTGTAATGAGCGGATGCAATGTTAGTAGATGAAGAGGGGGTTGATGCAGCTGCAGAGTCAACGGAAGTTTTCAGTGATGGCTGTGAAGATGATGGTGACATAACACGATCAGGAACAGCAAAAAGGTTACAAGATGAAAGATCCTTTCGAAGCTCCTCAATAGTGTTACTTTGCTCCGAGACTCTAGATTTCAAATTTTCTATTTCGTTTTCCAATTCAGTTTTGACGATGGCCACATCACGAAGCTGTTTCTTTTGGTCACCAACAAGCGATGACAATTTGTGAATTTCAGCGTTGGCAGATTGTATAGAATTCTTTAGTTGTTCAGTTTCTTCTTTCAGGGTTGCAAAAGAATATGAAAGAGATACTTTAACTTCATTTTTAACTTGAGTTTTCAAAGTATCCATATCAAACAGCAGACAGTCTTTTACGGCACCGTTGATTGCAGTTTGAAACAGCTCATGGTGAACAACCTGAGAGACAAGTAGGTGCATTTTATTCTTTTCCAACACTGGACTGGATGGGGACTCAGCTTGAGAGCAGCGTTTGTCCCTGCGAAACTGATGCTGGCAAGGTGTAGATTTCGGTGTATGATATTTGGTGATGGTTTTCAGAAAACGATATGATAATCGTTTTTTGTAGTTACTTTTCATAGCAGGATCTACTATCAGCTTTGGCTCAACTGTTGAACTGTTGCGAGTGTTTTGATCAGGACTGGAAGACTGCTCATTGTATTTTGTTTTGGGAACAGTGTCTTCAGTAATGTTACAATCAATGAATTTTTCATCATCACCAATGATGACAGGATCTGGAAAACCCCTTGATGCCATTGCTATTTTGGCTTCCTCCAAACAACTATAAGATTTGAATTCAGCCTTTCTATAACGATCAATTGACAAACGGCAATCATTCCACCGTTTAAAAATTCATATTCTTCGTCCTGAAGATACGGCATAGCATTTTTGGGTTTTTGACTTTGGGGGCATGATTTGGGTGATGTGATGAAGGCAGAAAGGGATATTAAAGTTTAAAGCATGCTGCTAGACGAAAAAACACTTAGTTTAATAACAGATCCAATACGTGAAATAACACGTGGAAAATCCGGAAGTAAACAAGCTAGGTCATGTCTATAGTATGCTAACAATCAAAGAACGTATGATGTCATAATAGCTTAGAGACAAACGTCAGCTAGTCATTACGTCATTATCGACGCAGACACGCGACGTAAAAGAGATAATTACGTCATGATGTTCCAGATGTCTGCTTTCAAGCAATTTACTGCATTTTAAACGCACTTTATGGTGTCCGCTTAACACATGACACCTTCACATGTCAACAGCTATATATTGCATTCCATCCATCATGATGAATAAAACAGAATTGTTCACTTAGAACACAAAATTATATGAAACGACGACACGGTCGCCATGATGAACAACGGAGATCTTCACAAGGCCGCAATGATCCCAAAGCGAAATAAACAAAATGACTGCATGATTAGCAGCATTAATGATCTAAAAAAAATCCACTTCGTAGACACAAACATGAAATTGTCACTGAGGAGCTAAAAATCCAAAAACTCAAATTCAAATCGGAGAGCATATTTCACAGCTGCTAATGCAACACAGGGACCTGGAAAAAAACAGAGAGAGGGAAAGAGGGACAGAGAGAGTTTGTGTACCATGCCCATCGAAATAAGATCTGTATCACAAACGTGATTGATCTTGAAAAAATATTGCACGTTTGTTTGAAGAAAAATTGTTACAACTCAAATTAGACCACAGTTAATTCTCGCATTATTGAGGGGGGAAACAGTCTCAGCTACAATGTCTTTTTTTTTCTAGCGACGTCATCAAAGTGAAGTCATTGATTTGAGGTGTCAGTGCGGTTATTTTCTAAACACTTCATCAGACAACGCAGTTTTTGCGCACTTACCGAAACTTACAAATAAATAATCTCTCTCTCTCTCTCTCTCTCTCTCTCTCTCTCTCTCTCTCTCTCTCTCTCTCTCTCTCTCTCTCTCTCTTTCTATCATCGACCAAAAAGTTGGGAGGACGAAGGGAAGGGTGGGGCCAAAAAGATACATCTAATTCTCCCCACTTCCCTCCACTCCCCGGTTCCGAGGCAACTGCTCATAGTTTAGAGTCAGTGTATGCGTGTTAAATATATGTAGATAGATTTAGGTAATGAATCAATATATCATGATGATGATGATGATGATGATGATGATGATGATGATGATGATGATGATGATGATAAGCCACTTGCAAGTTT
This sequence comes from Oncomelania hupensis, assembly GCA_036898135.1. Lineage (NCBI taxonomy): Eukaryota > Metazoa > Mollusca > Gastropoda > Littorinimorpha > Pomatiopsidae > Oncomelania > Oncomelania hupensis. The sequence continues at coordinate 570,764 of JBAHVR010000308.1, forward strand.
TGCACATACGGAAGGATTTACAGATTGTATCTGGAAATATTTTAAATTACTCGGAAATGAGAATAACCCGGTGGGGTCAGTGTTACGTTGAAACGCGAACGATAGTATGTCTGAAACGCGCACGATAGATCTAATCGTTTCGCTTTGCAAAGTATTCAATAATAGAGTTTATTTACCTTTGATTTGAGTTTGCGTTGTGGTTAGAGGAAGCTTTGTATAACGTTGATAACATATAAACTGATAAAGAAAAACATCAAACGAGTGTAACATTTTGGGGGCCAAGCCGGGATCTACGCCATAGCCAAGGGTTCAACTGCTACAACAAGCGAGTCAACGTTACGAGAGGCAGTCATCGAGGGTAGCCGCCAACGTTGCGTCGGGAAGGGACAACATACTGGGACTACATCCCCGCTAGAGTCGGGTTGACTGCAAGGGCGTGTAGTCGCTGAAGAGTTGCTTCGTGAGCGAACAACAGATCGGGACTACGTGGCTGCCGAAAGACTACGTCGAGGGACAGTCTCGGAGCTACATCGCCAGTTTTACAGAGAGCGACGAGCGGACGTCGCGTCTACTTCAGCACAGGAGCGTATACATCAACACCAGCGTGGTGCAGCGTCGCATACGACGAAGACAGCGGGGCCTGCGTCAGCGAAAGAGACTTGTGGCAAGCATCAGCGCTACTGCAGAAAGCGTGCTGTTCTAGAACAGTCTAGAAAGGTACTTTCCAGAAAAGCATCAAGATGGCTGACTTCTGGCAGAAAGGGATTGAACTGAATCTAAAAGGCAAGCAGCTGACGGAGTACGTCAAGTCTCAGGAGAGAATACAAGAAAGAGAAGTTGAACAGCAGCGTCAAGAAAGAGAAGAACAACGTCGGCGTGAAGAGAGAGAATTTGAAGAGCAATGCCGCCGTGAATAAAGAGAATTAGAGCAGCGACGCCGAGAAGAAAGAGAGTTCGAAGTGAAGCGTCTCCAAGAAGAAAGAGAGGAACAGCGTCGGCGTGACGAGATGGAGGAGAGACGACTTCAGTACCAGCTAGAGTTGGCGCGTATCGAAAACAATCAGCATGGGTCACAAGTCATCAGCGACCACATGGCTCCAAAATTGCCAGCGTTCGTCGACGGGAAGGACCAGATCGACAGTTACTTGGTGAGATTTGAAAGGTTTGCCGAAAGCTCTAACTGGCAACCTCAATGTAGCCGTGCTGGCTACGAGTATTTCTGACCATACGATATGTAGGCCTAACTTTGTTCTCTGTTATGTTTAAACTAACTGTATGAAATAACTTGATATACATTTTTCAAATCCTTTAAAGCATATAACCATTAGACGCAGCGTTAAATTTTCTATTAGAATATATAAACTTTATTTGTGATTTATGTAGCAATTTTGAATTAGAGCGCAATGTTTAGGATAGCATGATGCATATCATGTTGATAAAGACACCGCACTGTTGTATGCTCGGCTGCTGCTGAGGCTGTTTTGGAATTTGGCCAGTTGTAACGGATGTTCCCGCTCGCCTACAAAACATGATAAGATTATAAATTGTAAATGATGCTAGTGTAGCAAAGATTCTCCACTGTAACACCTTAGTGTGATATTTTCCGATGTCTTAGTTCATTCTCTAATAGTAGATACTTAAATTATATATTAGTTTCATAGGGACATACACATCGAAAGGGAAACAGTGAAAAGCTGTCAGAAGGCTCTAGATGAAATTGTTGTTGTGTTAGTTCAGGGGCGGATTATGGGGGGTTTCCTAGTTGCACGGAAACCCCCCCTCGGCTGTAAAAAAACAAAACAAAACAAAAAAACACACAGCTTTATCTCTCTCTCTCTCTAAACCTTGAACAAGAATGTGCCAGAGGTAAAACGAGCCATGCAAAATCTAAATTTGTCCTGGGTGAAGAAATCGCAGCAACTTCAACGCCCTCATCCGCTTTCGCATCGAATCTGGTGATACAGTTCTTCAGCAACATTTAGAATCCTCTCAATCTGGCATAGGTCATACATTACCGAGCCAAATCAGGACCAGAAGGCACAGGTCATGCTACATGCATCAGCAAGACCACTCAAAACAGCATCATAGAGTTGATTGGTGATTACATCAGGGACACGTTGCTGGCAGAAGTCAAAAAGGCAAAACACTTCTCTCTCCTTGCTGATGAAGTATGTGACACAGCCAACTGGAAGCAGCTTGCGATTGTCTTGCGCTTTGTGGACTGGTCCCAGGTCATACGGGAAGAGTTTCTAACTTTTGTTCATTGTGAACGAATCACAGGTGAAGCACTCACAGAAAATATCCTTGATTGCCTTGAAGAATGGGGTCTGCACGTTCAAGACATCAGGGATCAGGGGTATGATGGTGGTTCAAACATAGCTGCCAAATTCAAAGGGGTACAGGCTAGGATTACTCAGCTGAATTAAAAGGCTATTTACTTTCATTGTGACGCACATTCCCTCAATTTGTGCATCGTAAAAGCATGTGGTGTGCAGAGTATCCACAACATGTTCTGGACAATGAAGGAACTCTCACTCTTCTTTTCATTGTCTCCCAAAAGTCATCGCTACTTGGAGCAAATCTTGGAAGCTTGTGACATCACCAACAAGCGAAACCTTGTAGACTTATGTCGGACCCGATGGATTGAAACGCACAATGCGTTTGAAACCATGACTAACTTGTTCACATACGTGTACCGTTGCTTGGGTGACATGGAGAACAAAAGCGAGGACTGGGACAGTGACACTCTAAGTGCCGAGGACTAAGAGCAGCAACCACAAGCAGTGCTTTCATGGTGTCTTTTGTGGTTACAAGAAACTGTCTCAGAAACCTTAAACCTCTCTCAGTGAACCTGCAGAAGAAAACACGGGACATCGTCGAAGCAGATGCTGCTATTGAAGGGACAGCCAGTGCTCTTGCTGATCTTCGAGGCAACCTGGATGACGTCTTTCACTCAGGCAGTGGAGCTTGCAGAAAGTGTCCATGAAAATGTGACAATGCCGAGGACAGCATGTGGACAGACACTCAGACAAAATCAGCCAGCAGACACACCAGAACAGTACTTCAGACGCAGCATAGCAGCGCTTTTCTTGGACCACCTACTGTCCGAATTCAGCAGTTGCTTTAAAAATACTGAGTTAGTCCAAGATGGACTACTGCTCGACGCAGACCTAGCTGCTGGTGTTGAGAATGCATGCAAGGTTCCTGAGGGCATTACATGTCTGGCAGACATGTGGGCATCTGACCTGCCAGATCCTCTAAAAGTTCCAGCAGAGTTCCACCGCTGGTGCGTCAAGTGGAAAGGACAGACATCACAACCACGCCCTTCAACAGTTGCTGCCTCTCTACTGCACTGCAACATAAACTTCTTCCCTAACCTCCATGTCATACTTCGACTGCTTGCAACGCTTCCCGTCACCACTGCCGAGTGTGAGAGGTCGATCAGTGGGCTCAAACTCCTAAAAACCAGCCTGAGGTCAACCATGACAAAAGAGCGCTTGAATGGTCTGGCACTGATGAGACTCCACAGGAAACTTGAAGTGGACGCAATGGCCATGGTAGACGCATTTGCAAGGAAATTCAAGACCCGAATGGCGACAGAGATACATCATCCCCTCTTGCAGCTTTGCTGATTAACTGGAAACCGTAGGATAATCATTTTCATGTACTCACTAGTCAACGGGTCAACAGTTTTTCTTTGACTCCTGTCAATACGGTGCATTACTAATCTCCTTTAGTTATTTAAAGTGACCTGGAAACCCCCCCTTTTCAACGCCATAGTCCGCCCCTGTAGTTGTTTTCTAGTTTAGTTCGCCATAGTCGGAACCCATAATAGTAACCATGCCATATTGTATATCATTGGAAAGAGGAGACGTTGTTCTTTCTTTGTCATTATTAGTATTATTTATAATTGTATTAAATTAAAGAGTTATTATGAGTTTAGAGTCGTGACATTCTTAGGAGCAGCAGCCAACTCCCTCTTAAATTGCGTATTATTTTTATTTCGTAGCAGATAGGTCCGACATTGTTATAACAGTAGAAAGGTTGTATTTTTGCGTTTCTGTCAATATATAATTTGTATAGTATTCGTTTGCGTTTCAAGCCTTATGCGTCAAATTAAGATTAGCCACTAACACAAACTTAGCCAGCGAGCCTAGATTTTGCGGTGGGGGGTGCATGCGTAAGCAGCACTGTCGCTGCAGCTGGCTGTCCTAAATAAAAGCAAAACACACAGCTCGGCAGGGGAGAGAGCACCGGGTACCACGCAGTAGATAAGGGTCGTGCCACTCGCAATGCCTTTGCTCTTAGTATGTCTTCTGAATAAAACATTTCAACGGTCATCACGGACTGGCGTTGGGGAAGAGAGAGAGAGCGAATGAATGAATTCTTCACCATAACCCCCATCACATCATCTTCTCTCCAAAACACAACACCACTACATCAAGATTGGGCGTTTCGACTAAGTGCACTTCTGACGGGGCAAGCACTCGACGTCTACATCAGATTGTCGAACGATGACGCTAAAGACTACGACGTCTTGAAAGAGGCCCTATTGCAGTGCTACAACTTTACAGAGAAGGGCTACCGTAAACGCTTCCGTGAATGCCGGCCTAAGTCAGACGAGACGCCAAAGCAGTTTGTGGAGCGCCTGTCGTCATATCTACACAAGTGGGTGGAATTATCAGGCAAAAGGAAGTCTTAGGACAGTCTCCATGACCTGATCGTGAAGAAACAATATTTCAACGCCTGTCACAAGGACCTAGCGACCCACTTAGAATTACAAAAGCTGCAGACGCTTAAAGATGTGACTGAGGCTGCTGAAAGAAATCTCATCGCTTATGAGAAGATGCTGGATGTTACACTCGATCGATGTTGGTGTTTTTCTATCAGTATTTGATTCAGCCCCGATGCTTGAAATCCTGATAGGTGTAACTCTGATTCGTTTATCGACGCAGCCTGCTCACTCAGCAACAAGGCAAAGTCTTCGTATGAAGTTTTCAAACTTTATTCAGCGTTCATCACCAACTGCATACAATCACCTTTTCACTCTCCTCCTTTCCACTTTCAACTCTCAACTATCAACACACTATCAACACAGAGCATCGAGGTAACGTCAGAATGTTCCCGATGACGCTTTACAACCAATCAAACTAAAGTTCGTCATCACTGGCTTACGTCATACAACATTCTTTCTGTCCAAGAATGTTCTCAAATATCGCGAAACTTCGATCGATAGTAAACAAGCAGATCTAGAGAATTCTCCAATAATATCGACTAACAAAAATTATCAACGTTATACAACGCTTCTTCTAACAACAACGCAAACTCAAATCAAAGGTAAATACACTCCATTATTGAATACTTTGCAAAGCAAAACGATTAGATCTATCGTGCGCGTTTCAGACATACTATCCTTCGCGTTTCAACGTAACACTGGGGCCACCCAGCGCGACGAAACATTTTCAGAAAACTGGAAACCATGGGAACCAAATATAGGGAAGTCAGACGAGCGAGAGACAGACGGATTCCACGCCACCTCTCAGAGAAGGGCATTCAAGAGGCTGTTTTATCTGCAACGCTACAGACCACAGAGCGGCTAACTGTCCTCAAAACAAAAGTAGCGGACAGCGGAGCAGTACGGACTATGCAGCGGCGGGCAACCCGCAGAGGCGATTCTCCAATCAACGGCAAACCAGTAGATCTGACCATCAAGTGTGCGGCGGGAGCGTCATTCTTCCGAGTGAGACTGAGCGCACAGCTACTCCTGCGGACGTGCAAGAGTGCATGACCGATGGCCATCTTCTTTTTGCCAACGGAAAATCCATCCCCGTCGTCTCCAGCGCAGCTGTGACCGTACAGAACATGCCCGTTTCCAAGGGACGCGTCGGAAATCATGAAGTGACTGTCATAAGAGACTCTGGCTGCAGTGGGGTCATCGTCAAAGAAGACCTAATCGCTAAAGAACAGTTCACTGGCGATTTTAAATGGACACTCATGGCCGACAGCAAATGTGTGAAAGCGCCAGTTGCAAAGATTCAAGTCAGCACCCCTTTCTACATAGGCGACGTAGAAGCGGTTTGCCTGAAGAAGCCGCTATACGACTTGATGATCGGGAATATCGACGGCGCGAGACGACACGACGACCCCGATTCAGAATGGAATCCTGCCTCAACCCAACGCGTCGAAGTTGTGGAGGAGAATCCATTGCCGTTTCCCGATGGAGACCTCACAGAGCTGCTACGGGACAATGTGGTTACTTCGGCTCAGTCCTGCCGACCAGAGATCGTCGGTGCTGTTACTACCAGGGCCCAGGCCAAAAGAGACAAGACGTCCACTCCACTGAAGGTCGCCGACAGCTCCAAAGCTGCCATCGTGGACAGAGATAAGCTGATCCAGCTCCAGGAAGCTGATGGTACTTTGAAAAAGTACAGGAACCGGCAAGACCACGTGACCAAGGGCAATGGCACAGTCTATTTCGAGGTGAAGGCCAAGATCCTGTACATAATCTTCCAGCACCCGAGGGTCAACGGAGGGAAACCACTACGTCAAGTCTTGGTACCGTTACACCTAAGGCGCCAAGTGATGGAAGTAGCGCATGACTCAATCATGGGAGGTCACCTGGGCATCAAGAAGACGTCAGATAGAATCCAGGCGGTATTCTACTGGCCAGGACTTCATGCGGACGGCAGCCGTTTCTGCCGATCCTGAGACATTTGCCAGAAGACCATACCTCGAGGAAGGGTCCCGAAAGTGCCTATGCAGAGGATGCCTTTGATCGACCGACCTTTCAAGAGGGTGGCCTTAGACTTAATCGGCGAAATAAAAACTCCGAGTGAAGAAGGTCACCTGTAGGTACTGACTTTAGTAGACTACGCGACTCGGTACCCAGAAGCAGTGCCTCTGAAGAAGATTGACACTGAGACTGTTGCAGAGGCGCTGTTGGACATGTTCAGTACATTTGAAGTGCCTGAAGAAATTCTGACAGACCTCGGGACGCAGTTCGTCTCTGACTGCATGAAGGAGGTCAACAGACTGCTGAGCATCCGGCATTTGACTACGACGCCTTACCATCCGATGTGCAACGGGCTTGTCGAAAAGTTCAATGCTACGCTGAAGTCCACCCTGAAGAAGCTATGCAGCGAGCAGCCCAGACAAGGGCATCACTACATCGCCTACAGAGAAGTACCGCAGGAGTCCACCGGCTTTTCTCCGTTCGAGCTGTTGTACGGAAGAACCATCCGAGGGCCGATGCACATCCTAAAAGAACTGTGGACGAAAGAAGTAGAGACTCCAGAGGTAAAGAACAGCTACCAGTACGTGTTTGAGCTACGGGAGAAGCTGGAGCAGACTCTCGAGATAGCCAGAGAAAACCTGAAGAAGTAACAGGACTGTGGAAAGCACTACTATGACCGTAGGGCTGTGAACAGGAAGTTCAAACCTGGCAACAAAGTGCTGGTGCTGCTACCTACCGACCACAATAAGTTGCTAATGCAGTGGAAAGGCCCGTACGAAGTGGAGACCGTGGTGGGGATCAACGACTACAAGGTGAAGGTCGACCAGCATTCCAAGATATACCACGCCAACCTCCTTAAACTGTACGTGGAAAGGCCACAAGAGACTGTGCATGCAGCCACAGCAGCTGTGATCGACGACATCTTTGATAGCGAAGAACTGTTGGAACTTGGAGACTTCCACAGCAAAGAAGGCATCGACGATGTTAAGCTAAGACCAGGCTTGACGAAAGGTCAAAAGATTGTGCTCAATGACCTTATGGGCGAGTTTCCCCATAGCTTCAGCGATGTCCCAGGCTCTACGACTTTGGTCGAACATGAACTCCACCTCACTTCAAATATTCCCGTTCGATCCACATCCTATTCCCGATCCCTTTCAAGGCCTGTGAATCCTTGAGGGAAGACATCGAAGAAATGCTGAAGATGGGCATCATCAGGGAGTCCAGTTCCTCCTACCCGTCCCCTGTCGTGGTCGTGAAGAAGGACGGGAGCAACAGAGTATGCATCGACTACAGGAAGGTTAACAAGATTACCGTCTTCGACCCTGAGCCGATGCCTACAGCAACAGACCTCTTCCGCCAATTATCGCGAAGTAAAATCTTCTCAAAGATTGACCTCAGCAAGGGTTACTGGCAAGTCCCCGTGCGTCAACAGGACATACCAAAGACTGCTTTTATAATCCCTGATGGGACGTACGAGTGCCTAAGGATGCCCTTTGGCTTGGTCAACAGCGGAGCTACCCTGAAGAGAGGAATAAGGAAGATGCTCAATTGATTGATTGATTGTTGCTTTAGGTCCAGCGGACTCTTCCGAGCCAAATCAGGACCGGACAACCCCCGATCCGCATAAAAGATCTGCTGACACAACCCTAGTGAGAAAACTGAATGCCCTCCACCGGCCAGTCACTTTACAATAAAGACATCCCACGCAGGGGACGGCTGAGGCTTTACCCCAACTAATCGAACCCCCGGTTACAAAAACAAAATAGAATACAAACATCATTATAAATTATCAACAAAACACATATAAAATGCCTATATTGCTAAATAATAACATCATAGGAAGCCCTAGTGACCACCTGGCAGAAAGCGTCCAATACTCCTAAGCTGATCCAACAGACCTCATACACAAACAAGGAGTCTTGTCCAGGAAGAGTTTTCAAGATAAAAGGTAGGTCATTGATCTAGCGAAGGAGAAGATAGTATAGCAGAGTGATAGGACAGAGCAGGAATGGGAAAGAGCAAATGAGGAAGACAGCGACAGTGGGAATTTAAAGCACTAAATTTCCAGAAAGTGGGGATACTATTTATACTGAAACCCCCGGCACTCCCAACGGGGGTACTGTTGCCGCAGTGAATCGGTCATGCCTAGAAAGGAAAGACAGGTTTTCAACTGGGGCTTTCACTTTTCCCTTTATAGGTTAGAACAATCTACAGTGGCAAGATTGCTCATGACCCCAAGGGGTAGGAAGATGCTCAAAGGGATGGACAACGTCGTGTGTTACTGGGACGACCTACTAGTCCACACCAACACCTGGGAAGAGCATCTGCAGACCTTGATGGAACTGTTCCACCGTCTTCAAGAAGCCAACCTGACCGTGAGACCCAGCAAGTGTATTCTAGGAACCGACAACGCTGACTTCATTGGACATTCGACGGAAGAAGGGAGCAATAGAGGATACACTGATTCCAGGAAAGTCCACAAGATCACTGTCTTTGACCCTGGGCCGATGATAACTGTGACGGACGAGGGCGTCGTTTCCTTACAGATGAAAAACATTGACTCTGTGTAGATAAACTGTGAACATTGGCAGTATCCAGACAGACTTGAAGATGAAAACCATTGACTCAGTGTAGATAAACTAAGCACATTGACAGTATTCAGACAGACTGAAATAAGTTTTAATTCAGGACTTTGTGCATTACGTTCCAACGTTGTTGAAAGAAATTGGGTAAATTTCTTCTTGAGTGGGGGGTTATGTTACGTTGAAACGTGAACGATAGTATGTCTGAAACGCGCACGATAGATCTAATCGTTTCGCTTCGCAAAGTATTCAATAATAGAGTTTATTTACCTTTGATTTGAGTTTGCTTTGTGGTTAGAGGAAGCTTTGTATAACGTTGATAATTTTCGTTGGTCGATATTATTGGAGAATTCTCTACATTTGCGTGTTTACTGTCGATAGAAACTTCCCGATAAATGTTGATGTTTGAGAACATTCTTGGAATGTGAAGAACGATGTATGACGTAAAACAGTGATGACGAAGTTAATTTTGATTGGTTGTAAAGCGTCATCGGGAACATTCTGACGTGATCTCGAGTTGAGAGAAAAACTATATAATGGATGCTCTGTGTAAAATGTGAGGTGTGAAAAGGCGATTGTATGCAGTTGTTGATGAATGCTGAATAAAGTTTGAAAACTTCATACGACGATTCCGTGCATTGTGGCTGATTGAACGGGTTGCATGGATAAACGAATCTGAGTTACACGTTGTCAGGATTTCAGCATTGGGGCTGAATCAACTACTGATAAAGAAAAACATCAAACGAGTGTTACAGTCAGTCTGTAGCCCCGTTGTTTCCACATCTCCAAAACATACTTAACAGTAGAATTTTGGTTTAGATTAGTGGCTAGCCTCCAGTATAATCATATTTGCTCTACTCGAAGGTTAATGTTGATGCGACTACTTTGTTACTAAAAACGTTTTGCTAAATATTTTAAAAACGGCTAAAACAATTTTGTTCATTTTTGATATTTCAACTCACGGCCAAGCATTCAGTGACATTACCGGTAATCAGTTGGGTCCAATTTCACTTTTGGTTCAAAACACATGTTTGGCCTGATGTCAAGGACCAATTCTGATTACGTTTTTACTATTGAGATATTTTACTTACATTGTATTTTTTGTTAGTCATAATCGCAATTTTTCAAAGGTCAATTTCACTTTCTAATAACATTTTGCACATCAAAATTAGCTAAACCGATATTAAATTTATTTAATTTTTGTTTGTTTGTTGTTCTTGTTCAGCCGATGGCCCATCACTGCATGTTGTTCTTTAGAAAAAGTCACAATACCGCAAATAGCATTTTTGAAAAGTGTGTTTTTCAGCTTTATGTGTGGGTGCTTGGAAATACATTTCAATGGCTTGCCATCATGCATCCTGTTATTTTGCGAGTTAAAAATCTAAATAAAACAATGACGTTAATTAACTTACCTTTCCAAATGGCAAATACCGCCTAGATACAGCTTTCGAAAGTCGAAAACATGTCAAGGTTTGTCCAGATTTTCCAGTCTTTGTGCCGTATAATACATAGTTTGATGTGTCCAGAGATTCACGAAATCTTTCCCACAGTCGGCAAGGACACTGTGGAAGAGTTCGGAATCGCGCCATGCGATAGTTGTACAAGTTGTTGTTCGCCCTGTTTGACTGGTGCCAGTTTGTGCATCTTCGGTCCACAGAAGAAGTGAAGTTATCGCCAAGTTTGTAAACCCACACTCCATTATAACCTATAATGATGAGAGAAAATAAAACAAAATAATTAATGCAGAAACACACGCACTAAATCTACAGGAAACAAAATTACCTCTCTTCCTCTGCCCAACACCAAACAAAAGTCATATACAACTTAAAATATTCATCCTCGAGAGCAAACAGGCCACTCCAGTATTTATTTCGTTTAAGCTTTCACAGCTTTATTTTGGCTTCACGAGGAATTTAAGTATCTGTCAGACACAAGAGTAAGACAAGTAAAAATTAAATAAAACAATACAATACAATACAATACAATATAACTTTATTGTCTGATGTTCATCACATACAGAAATTTCCTTTTGGCTCGTCGTCCGCAAGAAGCATGCAATTTATCCATTTTATATACACAACCAGAAAAAAAATACATTCATTTCTAATGGCACAGCAGCAACCTTAAATTCCAATCAAATGCAGACATTCACAATCCAAACTCCACATCAATAATGACTAGTAGTTTAACATTCATGAAAAAACAAACACGCACGCACACACACACTGTAATATCAGAAATGTTGACGACAAAGATGGTGTAACTCAGCTAAGCGATAAACAGATAGTATTGAACAAAACTTGACGTTAATTTACCAGCTCTCTAAAGGAATGTTGGCAGTTATTAAATTAACCTCCTTGAGACGTTCACTCCTGATACCATCAAGCAGAACTCGCTAGGAAGAATGTAAGTTAACCCACTCGGACATCTGACCGTATAACGAAAGGGGTTTTATCAAGAATTTCGTGTATGCGTGCGTGGTTAAATTTGCGTGCCCTCCCGTCTTACTCCGTTCTAACTCTCAAGAAAAACTTCTGTTGTCACACCCCCTTCTATTACTAGAAACAACAAAAAACAAATGACGCGTCACCCGAGCAGGTTCCGCGACGTTCAGCTCAAAATAACGAGTGAAGGAATAGAAACTCAAACAAAAAACTAACACAAAATGCCAGATGAACAATCACACTCTTTTATTCAACAATAACACACACGCTCACGGGATAATGGGATACTAAACCACCCTCAAGCCTTATCAAGACCCCCAACCCAGTACTACAGAACAATTACCTCCCTTGTCTAACTGAAAACCCCAGAATTATTCACGAACAGAATACCCACAACGATATGCAACAATAGTGACAATCAGCTAAATTCCAAATAAACACAATTCAAAGTTAAATTCACAATCAGAAAAGAATCTTGAAATTCAATCGTATATACTTAGCTAGCTTATAGTTCAAAGTCAACGTTCGAGACCTAACTATTGATTAAACGAGCTCGGAGTAATACTGCAATTAATTACTCAAGTAAGGAAAGTAATTTACACTAGATATGTTTTTAGGTGTGTGAATGCGAATCTGTATGTGTGTGGATGCGATGTAGCTGGGGCCCAGTAGCTGATGGGCAGCCTCGTCCTAAGCAATGGCAGGTCCAGTGGTGACGGAGGGTCACTCCCAGCGATGACGCCGACAACAAAAGGGGACGCAACGGTGGTGGCGGTGAACCCGGCAACGTCCACACCTCCAGCTGACGACACCCTTCACAGTGACACGCAGGAGTCGCAGAGTTATGCCAGTAGTAGGAGCATAACAGTAGTGGCAGCAGTAGATGCACAGAAGATAATAGTGCTGGCAAAGGTGGGAAAACGAAGTGGAAAATTGAATCGAATCGAATCGAATCGAATCAAAGCCCAGATCTCTGTGGACAAATAATAATGTCTCAATAGTTCGTCCACAACACGTAAACATTACATAATAGATACATTACATAATAGATACGCCTTCCGCCGTCCGCCATCTTGACCTCTTTATACATGCATTTCAATAATACAATGCAGTTTTTAATTTTATAATTTATCTCTTCCATGAAACAGTTGTTTATACAAATATACACAATTATTATGATTACACTACCAGTCACACAATCCTGATTCATTCCATTTTCATCTCCATCCTCATCACCCCTCTCAAATGTTACAAAACATTATCTCCCTTCATCTACAATTATTTCTATCACACTATAATACAAACACGCTCCCCTCATATTCATCACCTTCATCACCCCTCTCCAACACAGTACAATTGTCTCCCTTCCTTCACATTCATCACCCCTCTCTCTCTCTCTCTTTAACATGCACACCAAAGACCTTGATATATAAAGACATGCCATGAGGCCTACTTCAACAGAGTTTACATGTAAAACAGCGATCCTAGCGGTAGTCCTGTTTCTATGTCAAGGGAGGTAATACGCGTTCAATAAACTGTGTCGGCAAGTTCTACAGTCGATTCAAAAGCTCTTTTATTTCACTGTTTTCTTTGTTTTGCGTAATTTAAAAAAAAAAATACAAAAAATAAATAAAAGTAGTTTTTTAACAGTCAAGCTGATCTCATGCTGATAAACAAAAGAAGTAAGTTTGCATTCTACTTTCCTACTTTGATAAGTTCAGCATGCCCCTGCTATAATATTATTTTATCTGGTATATTATCTTTACTTGCTATAAATGTTTAAATAAGCCTGTAGAAATTCTAGAGTTTTAACTCTTTGGGTACTATATTTGATAACAAACTGAAATGTAATGTAAACACAGAATGTCCTGTAAAACGTGGACAGAGAGAGTGCATCTTCTCCGCCATCTCAATAGTTTTTCTGTTAGCTCAGATATACTTGGTCGATTTTATCAGTCATTTATATGTCTCTGTCTCTGTTTCTCTCACACACTACACTTCTCCTTGACCTTGTTTTCTCTCCTTTCTCTCTTCTCCGTTCACTTCTCCACCTCCACTCTTCTCCGGCTACTGCTGTTGCTGCTGCTGCTGCTGTTGTGGCTGCCGCTGTTGCTGCTGTTGTGGCTGCCGCTGTTGCTGCTGTTGTGGCTGCCGCTGTTGCTGCTGCCGCTGTTGCTGCTGCCGTTTCTTCGACTTCTTCTTCTTCTTCCTTCTCCCTCTCCTTTCTCCTTCCACCTTCTTTCTTCTTCTTCTTCGTCTTTCTCTTCTTCTCCTTCGGCTCCTCTCCTTTCTTCTTCCACCTTCTTCCTTCTTCTTCCTTCTTCTTCTTCGTCTTCCTCTTTATTCTCTTTAGTCTCCTTCTTCAGCTTCCTCTTCTTTCTTCTTCGTCTTCCTCTTTATTCTCTGTATTCTCCGTCTTCAGCTTCCTCTTCTTTCTCCTTTGTCTTCCTCTTTATTCTCCCAGAGTTGCCAACCCCCAAAAAGGTTTTCAGTAGTCAAATTTCTGAATTTCAGTAGTTTTATGACATTTTCCGTAGCCATACGTCCTCGCATTTTTTTAAACGAAGACATGCATACACAGTCTGCAACGAAGGTCGTAAGAGTGTTTCCGCACGAATTAATGAGAGTTCCATATCGGGCTTGAAGAAGGTGGCTACCGACTGAACAGGGACTAACTTTTCTAGATCAGGGCAACGACTTTTGTGAAGGTTGCCATTCACGTGTCGCGTCACATCGTGTGATCTCGATGACGCAGTGATGCACGGAAATTTTTCAGAATACTCTTTCCTGTACTCTTGATTTGCTGTCCTCTTCTTTTTTTCTGGGCTTTCATCGCTAGTTTTCTTTCTTTTTGGCATCATGGATTGAAAATACGCCGCACACAAACTTTTCTTCTCGCGCTGTAGAACGTGACCCGGAAACAAAAGTGTCACAGAAAGGTCGAGGTTTTGTGCACCGATTGGCCGTTTGCAAATCCACTTCACGGTGATTGGTCGTATTTCCTAACATGCACTGGGAGCGTGATCTATTACACCGTGCACGTAAACCGAATGACCGTGACCTTGAGGTGCTACGGGAGGCACAGGCGCTCAATAAAACTCATTAAAACTGTAATACATGTACTATCGTCGAAAATTGACTTTCCGTAGTAAATTTTCGATTTGCGTAGCTCCGTAGCCGCGTATTCATTTCCGGAGTAAACTACGGAAATTCCGTAGTGGTTGGCAACCAATCTCCGTATTCTCCTTCTGCAGCTTCCTCTGCTTTCTTCTTCTTCTTCTGCCTTTTCTTCTTTCTTCTTCCTCTTTCTCTTTATTCTTCCACGTTGGGGACCCCAGCCAGAACTTGTGTAAACAAACGAGTTTACCAAACTAAATTTCTTGATACCAAGACTTTTCTTTGAATTACCACATATATCTCTCTCCTCTCTGTGACGGGACCAGACCAGCAATATAATTCAATTCCCAACGATGTCAAATACAGTTCACCCATATGCAAATTGTAAAGCTAATTATAACAACTGATTATTACACCTTGATGCTGATTAATTCCATTCACAAAAATAAATATAATGCTACACATTGCAATTTAAGGTTTCGACTTCAAATCAAATGATAACCCGACTTCAGTTCGTTAATCAAAAATATACAACGATACACCATCTTCATCACCTCCCTATTCCATCCGTCATGCTAATATCAAAATTATTTATTATCAATTCTATTCCACACCAGTAGAATATAATCACGGTAACATACTATTATATGTATAATACAATATTTCAATAATAAACCATGTATACCTGCAGACACAGCTGCCAGAAGTTCAAATCAACCTCTAAGTGGTACATTCAAGAAAAGAGTGAATATATTTTTGAATGTACATTCGTGAGCCGTCATGTGATCAGCCCAACCAATCAGAATTTAGCTAACGATGAAAAATATTATAATTAATGTCTTCCCACAGGAAGAGACTACAATACACAAAGTCATCGGACCGAAACACTATAAAACTGGTCCGTTACAGACCGGCGTCACTTGACCGCTAAGTAGCCACGCGAATCATGTCACTCTTAGATCTACCCTGCGTTTCTCTTCTGACACTCGAAGTTGAGACGTCACATATAGTGTCCCAGAAGCAGGACAAGGGAACAAAGACGTCCGAGAAAAGATTCACGTAGTTGCGAGAACGAGATGTTGTGTAGATTCCTTTATATCCCCTGTGCACCCAGCAGTAACCGGGTAGTCACACGCGAAGCATAGAACCACGTGGTTAAAACAAGGAGCGAACTGAAGTGAACAAAAATCATCACCAATAGAGTGATAGACTACAGACGGTTTCACAATTCTCAGAGACTAGAAGTAAGTTAACATTAGCAGTTTTCTAGTACTTTTATGTTTATATATTATACTGATTGGCATGTATTAGTATGTTCGTGTTATATGTATTTATAGAAACGGATTATTGTTTCTGACATGTTGTGCATATTGCTCGATATACATAGCCTTAAGATTCAGATATCATAGTCTGCTCATGGGAAACTCGGCAGGTGTCTGATGCTATAGACTCCTTGCAGAGGGCACCACATCCCAATATATCTGAACAGAATATTGTAGCCAGAGTTCTGGATTTTCCAGCTTAGCTCTGGGACTGTTTGTGGAGTTAATGCCTGACGTTCGCTCCCGTGGAAAAGAAGGAGATCACCTAGAATCTACCTCACCACGTCCGGTTCCGTAGCTACCAGACTCGCCCGATCATCATGAGAGTGACCAGACTCCCTCAGTGACCACCTGATTTAAGCACTCTTAGAAACCGAGAGATAAGTCCCTCTCAACTGCAACTGATGTCAAAAATACTCGGAACAATATTAGACGACCAAACCATAGAAATGTTTAGCACGTTATGAAGAAGAACTGCTAAAGAAATTTCCCAGCACATTGAACAGTTATAGTTATTAATTTACATTTAATTAAAGTCATGTTAGAATTTGTGTTGAAGATATAAAAGTTGAAATCACATACATACAACTGGTGTCATTCCATTTGTATTGTTGTGTGTCCACTAGCTATTCTTCTCTGGAGACCAATTAAACTATTCATTTGACTAGCGAAAATCATTTCTTAAAGTGAGCCACTGATACTTTAAAACCCAAGAACAAATACAATTTTTTATGTGACCAAGCACCGTGATCCACTCTCTCACAGTACTTGGGAATCTTGGTAAAGAACGACTGATAGAGATAGCTAAACGCCCTATCTATCTACAGATCATAATCCCCTTGTAAGATTATCTTATCTTCTCCAGGACATCCACACACCCACACAAAATAATCTAATGACCGCACAAGTTGTTGACTGGTGACGTGGCCATACCATCGGAGTTTCAGTTTCTTCAGCACTGCGAGCAGGTCATCGTGTTGTCCAATGGCTTGTGTGATGGTCTGTTGGACTTCGTCCATGGTGATGTGCTGGTTATAGGAAATGACCAGAAGTCTTATGTAGCACCTCATCTCTATGCTTTTTATTCTTCGTTGTACATCTGCCGTGAGGGTCCATGTTTCTGAAGCGTATAGGGAAATGGAGATGACAAGGGAGCGCAGCAGTCATACCTTGGAATGTAGATTAACGGTCCTGTCTTTCCAAATGGGCTTCAACCTTGCCAGGGCAGCAGTTGTTTGTGCGATCCTGGAGAGGACTTTCTGTCGGGACCCACTGTCTGATACAATGGCTCCTAAATATTTGAAGCTATGCACTGTGTTGAGGGATTGGCCTTGGACTTTGATGTCCGTGTTGATGCCATTGGTATTGTTGGTCATTATTTTGGTCTTCTCTGCACTCATTTCCATTCCATAGGATCTGGAGGTGGTGTCAAGCCTATGTACAAACTGTTCAAGTTCTTGTCCCTCTCCAGGCAGCCATCAATGTCATCTGCAAAACGAAAATTGAAGATTGCTTTACCCCCTATCCTGACTGTGCCTTCGTGATCTGCAAGGGCATCTGACATGATGCGCTCTAGGAAGATGTTGAAGAGTGTTGGAAAGAGTAGTCATCCTTGACGCACACCGATTGTTGTTCTGAACCAGTTTCCGATTGCGCTGTAATGGAGGACTGCACTGGTAGCCTTGTCATACAGGATTTTGATGACTTCAATAATTTTAGGGCTGATGTACACTCTCATGGTGGCCCACGGAGCTGCATACCAGACTCGGTCAAACGCCTTCTTGACGTCTACGAACACATGATATAGATGTTGTCGGTGCTGTAGGTTTTCACCCGCAGATTATTCTGAGGTTAAACATATGTTCAGTGGTACTTCGCCCTGCCCTGAATGTTGCTTGTTCTTCAGCTATGATTTGTTCAGCTTGAGGTTTCAACCTGTTGAGTATTATTTTCAGGAGGACCTTGCTGGGATGGCTGATGAGGCTGATGGTGCGGTAATTTTCACACTCCTGAAGGTTACCTTTCGTTGGAAGTGTGATGACAAGCGACTGGGTCCATAGTGTAGGCCACTCACCACTCTGCCAGAAATTTACAGATAATGGTGTGTGCGTCTATCATCGCTTCTTCTACTGCTTGAAGCAGTTCCGCGGTTATGTTGTCCACTCCCGCTGACTTCCCTTTCTTCCACAATTGCACTGCAGCCCCAACTTCTCGGAGAATTGGGAGGATTTCTTCTTCTCTCTTCTGGGGACATGCTAGAACTGATGGATCTCCGTTTGGTGTGTGGTATGTCTGATGTTGTATACTCTCATGGTTGCCCACATAGCTGCATGCCAGACTCGGTCAAACGCCTTTTTGAAGTCTACGAACACTTGATATAGATGTTGTTGGTGCTGAAGGTATTTCTCGCAGATTAATCTGAGGTTGAAAATCTGTTCAGTTGTATTTCGCCCTGCCATGAATCCTGCCTGCTCTTCATCTATGATTTGTTCAGCTTGGGGTTTCAACCTGTTGAGTATTATTTTCAGGAAGACCTCGCTGGGATGGATGATGGGTTGAGGGTGCGGTAATTTTCACATTCCTGAATGCTACCTTTTTTGGGAAGAGTGATGACAAGCGACTGGGTCCATGATGTAGGCCACTCCCCACTCTGCCAGATCTTGTTACGGATAATGGTGAGTGCGTCAATCATCACTTCTCCTCCTGCTTGAAGCAGTTCTGCGGGTATGTTCTTCTATTAAGTTTTTTTTAATTTCTTCAACAATAACAGGTACAGACCTAGATTTAGATTGGATGTCATGCTTCAACTTTTTATATTCTTCAAAATCTCGCTGGATAATTACAAACTCTTGGCCAGTAATCTGGGTGTCTTCTAGAGCTTTCGAAATTATTAAGTTCATGCTAGTAAGTTTAGCTATCGCAGGCTAGAAATGAGGTCATGTTTTTCTAGTTTCTTAGATACTTTAGTATTAAATACACCTACTGGAACTGATATCAATGCAGATAATCCGGCAGCAACCCCTAATCCAATACTAATTGGTATACCTAATCCAGTCACCAATAATCCCACGCTGATAGCAGCTTCCGCTGTATTAATAACATTTAGACCAGTAGACGCGTAATTTATTCCGTTAAAAGCGCTGGAATATGAGGCGCCATTTGTAAATTAAATCATTATTGTCATTATATCTATAGAACATACATTTTACCTGTATAAAAGATATTGTATACTTATAAAATGAATTCTATGTCTATAAAATACATTCAATAGCAATACAAAACTTTTTATAGCTAAAAACAACATTTTTATAACTACAGACTACATTTTACAATATACAAGAGAAATCATACGCGATCATCACGCCGTTTGTAAATATTATTCCGAAAAACTATTTTATCTCTAAACACTTCATTTTATCTCTAAACACTACATTTTATACATAAACAATTCATTTTATAGGTAAACAATTCATTTTATAAAACAAAGAGCTTTTATATCTATAAAATAAATGTTATAATATATACAATGCATTTTACCTGTAGAATGCATTCGGAGCATTATTTTACATTCGGCGCATGACATTAATTTTATACTGACTTTCGAATTACTCTGCCGTGAACTGACAAAACCGAGCAAGTCCACAAAACCTACTTTCGAGAAAATCGACGTTTTGTGTTGCGCTATATTACGCGATCGTTTCTGGAAGTTTAAGGGCATATTATAATGCAATTCCTCGATTTAAGAGTGCATACCTTGAATGTTAAAGAAATGTTTGATAGATTTGATGTTTTAAGACTATTTGTGGACTTGCTTTGTTTTGTCAGATTATTCTTGAGATAGGTCTTTGTTGAGAACATGACAAAACCAAGCAAGTCACCCACTTGGTTTTGTCAGTTTATTATTGAATTAAATCCTTGTTAAAAAAATTCACAAAAACAAGTAAGTCAAATCCGCTTGGTTTTGTCAGCTTATTATTAAGTAAATCCTTGTTTTCAAAATTCACTAAACCAAGTAAGTCCCATAGGCCGTTTCTTTGTTTAAAAAGTCTGACGAGATGAGTCACATAAGTTCGGTTTTGTAAAATGTGGGTGCGGCAGTTAAAGTGTATGTATGTGTGTGCGTGTTTGTTATTGTTTTTAGCCATTCTTCACTTAATATTCCTCGGTTGGTATGCAGGAGTCATGGTTATGGGGTAGCCCGTAGCGCAGTGGGTAGGCGCCGGTGTTCAATGCCGATGGTCGCGGGTTCGAGCT
This sequence comes from Oncomelania hupensis, assembly GCA_036898135.1. Taxonomy (NCBI): domain Eukaryota; kingdom Metazoa; phylum Mollusca; class Gastropoda; order Littorinimorpha; family Pomatiopsidae; genus Oncomelania; species Oncomelania hupensis. The sequence continues at coordinate 591,216 of JBAHVR010000308.1, forward strand.
CCGCACGGGGCAAAACTTTAGGATTCTTATGAGACTTTACGGGTCACCGAGGGTTCTCTCCTGGTACTCCGGTTTCCTCCCTCCCTTCAAAATAATATTAGATGCAGCCAATTTAATTTTAAAAATACAAAACTATTTTCCTTTCAGTTTCCTATTGTAGCGATCTTCCTGCCTTTACACCACGTGTATGTCTTGTATTTTGTTGCCCTTGTTGTGTGTCTGTAATATATTTGTTGCTGTTTGTGGGTTCGAGCACAGAATAGAATAGACCCAACGTTTCCCGGCGTGTCGAAAGAGGCGACTAACAGGGTAATGTTAACACGGCATCACTGGGCGAAAGTCTTCTACACAGAAGTCACCTGCCAGGGCGAGCGAGGAACCTCACGTTACTACAGGTTCAACGACCACGTGCTCAAGGCCAAGGCGAGCCACACTGTATTCGTGGATTTCGGCTGTGGCCAACAGCCTGGAGAGGGATGGGCACCGTTAAGTCTTTTTTTGCCCAAGACACACTACATGAGGACACTATCCACTAATTCCATACCGGATCGGTCGTCGCCCGGCTCAAGGACCGCGCCTTCCGTTGGCCACCAATACGGAGGTGTTAAGTATGCTACTGATGGACAATTTAGCAAGATCCGCACGAGAAACAACATCGTCATAGGAACCTGGAATGTCAGGACCCTAACTGCGGAAGGAAAATTAGAAGAACTGGTCCACGAGTTGGACCACTATAGATGGAACGTTCTAGGCATCAGCGAACTGCGCTGGAAAGGCCTAGGTGAAACAACGACCGACAAAGGCCACAAGCTCTATTTCAGCGTTAGAAATTAAAGGAACAAACACGGCGTTGGATTCTTGGTCCACAAGAACATTCTAGCCACTGTCATGGGTTGCCGCCCAGTCTCCAGTAGACTCATTACCATCCCCCTGAGAGCAGCCCCTTTCAACATCACCATCATCCAGGCCTATGCCCCAACATCAGACTATGACGACAGCAAAGTGGAGGATTTTATGAAAATCTACAGGCGGTCCTTGACCAAGTGCCGAAGAAAGATAATAGTCATAGTGCAAGGCGACTGGAATGCCAAGGTTGGCCAAGATGCGCACCACAACTGGGGAGACACATGTGCACCCCACTGCAACAACGAGACAAATGACAGGGATCTGAGATTCTTGGAGCTTGCCAGACACAACAATCTGGTACTGGCAAACAAGCTTGGTCTCCACAAAAACTCCATACGATGGACATGGCACATTCCCGGCGGGGAGCATCAAAACCAAATAGACTACATCATGGTCAAGAAACGCTTCAGATTAAGCATCAACATTGGCAGGACACGCACCTTTCCAGGAGCAGACATCGGAAGTGACCACGATCTCTTGATGATGTCTTTCCGGCTCCACTTGAAGAGAGTAAATACAGCAAAGTGCACTAGACTGAAGTTCGACCTGGACAAACTGCAAGACCCGGAGGTGGCAGAACTATTTCAGGCCACAATTGGAGGGAAATTTTCACCACTGCTCATTTTGGGGGCTGGTGAAATAGATGTCAACACCATGACCACCACCTTCAACTCAGCCGTAATAGATGCCGCCGCTGAGATCCTTGGCAAGCACCGACCAAAGAAAAAGCCGTGGATCACACCTGAACTTTTGGATGTGTGTGATAAACGAAGAGAGATTAAAAAAAAAAAAAAAAAAAAGAACACCTCACAGTGAGCTGATGTCTACCGAAAAATCAACAATGACACCCGAAAAGGCATGCGCACAGCAAAGGAGAACTGGATAGAAGATCAATGCCAGGAAATTGAGAACAGTCTGAACAAAAACAACAGCAAGAAGGCCTACCAGACTGTAAAGCGGCTGACAAATGTCAAACAGCCCAAAGTCTCCACGATCCAAGGCAAGTCTGGCATATGCCTTACAGAAGAACAAGAAGTCTTGGACAGATGGACAGAGTACTGCTCTGACCTTTACAACCATACACCAAATGGAGACCCATCAGTTCTAGCATGTCCCGAGAACAGAGAAGAACAAATCCTCCCAATTCTCCGGGAAGAAGTTGAGGCAGCAGTGCTATCGCTAAAGAAAAGTAAGTCAGCGGGAGTGGACAACATACCCGCGGAACTGCTACAAGCAGGAGGAGAAGCGATGATTGATGCCCTCACTATTATCTGTAACAAGATCTGGCAGAGTGGAGAGTAGCCTATACCATGGGCCCAGTCGCTTGTCATCACTCTTCCCAAAAAAAGGTAACCTTCATGAGTGTGAAAATTGCCGCACCGTCAGCCTCATCAGCCATCCCAGCAAGGTCCTCCTGAAAATAATACTTAACAGGTTGAAACCCCAAGCTGAACAAATCATAGCTGAAGGACAAGCATGATTCAGGGCAGGGCGAAGTACCACTGAACAGATTTTCAACCTCAGAATAATCTGTGAGAAATACCTACAGCACCAACAACATCTATATCATGTGTTCATAGACTTCAAGAACACGTTTGACTGAGTCTGGCATGTAGCTCTATGGGCAACAATGAAAGTATACAATATTAGCCCTAAAATTATTGAAGCCATCAAACGCCTGTTTGACAAGGCTACAAGTGCAGTCCTCCACAACAGCGCCATCGGAAACTGGTTCAGAACAACAATCGGTGTGCGTCAAGGATGCCTACTCTCTCCAACACCCTTCAACATCTTCCTAGAGCGCATCATGTCAGATGCTCTTGCAGATCACGAAGGCACAGTCAGCATAGGGGGTAGAGCAATCTCCAATCTTCGTTTTGCGGATGACATTGATGGATTGGCTGGAGAGGAACAAGAACTTGAACAGCTGGTAGAGAGGCTTGACACCACCTCCAAAGCCTATGGAATGGAAATAAGTGCACAGAAGACCAAAATGATGACCAACAACACCAATGGCATCAACACGGACATTAAAGTCCAAGGTCAATCCATCAACACAGTGCATAGCTTCAAATATTTAGGAGCCATTGTATCAGACAATGGATCCCGACAGAAAGTCCTCTCCAGGTTTGCACAAACAACTGCTGCACTGACAAGGTTTAAGCCATTTGGAAAGACAGGACCATCAGTCTACATTCCAAAGTAAGACTGCTGCGCTCCCTTGTCATCTCCATCTTCCTATATGCTTGCGAAGCATTGACCCTCACAGCAGATCTCCAACTAAGAATACAAAGCATGGAGATGAGGTGATACAGAAGACTTCTGGGCTTTTCCTATACCCAACACATCACCAACGACGAAGTCCGACAGACCATCACACAAGCTATTGGACAACACGATGACCTGCTCACAGTGGTGAAGAAACGGAAACTCCGATGGTATGGCCACGTCACCAGATCATCAGACCTTGCAAAGACTATTCTGCAAGGCACAGTGCAAGGAGGTAGAAGAAGAGAGAGACCGAAAAAGAGGTGGGAGGACAACATTCGAGAATGGACTGGTTTGACACTGAGCGAAGCCATCAGGGCTGCTGAGGACAGGGAAAGATGGAGTATGTTGGTTAAACGATCATCTGTGGTGCCCCTACGACCTCAGGGTTACGGGACAGGGTAGGATAGGATATGATAGTTTGTTTGTTTCCACACCTCGTGGAAGTTGCCGCATAGGCTGAAGAGCCACAGGATCCTTCATGGTGGGCAGGAAAGTACATGAAGAAAACTCTTTTTCAAAAAGCCGAACACGTCATTTGCTGACTGAAATTTCGTCATCTTTTTCACAGGAAAATAATATTGCACAGCAGCAATAACATGGATTCTCACTGGTCCACTTCATCGTAAGGCACTTTCTCATTGGTCGGGAGGACTTACTTTTTTTTTTGTCAGTTTATTATAGAAGATGACGTCATCATGCCAACTCGAGCATCAGCCAGAGGATCGCCGAAACAAAATCGCAGTGGACTTGCTTGGTTTTGTTAGTTTATTCCCCCACTTAAATGTTTTTTAACAATACAATACAATACAAGGTTATTGCTTTAGGTCCAGCGGACTCTTCCGAGCCAAATCAGGACCAAAATGTTTTTTTAACAAGGACTTACTCTATGATATCTCCAAATCTAAACATAGTTCGGATTTGATTTTTACAGGTAAGATGCGTCATTCTCTTGCAAGTTTGAAGGCGCAAAAAACTCATTTTCGACCTTAGGTGGACTTACTCGGTTTTGTCAAATCACGGCAGTACTGATCCCAGGGAAGCAACTCCATCCTCGTGTAGACTACTTGTAAACTTCTAAGCGACTCAACATGGTAAAGACCATTAAAGTCTACTACAAAAAATGGCAAGGACCATACTAGTGTACTATATAAATTGGAGAGGACCATACTAGTGAAATGCTGATAAAACATCAGCGACATCATTGTCTCGACTGTTCCAATTATTTTTTGGTCGTCTTGAAAAACTATCGATAAGCACGAAGGCAAACCAGCTTCCATCGTAACTGTTACCTTGGAGATTGTTGACATCGCGGGAAGTCGATATTTCTCTCTGAATAGGCCTAGCGGGAATTCCCTACACGCGCCGTAGCTATCTAAATTTAACTTATGCAACGTCACTTCCACAGAAAAGGCGAGAGCCCAGCGCATACGTGCAGGAGGGGGGAGGGGGGGGGGCCTTTTTTCGTTGAATTGGTTGAATGTACCTATTAACCAATCGTCCCCTATACGCTTAATGAGTCTGGGGACGTAAATTTTAATTTAAAAAACAAAAACAAACGTCAGCCATCTTTGCGCACTGCATAGCAACTTTGGGTCGCTTAGAACGTTACAAAATAAAAATAATCGAAGGGAGAGAAGCAGTTATACAATGAGAAAGTTAGTATAAAATTATTGTAAGGCGCCGACTGGAAAATAATTGTCGCGAATGCATTCTACAGGTACAATTCATTGTACGTGTTATAAAATGTATTCTATAGATATAAGTGCTCGTTGTTGCTATAAAATGAAGTGTTTACAGATAAAAGGAAGTTTTATAGATCGTTTTTGCTATAAAATGACTTGTTTATAGATACAATGACTTGTTTATAGGTAAAATGAATTGGTTACTTATAAAATGTTTTGTTTATAGATAAAATGAATTGGTTACTTATAAAATGTTTTGTTTATAAATAAAATAGTTTTTTTGTGTTTAATATTTACAAACGGCGTGACGATTCGTGTATGATCTCTTGTATATCATAAAATGTAGTCTGTAGCTATACAAATGTTGCTTTATAGCTATAAAAAGTGTTGTATTGCTATAGAATGTATTTTATAGGTATATAATTCATTTTATAATTATACCATATCTTTTATACAGGTAAAATGTATGTTCTATAGATATAATGACAATAACCATTTAATTTACAAATGGCGCTTCATACTGGAATACCGTCTTCTGCATCTAGTGTACTTTTGGAGATCTGATTCAATTTCCATCCTCACTTTCCTTATTTCTTCCAACCTGAACGTTCGAACGTTAGTTAAGTCTAACATTGGAGCACTGGGCTGTAGTGGTTCTTCTTCCACTACTGCAGGATACAATTTTGTCACCATATTTTGTGTGTGAAAAAAAGACTTCATTAATTAACATTAATTAACTTGATTTTAGTTCATTAGCAAAATATTCTATTTGAGTATCAGAAAATATCTGATCGCTGAAATAAAATGCTAACAGATCTACACTGGCTAGGTTAATTTGCCCTATCCTTCCAATAGGATTTGGAACAGGGGTAAAAGTTATCTTGGGCGAGGGAACAAATACAGAGTACAGATTTTCATTGTCTCTTTTCTTCATAAATACTGTAATACGTCTTGGCTCCTCGTCTACATCAGCCCAACTTGAGTCATGTGCGGACGTGCGGAATTACATTAACATTTTTCTGCATAGGTTTCTGAGCAATTATGTCGAGTACTATCACAGCCGCACTACCTAGCTCTAAATGAGGCTGCAGAACAACACCAATGGCATCAACACGGACATCCAAGTCCCAGGCCAATCCCTCAGCAGGATAGGATAGGATAGGATATGACTAGACTAACTAACATTTGCCCAGCGTTAATGATTTTCTTAAATTTATTGTCTGATCCTATAAAAGCGTAAGGGCTTTGACACTTGAATTAAATAAGCCAATCTAATTCTGCGTCTACAGGTGTTAAAGACCAGATATTTTCTCGTTTAGTAATAGCATACTTTAAATCAAGCCCTACTTTGCCGGCATTAAAGTCCTTTAGCTGGTCGATAGATGGTTTGGTTTCTGACGGTGGTACTGACGGTACTAGTGTTCGTTTATAATATCCAGTTCGTGTAAATTCCAAACCGTAAATAGACCCAACAATAGCATTCGCATCAAAGTAAATTGTATCTGCTAGGTCTTTCAGTTCCATGGTAGAACACGTTACTGGGATTATGGGGCGTTTCGCAATTGTATTTTTTTTAATTTAACTTTTCTTGTTCAATCTCAAGAATAATTGTAAGATCATCAAAGTCTACAATTTCGTTGTTTTGGTTTGTTATTTGAAAGCAGACACAAGTATAATAGTCCTGACTTAAGTGACATTTTTGAGGCAAAAATGTTAATGAAACTGGATCGCAGTAAGATTCTCTCCGAGTTGAAATTATCCTTAGCAATGTACTAGAAGTTCCATTTACTAAGTTTTCCGATGTCTTTAGTTGATGAAAGTACACAAACAATCTATTATTAATTAACAAATTCATAGGTTTTGATCCAATAAATCTTATATTACTGCCGATGCTGATGCTGCTAGAGTCAAGAAATAATTCATTGCCATCGAAACCTAATATTTCTGCCAGCTTTGGCACAAGTGTAATGCTGGTAATGTTTTTATGCTGGATTTTATTGAAAATTAAATTTACTTTCAAGTTTTCAGGGTTCATTTTTGCTTCAATCGAATGAGGTTTAAATAATTCTTCAGTAAGTCTACAGAAGTCATAATAGCTGTCTTGAATACCGAGCCTTTTTTTTTTTTTTTTTTAATTAATCATTATCCAGTTGTTGTTTAGATCATGACTAATATTTACCCATTTAACTGTGTAGAATATTTTGTGTAGGATTACTTTAAGGTCTCTGTTTTTGTTGTTGATAGGATGGCAAAGTTCAATGGGTATGCCTGATTTTACAGATTCGAAAGTTGCAAACATACTTTTTAATACAGTAATAAAAATGTATGCGCCTTATAAATATAACAAAGCTGCAAAGTATTCACACTTTTCTGCTATCCTATGCACCAACGGGAATCCCCTCTATGAAAAATACTTCCGTTTTTTTTTCTCCGCGTGTTTTAGTGAGTTATTTCCAAATATTCAAGAATAATAACATGTGTCACTGGCCACCAGTATCGTACCCTCACATATTTTTATTTTTTTTGCTGCAGTTTATTATAACTTTCTATCGCCAGTGGCGCGCCTAAACCCTAGCTACCTAACATTATTTGTGAATTTTTGAAAAATATTCGGAAAAACATAACGCCCAGATGCTGGCTCGAACCCACACCTGTCAGGCGCCATTGGTTTACTGGGTTGTGGACAAGGCAAGTTAGTCCCGCCTTAGCCCACTTGGCCACAACGCTCGCCTAATATAGTCAGTCACTTCGTGTTTTGTGAAGGTTGCGACGGCGAAGCTATGGAAAACTACAAGAGTTTTCAGGTCCTGTTTCACTTTCTGTCGATGATCGACGCACCTCCGAAGTCGCCACAAATACAGGCCTCTACGATTGTTTTTTGCATTCTTTCACTGAGCATGTACTTCCTCCACCGTGTTTATACTTATCCCACTCGTTTTCTGGCTCTAACAATCGTCGTTTTCGGCAATTTGCCATATTTAAAAGTCACGCATCAAGCTTTGATAAAAGCATAGCAAGCCAAACCGGAACTTGGTTTCATATAACCTCGTTTTAATTTATAATGGCGATACCCACGAGTTTTTATGAGAGGTGCCGGAAAGTTGTGAATACTACCGGGAATTATTATTATGAAAAGGCAGTCGACCTAACCAAGCTAACAGTAGCTGTGGCTGCCAACTTTCATTTCAAAACTAGCCCCCATAATATTTTTAATCATTACCTCAACCCAGATATTACGAATTACTTTTAAATAACCAATGGCTAAACAATGGGGGTATGCAGTTCTTTCAGAATCAAGTTAATTTCGTGCTACAACTGGTTGCGGAGTTTCTTACATTCATCACCTTAATCACCCAGATCCTATGTTGAAGTCTATTTACCTGTTTCATTTATATTATTAAGTGAGACGAGTGTTGTCTGAACTTCAGGTTCCGTTACCCACCGACAAAAACTTTAATCCTTTTAACAATGGCTTTGACAAAAAAGCTTTCAAAGGTTGTGCAATGAATTCGGACAAAAAGTAGACCTCAATCACGGAATGGGGACTTTATTTAAATACGCTGTAAGTAATTTATACACGGGCCTTACGTACCTGGATTTACATCATTTAACCAAAACAGCCAAGTTCGATTACTTTATATCAAACAAAAACGAGGCACCGCATACATCACTTTTATTTTGGACACATCAACCGGATTTACACAAAGTGGGGTGGAAAGGCTAAATGAATCTATACGTACGTATGCGTGGTGCATTCTGGGGTCGCAAGCAGAAACACGAAGTAATATCATTGGGGAGGGGACAAGTTTCGATGCTCAAAAGCAATTTCTAGCCAACATAGAAGATTCTATTAATTCGGCAGTAGATATCAGAACGCTTTAAAGTATGCTAGATCGAAAGTAGATTACGTAATAGGTTTAGGACTGTATATGTTGCCTTCAGACCTTCAGCTTAGGATACGAACAACAACAACAATATAGTGATTGCCGAACCTCAATTTCATATAGGCTACAATCCTACAGTGAGTTCAGTGAATACAGTACTTGCTGCTAATAATGAACCTTTAAGTTCACCATTGCCACCATTATCTTCACCACTAGGCCTACCGAGCCTGCCGAATATTGATGGTGGGGTTTCGCGTCTCGTGTTTACAGGTAGTTTATTGTTTGCAGGGTTAATTGGGATTTATTATTTTCAGTAACCAGAGTAATATTATAAACAACGACCACAGATGCCCAAACAACAACTGTAGAAGCAATATTAAATACCCATGAAAATACAGAACCTAATATTCCCGGAAGTGCGTCTACAAGTTTGTCACCTAGGCGTTTCAATAAGTTAGCTATGTTTTGCAGTGTTTTCCTAATCCAGTCTCTAACCGGTGTTTTACCACCACCGTCAGATCCACCGGTACCACCGCTTCCTCCAGTTCCTCCGGTAGTGCCTGCGGTTCTAGTTAGAGCCAGGACTAGTGTGCTTATTATAGCTGTAAGAATGCTAAATATTGTAACACCTTGCTCTCTGAATAGTGTTTGAATTCCTTCTGCAAGTGTAGTGTCTTCGTTTAAAATTCTATGAACTGTTTCTTTTATTCAAGCAAAATTAATTATTAATTTTTCTGTTTATGGATAAGGCTTCTAGCCTCACTGAGCGTTCTGTGTAAAGGGTGGCGAGCCTCTTTTGAATCATGTTTTAACTCAATGCTTAAGTTTGAGTCATCAGCTTCTGCTATTTTAATTTTTTGTCCAGCTCGCCAAGCTTGGTTAAATTCATCATTGTCTCCCCTTTTACAGATTGTAAAGCTTTATCTAAGCCTTGAAGTTCGCGTAGTGGCAATAATGATAAGGGTTGGTCATTTATAGTTTCAATAGCCTGATCAACATTTGCATACCTGTCAAGGGGTTTTCGGGTTGTGGTGTAGCAATTTAACAGAAAAACCATAGCAAATGGAGGTTTGGTGTAGCACTAATGTGAATCACGCGATTCGCAACAAAACTGGAAACTTCTGCATCCAATATAAACACACACATCCAATGTGTTTATAAATTTATTGTAAAATTTTTGTTAATGCACAACACTTTAGCTATTATCATTATCATTATAAACATTTTCATGTAGATACGTTTTTCAAAATAAAAGTGAAAATGCAAAAAAAAAAAAAAAAAAAAAAACAAACAACATACAGACAGAAAATAAGCTAGGCAATCATAAAAAAATAACACCCCCCCCCCCCCCCCCCCAAAAAAAAAAAAAAAAGCAAGGGAGACAATCACTGACACAGAAAAAGCAGATGAACTTTTTTCCCCCAAACAAATTTGCTTATTCACAAAACAAGGTTTACAATGCAATGCCTTCCTGGTCGTTTGAGTTTTTTAGGTGGAGGCTTTGCCATTTTCTTTGTTCAACTCCGCCTGTCTTTCCCTCACAAAGGCTGATCTTAGACTGAAGTTCTGAACGAACACGTGTTGCGGAAGTGCGGTGCTTTTACTAAGTGTCTTTAAACCGGACTCGACCGGAACAGACTACTTTCGCGCGAAAACCCCCTTGGTTTAAAAATATTATCGTCACTTTTGGAAAAATTGCGTTGCAGCTTTGTGATAGGCCGTAGCAATGGGAAAATGTTTAAAATGCGTAGCGCTACGCAAAAATCCGTAGCACTTGACAGGTATGCATTTGTGTCCACATTTGTTTCCACATTAGTGTCCAATAAGGTTTTTAAGTTTGTATTTACTTATAATGCAGAGTCAGTTAAGCCGTGTAGGCCTATTTCAGAATTTGACAATGATGAGTCTATTCGTTGAAGTGAAGCTACTGCTTGCCTATGCAATGTATAGGAAATTCCCAATGATCGCATTACAGTCACTGGGAGTTTAGTTTTCAACGTAGACCACGCATAAAATTTATCTGGATTCTTTGACATAGTTAACTGCACCCTTACCCTTTTACCGGATACAGTAGTGTTAATATACAAGGGATTATTTTTGTCTAGGTCAAAGTCACTGGGACAAACATAGTCCAGTAACTCACGCCCGATGTAATTGCAAAACTTATTGATTTTTTTTTTTGGGGGGGGAGGGGTTCAGTTACTTGCCTTAATTCTTCTCCAATACTTAGTCTTGTTTGGCTCCTGTCATCTCCTATCATTGAAAGCATTGTTGTTTCAACATCGAGGTCTACATTAGGTTAATTAGGTTTAAACACTTCATCCAGAGCTTCGCCACCTTCTGCCATTTTACATATTTTTTTAATCACATTAAAAATGCTAAGCTATGGAAACTTGTTAGACCCCACACGTCGATTGAGGACGCCTTTAGGCATGAAAGGTGAAAAAAGCACAATAATTATTACAAACAATCCAAGCAGCATAGAGCCTAATCAGCTACCAACCAGACGATTTCCAAATTTACCTCCTGATGATGTAATAGTTCCAGGCAGTCCTAAATTGGCTTTTAAAATTAGTCTGAATTCTACCGATGATCCTAACAAAACCGTAGTGAACAATTTAGGCAGAGCTATAATTAAAAGAATGGTTATTAAACATGATGGATGAGAAATCCAAAGTATCGATGACGCTGGTGTTTTGTTTTGTTACACAGATCTGTGGCTGAGTAAATATGAAAGGGAAAATTTGGCTGGTCAAGGGATTCAAGCCCCCACTGTGGGAAAACTTCGAATCAAAGCTGGCAATGCTAGCAATTCAAATAAGGGTGAACATGCAATAGCTGCTATATACAAAAACAGGTTTTATTCCCCCCTCGATTTTGAACTTATACACAGTCATCTGCCATTCCATCAAGGTTCGTTTACCGGTAGGCTGTCTTATGAAATTATTTTCAATGATTACTCCCAAGTAAAAATTACCTCTGACTATGATGCTAGCTATACAATCTCAGACATGTGCTTGAATATGAAGTGATCACTCACGGTGAACTCAGTAGGATGATTAGGGGCCAATATGACAAACTAGCAATTTATTATGATAGGATCGTCCGCTACAGACAATTTAATAAGGATTTACTAGACGCAATATGGAATCTCAACATAAATTCACCTGCTCTAAGTTTTAAAGGTGTATTGTTGTTATTGGTGAAAGAATCTAATTATAATCGTGACATTGAAACTTTTATAAAACACAATATTACAACAGTGTCTGTTGTGATTGAAGGTAAGCCTAATCAATTATATGCCCATCTTCAGCATCTCAGCCTTGAAGTTCGACCTGGACAAACTGCAAGACCCGGAGGTGGAAAAAATATTTCAGGCCACAATTGGAGGGAAATTTGCACCACTGCTTATTTTGGGGGCAGGCGAAGTAGATGTCAACACCATGACCAATACCTTCAACTCAGCTGTAACAGATGCCGCCACTGAGATCCTTGGCAAGCACCGACCAAAGAAGAAGCCGTGGATCACACCTGAACTTTTGGATCTGTGTGATAAACGAAGAGAGTTAAAAAAGAAAAAGAACACCTCACAGGGAGCTGATGTCTACCGAAAAATCAACAATGACATCCGAAAAGGCATGCGCACAGCAAAGGAGAACTGGATAGAAGATCAATGCCAGGAAATAGAGAACAATCTGAACAAGAACAACAGCAAGAAGGCCTACCAGACTGTGAAGCGGCTGACAAGTGTTAAACAGCCCAAAGTCTCCACTATCCAAAGCAAGTCTGGCATTTGCCTTACAGAAGAACAAGAAGTCTTGGACAGATGGACAGAGTACTGCTCTGACCTTTACAACCATACACCAAATGGAGACCCATCAGTTCTAGCATGTCCCGCGAGCAGAGAAGAAGAAGAAATCCTCCCAATTCTCCGGGAAGAAGTTGAGGCAGCAGTGCAATAGCTGAAGAAAGGGAAGTCAGCGGGAGTGGACAACATACCAGCGGAACTGCTACAAGCAGGAGGAGAAGCGATGATTGATGCTCTCACCATTATCTGTAACAAGATCTGGCAGAGTGGGGAATGGCCTACACCATGGACCAAGTCGCTTGTCATCACTCTTCCCAAAAAAGGTAGCATTCAGGAATGTGAAAATTACCGCACCATCAGCCTCATCAGCCATCCCAGCAAGGTCCTCCTGAAAATAATACTCAACAGGTTGAAACCACAAGCTGAACAAATCATAGCTGAAGAACAAGCAGGATTCATGGCAGGGCGAAGTACCACTGAACAGATTTTCAACCTCAGAATAATCTGTGAGAAATACCTACAGCACCAACAACATCTATATCATGTGTTCATAGACTTCAAGAAGGCATTTGACCGAGTCTGGCATGCAGCTCTATGGGCAACCATGAAAGTGTACAACATCAGCCCTAAAATTATAGAAGTCATCAAAAGCCTGTATGACAAGGCTACCAGTGCAGTCCTCCATAACAGCGTCATCGGGAACTGGTTCAGAACAACGGTGTGCGTCAAGGATGCCTACTCTCTCCAACACTCTTCAACATCTTCCTAGAGCGCATCATGTCAGATGCTCTTGCAGATCACGAAGGCACAGTCAGCATAGGGGGCAGAGCAATCTCCAATCTTCGTTTTGCGGATGATATTGATGGATTGGCTGGAGAGGAACAAGAACTTGAACATCTGGTACAGAGGCTTGACACCACCTCCAGAGCTTATGGAATGGAAATAAGTGCAGAGAAGACCAAAATGATGACCAACAACACCAATGGCATCAACACGGACATCAAAGTACAAGGCCAATCCCTCAACACAGTGCACAGCTTCAAATATTTAGGAGCCATTGTGTCAGACAATGGGTCTCGACAGGAAGTCCTCTCCAGGATCGCACAAACAACTGCTGCCCTGACAAGGTTGAAGCCCATTTGGAAAGACAGAACCATCAGTCTACATTCCAAAGTAAGACTGCTGCGCTCTCTGGTCATCTCCATCTTCCTATATGCTTGCGAAGCATGGACCCTCACAGCAGATCTCCAACGAAGAATACAAAGCATGGAGATGAGGTGCTACAGAAGACTTCTGTGCATTTCCTATACCCAACACATCACCAACGTTGAAGTCCGACAGACCATCACACAAGCCATTGGACAACACGATGACCTGCTCACAGTGGTGAAGAAACGGAAACTCCGATGGTATGGCCACGTCACCAGATCATCAGGCCTTGCAAAGACCATTCTGCAAGGCACAGTGCAAGGAGGTAGAAGAAGGGGGAGACCGAAAAAGAGGTGGGAGGACAACATTCGAGAATGGACTGGTTTGACACTGAGCGAAGCCATGAGGGCTGCTGAGGACAGAGAAAGATGGAGTATGCTGGTTAAGCGATCATCTGTGGTGCCCCTACGACCTTCGGGTTATGGGACAGGATAGGATAGGATTCAGCATCTCATCGATGTCTTTTTTCAAGGATTCACGGGCCTTGAAAGGGATCGGGAAGAGTTTGGATCGAACGGGAATATTTGAAGTGAGGTGGACTTCATGTTCGACCAAAGTCGTAGAGCCTGGGACATTCCTGAAGTTATGGGGAAACTCGCCCATAAGGTCCTTGAGCTCCATCTTTTGACCTTCCGTCAAGCTTGGTCCTAGCTTAACACCATCGATGCCTTCTTTGCTGTGGAAGTCTCCAAGTTCCAACAGTTCCTCTCTGTCAAAGCTGTCGTCGATCTCAGCTGCTGTTGCTGCGTGTACAGTCTCTGATGGCCTTTCCACGTACAGCTTAAGGAGGTTGGCGTGGTATATCTTGGAATGCTGGCCGACCTTCACCTTGTAATCGTTGATTCCCACCACGGTCTCCACTTCGTACGGGCCTTTCCACTGCATCAGCAACTTATTATGATCGGTAGGTAGCAGCACCAGCACTTTGTTGCCAGGTTTACACTTTCTGTTCACAGCCCTACGGTCATAGTAGTGCTTTCCACAGTCCTGGGACTTCTTCAGGTTTTCTCTGGCTATCTCGAGAGTCTGTTCCAGCTTCTCCCGTAGCTCAAACACGTACTGGTAACTGTTCTTCACCTCTGGGGTGTCTACTTCCTTCGTCCACAGTTCTTTCAGGATGTGCATCGGCCCTCGGATGGTTCTTCCGTACAGCAGCTCGAACGAAGAAAAGCCGGTGGGCTCCTGCGGTATATCTCTGTAGGCGAAAGGTAAGGCGTTGATGTAGCGATGGCATTGTCTGGGCTGCTCGCTGCACAGTTTCTTCAGGGTAGACTTCAGCGTAGCATTAAACTTTTCGACAAGCCCGTTGCACATCGGATGGTAAGGCGTCGTAGTCAAATGCCGGATGCTCAGCAGTCTGTTGACCTCCTTCATGCAGTCAGAGACGAACTGCGTCCCGAAGTCTGTCAGGATTTCTTCAGGCACTTCGAGTCTGCTGAACATGTCCACCAGCGCCTCTGCAACAGTCTCAGTGTCAATCTTCTTCAGAGGCACTGTTTCTGGGTACCGAGACGCATAGGCCACTAAGGTCAGTACCCATCGATGACCTTCTTCACTCGGAGGTCTTATTTCGCCGATTAAGTCTAAGGCCACCCTCTTGAAAGGTCGGTCGATCCTTTGCATAGGCACTTTAGGGACCCTTCCTCGAGGTATGGTCTTCTGGCAAAGGTCACATGATCGGCAGAAACGGCTGACGTCCGCATTAAATCCTGGCCAGTAGAACAACGCCTGGATTCTATCCGACGACTTCTTGATGCCCAGGTGACCTCCCATGATTGAATCATGTGCTATTTCCATCACCTGGCGCCTTAGATGTAACGGTACCAAGACTTGACGTAGTGGTTTACCGCCGTTGACCCTCGGATGCTGGAAGATTCGGTACAGGATATTGTCCTTCACCTCGAAATATACCGCGCCACTGCCTTTGGTCACGTGGTCTTGGCGGTTCCTGTACTTGTTTAAAGTGCTATGAGCTTCCTGGAGCTGGATCAGCTTATCTCTGTCCACGATGGCGGCTTTGGAGTTGCCGGCGACCTTCAGTGGCGTAGACGTCTTGTCTCTCTTGGCCTGGGCCCTGGTAGTAACAGCACCGACGATCTCTGGTCGGCAGGGCTGAGCCGGAGTAGCCACATTGTCCCGTAGCAGCTCTGAAAGGTCTCCATCGGGAAATGGCAATGGATCCTCCTCCACAACTTCGACGCGTTGGGTTGAGGCAGGACTCCACTCTGGATCGGGGTCGTCGGGTCGTCTCGCGCCGTCGATGTTCCCGATCATCAAATCGTATAGCGGCTTCTTCAGGCAAACCGCTTCTACTTCGCCTATGTAGAAAGGGGTGCTGACTGGATTCTTCGCAACTGGCGCTTTCACGCATTTGCTGTCGGCCATGAGTGTCCATTTTGAATCGCCAGTGAACTGTTCTTTAGCGATTAGATCTTCTCTGACGATGACCTCACTGCAGCCAGAGTCTCTTAGAACAGTCACTTCATGATTTCCGACGCGTCCATTAAAAACGGGCATGTTCTGGACGGTCACAGCTGCGCTGGCGACGACGGGGATGGATTTCTTGGCCATAATTACATGTAAAGGAATCTTTTACCATTTTTTCCCTATCTCTATAACCCTACCCGCACACAGACCGGGCTAAACATAGAAATGTATTAAGATTAGTCGCAGGGTGATTATACTAGCCGAACCCCGCAGACAAAGACGAGTTGGTAATAGCATTCCATTGTGCAGAGCCCAGTAACAATAGACCCACCGTCACAGCTTGACATGTAAATAGTCTGTACATTTATGTTAGGGGTGAGGGAAAGGGGGGCGGGAGCTGTTTTTGTATCTAATTATTTTTACATAATTATTTTGCAATAGTTTAAATATTTTACTAATAATATTTTCTTTCTGCTACAGGGATGAGGCGGGTCTTGTCTTTTTTTAAAATCTGATCATTGTATTAATTAATTATTGTTAGATGTAACACATTTTTTGTTACATTTTAAAATTTGTATGGTGAATTCTCATATTTTCTTATGATCTAATATGCCATTTGTATTTTAAAACTAATATCTTTTATTATGCACGTGAAGTGTATTGTATATGATATTGTTACCTTGTGTGCTTTTGCGAGCACGGCTGGTGTGAATGCTTGCATACTTTGTTTTTATCGTTCATATGTCTGTTCTGATCGGTGTACTATCTTATCTAATGTTATCTATCCTATGTTAAGAGCGGTGAGCCCACCCCTGAGCGCTATACAAGCCTACGTTATTATGTATGAAAGATCAAGCTATGATCTCTAGCCAAGAAGTTTGGAATTTGTATCTCGCATAGTGTATGGTCAAGGTCACTTCAAAGTACCCATAAGAACCAACTATATACACATGATCTTGATTTTAAAGCAAAGTTGACCAAATGTTCATTTTATATGTGTCTTATTGATATTTATCATGCCTCAAACAATCATTAGTTGAATATCACTAACTTAGATAAAAAGTTCAGTTTTGTGAAAATTTGTTGTTTTTAATTATTTTATTTTTAAAAACAAATATTTGTTGACCCCGTGATCCGGAAAAGAAGTTATTCATTCAATGATAATTGTCGAGGTCTTATGGATTATGCACCATCCTGCCTAGTTTGTTTGTGATAGATAAATAGATTCCGAGTACTTAGCCACTGTAAAGTTTTTCACAGACGGACGACTGACAGACGACGGATGCACGGCAGACGGACGGACAATTTTTTCTCCTTCAGAAAATGTTATATTTTTGGACTATTTAGGACTCATCTAGCACACATTTCCGAAAATCTGGATTAAAAAAAAAAAAGAGATGAGTACATAAACTCCCGTTGCTGCACGCATGCGAGTCAAAAAATATAATTTATAAATCTACATTCTACACGCATTTATTATAAACTCTAGCGCATACATCCACCAATATAACCATAACCACCACATAAGACTCGTATTTATTTTAGATATTAAAAAAGAGCTTAAAACCTAACTTATACCTCCTGCACTGACCTTGTCACGTCCCAGTGGGGGAGCGTGTGTATGTCCCTCCCAACACCCACACTCACTAGCTAACCCACTAACACCACACACTGGAAACAATTATCATTTAAACATTTATTAAATATGCTCAATGACAGACAACTCACACACGCTTACATACGACACTCGTTTATACTAATTTACACTCAAACTAATAATCATGGGAATGAGAGAAAGATAAACTCAAACGTTCGTTTAGTGGAAAAGGGAAACAATATTTGGTAAATATGTTACAGCACGATATTAATAAACATCCAATAATTCCTCTGCACTGTATCAATTTCTTTTAATCATTGCTAATGTTTAGTCATCTTCACAAGGCATTTTCTCAAAGAGTCTTCCAGCTGAAACGTTCTCAGTTCTTGACCATAAGTATGTATTTAAATTTTTGCTCCAGTCAATAAGGTCCGAATGATTATTGCAAGTATCGGACTCGTTACACTGATCAGTCAAAAATTTGTCTCCTCCAGAATTTTAACACGGTATATTTTGCAAGTATCGACTTGAAAGCTCATTTGTTTGCTGAAATTAGCCATACACACAAAAAGGATATAGTAGGCTGGCTCAAGGGAGGTAAGCGATGACGTGGCAATGGAGAGAGGAAAGCCCCCAGGTCAAACCACTTCCAGACTTCTTCCCTCAGTATGGACAACCCAGCCCAGAAATAATGGCGGAGCAAGCCAGCGTCTCAGTGATGCAATAGAGTTCTGAAACAACACTAGCCTATCCTCAGCTACCACATATAATTTAAAACTGATGCTCAACGATTTCCCCTTTTCATTTATTCTTAATACATCTAAATTATTGTACACAAATAATATACGTATTCGTAATGACATTCATACTTGCTGCACAGCCATTCATTCATATATATTTATGAAAATGATATCCCCCCCTCCCCCCACTCCCCAGCCAACGTTCGGCCATTGAACAGAGCACCTACCAAAATAAACCAAAGAAACTGAAAATACATTCACCCTCAAACGCACAACCAACAGCGTCAAAGAAAGGTCCTCAACCTACCACCCAACTCGTGAGGCCAGAGAGGAAACAACTGCAGCAACAGCTTTTCACGATGGAGTCGCAACCCAGCAACCACACACATCGTCATCCAAAGAAAAACAATAGAGTCTTCACTAAGGTCTATGCTCTCCGTCAACACCCTTTGAACGCTAGCTGGCATCTAACCCCCTTTTCGTTCTAACCTATTATACGAGTATGTTGTAAACTAGAAATCCTTTTGACAATCCAATCAAAAATTAACTTACAAAAATACACGCCCAAATATAACGCTCACCGCATATTATATTAGGCCTACTAAATCCGCACTCTAAAAACGCACGTGCAACTCGACAAAACGTGTTCCCTACAGCAGCAAACACGGTCAAAAAAATGCACACTGCATAGTGAACATACACTGTACTTGCGGATACGAAATTGGCTCGTGACAGACCTTGATCTTTAACCGTTGGAAAAAAGATGCTACACATGAGTGGCCAATCACCACACACACACACACACACACACACACACACACACACACACACACACACACACACACACACACACACACCCACACACACACACCCACACACACACACACACACCCAAGAAGATGTTAAAGACGATAGACTGAGTGCTATCAGGAGCAACAATTTTGTACATTATTAACCGTCATCAATGGCCTAGACTTTTTAAACCAGCTCAAAATGAAAACACATAAAAAAATGTTTGCATTCCTCTTATATGTAGGCCTACCTAATAAAAATAGATCTGAAAAAAAAACAGTTTTTTTGTGCCATACCAATCAACCAACCATGCACGAACGGAAATTTAGCGGTTCTGTTCCTACCTTTAGACTGGAACACAATAAGATCAACAAACAAAAAAGTCAAGTACAGTTAAACAATAATAGTATGTTATGTTTATTAATTTAAAGTATACAACGCTTTCACATGTCTTCTATCAACAGATATCGTTTCTAACTTACTACGTTTCAATTGTATTGGATTGTCTTACACTCCCTTCCCATGCTCCTCTCACACCAACACAATTCGCCCCCGAGATTAAAACTATTTATTCTATTTCCAAAATATTCGATAACGGTTTCTTAAATACCGAGGAAGAGTCACAAACAAGAAACACAGCGGATGCTCTGTAGCCATGTGCTAATTTCATTAAAGTGTGAGTCTGATGTCATGATTTAACATTTTTTTACACTAGATAATAATTTTATTCATAAAAGTCATTGTGTTTCAAACCAACTAACAGACACATAATTCTTTCCCCTGGCTAATCTACTAAGCCTTGCTGACTTTATGTGTGTGTCCCTGTAGACAAGGGAACTCTGCCAGTACAGCTTATCTTTAGCACATGACGTTTAGATTCAAATGTACCAAATATTGGACACAAAAATGTATCGATTTTTCGGCCTGAATTTTATCATTTGTTTCTCAGTTTTGATCTAGACATCAGACTCACTTCAAGCAGGTAAACATTACCTGTGTTTCCAGGTAACATGGCAACTTTTAACGCTTCCTCGGTTCGTGATATGGGCAAGTCCTGACAATTCGGATTGATCCTGTTCTGCTCACGAAAAGACGTCGAGCCCAAATCCACTGTAGACTTCCGCCAGTTTGAGTCACTTTGATACAAAACGATGGCAAACGACTCATTTTCGTTGGCTGCAAATGCCACCTGAAATGTTGCCGTTTCAGTGAGCTGAAACAGATGTAATATTATCACTAATTTAGCTATGACATATACAGAATCAGCCTTTGTTTCTTTGTTTCCTGCGTAATTCAGGTTGTTCCAATATAATCAAAATAATATATGTCAACAAAAAAACCATGCGTTATCTGTGTGGTCTCTGAATTCTAGATCAAAATGCAAACATCTTTAAAAATGTCTTAATCATGCTAACAAATGTTTATTTGCTTCTCTCTCTCTCTCTCTCTCTCTCTCTCTCTCTCTCTCTCTCTCTCTCTCTCTCTCTCTCTGTATATGGGTTCGGGCATTAAATAGAATAGACCCTGTCACGAACTGGCTAGTATTAACTCTGCTCATTGACTATTTAGCCATGTGTAGTAATGGTAACATTAGAGAGAGTCAGTATAGTACACAGCAGCAATTAAATTACACAGCAGACCACACACAGCGAGCGAGCCACCCACATCGCAGTGAGTCAGCACTTGAGCTTTGAATCGGACCGTTTTAACCAATCAGAGCAGGCTCAGTGGGTAGAGCAGTTTTGACTGTGTCAAAACCTAGCACAGCTTGGTCAGTCGTGTGTGAGACGAGGAAGAAGTAACATCTCCTTAGCTAGCAGAGAACTATCTTCACTCATAGACCAGGAAGCAGGACTTAGGAATCTTAGAATTCTCTCAAGTCACAACGGGCCTGAACTTGTCAAACAGGTAAATGAACACCCTTCTGTTTCATCGTGATATATTTATATTAATGTTGAAATTATGTTTGTGGAATTTGCTATGCATAAATGTGAATTGTTAATCCGAATTTGCGGGACCACGTGGAAGAGCCTACCACGAGGCGAAACACGACCGGTTGCGCCGCCATGTTGTATCCCGTACGGAACCACTGTTGTTTAACTTATATGTATGTTTGCAGACCAGTGGCTGTACCACTGAATGTTTATATTATTATTAATTCTGTATGTGTATAGTTAGACACGATTGATATTTATGTATGTATAGGAATTTAGAGTGAGATTCCAGTGGAACCCGGAAGTAGCAGAATGTTCGTCGCTTATATATAGAGATGTGGAGCTATCACTGAGGGCTACTTTGGCTTTCAGTGAGACGCTCTGCACAAACCGATTATTCAGGGTTGTGCAGAATTTCGTCTCTTATATTACAGACGAGCAGGCGAGCTATCCCGAGCTATCACGAGCTATCCCGAGCTATCCCCACTCCACAGAAACGACTAGTTGGTTGAGGATCCTCTACCGCACAAGACGGAAAGAGCGGCCTTGAAAAACACCCTGTCAGACCCCACAGCGTGGCAAGGGAACCCAACTACACAACGACACAGGTGGACCAGAAGCTACCTCACAGAAGGACTTCGAACACCCCACACATGAGTTAAGTGCATAAGGCGAAGGTGCACTTAAACTGATCTAAACAGGACCACAGTAGTCCAACTCTTCAGAAACTGTAAAACGGACCACAGTAGTCCAAATCTACATGAAATATTATAGCAAGTGCCCGAGGAAGATATAACAGCTACCTAGACTATCAGCGATCGAACTATTAGCATTGAAAGAGACTTTTTAAGTTAGATTAGTCCTTAGAGAATCTTGTATAGAGTAGAAGAAATAAATGTGTGATTTTAACTGTTATCAAGTGGCTGGACTACATATGATTCATAGCCGTGTGAAAGCTAGTGTGACAGTATTCTTTTACCATTTTTCTATCTATTTCTGTACCCCAACCTTAACACAGAACGAGCTAAACAAATAAATTTATTAAAGTAGTTCATAGGGTGACTTACTAGCAGTTCCCACCGAATAAACGTCAGGGTCCATAATTCCATTGTGCAGAGCCCATAAACCCCACGTGACAGACCCAACGTTTCCCGGCGTGTCGTAAGAGGCGACTAACAGGGGTGATGTTAGCACGGCATCACTGGGCGAAAGTCTTCTACACAGAAGTCACCGGCCAGGGCGGAGGAACCTCACGTTACTACAGGTTCAACGACCACGTGCTCAGGGCCAAGGCGAACCACAATGTATTCGTGGATTTCGGCTGTAGCCAACAGCCTGGAGAGGATTGGGCACCGCCAGGTCTTTTTTGACCAAGATACACTACATGATGACACTATCCACTAATTCCATACCGGATCGGTCGTCGCCTGGTTCAAGGACCGCGCCTTCCGTTGGCCACCAGGACGGAGGTGTTAAGTATGCTACTGATGGACAACTTAGCAAGATCCGCACGAGAAACAACATCATCATAGGTACCTGGAATGTCAGGACCCTAACTGCGGAAGGAAAATTAGAAGAACTGGCCCACGAGCTGGACCACTATCGATGGAACGTTCTAGGCATCAGCGAACTGCGCTGGAAAGGCCTAGGTGAAACAACGACCGACAAATGTCACAAGCTCTATTTCAGCGGTAGAGGTGACAGGCACGAACACGGCGTTGGATTCTTGGTCCACAAGAACATTCTAGCCACTGTCATGGGTTGCCGCCCAGTCTCCAGTAGACTGATTACCATCCGCCTGAGAGCAGCCCCTTTCAACATCACCATCATCCAGGCCTATGACCCAACATCACACTATGACGACAGCGAAGTGGAGGATTTTTATGAAAATCTACAGGCGGTCCTTGACCAAGTGCCGAAGAAGGACATAGTCATAGTGCAAGACGACTGGAATGAGAAGGTTGGCCAAGATGCACACCACAACTGGGGAGACACATGTGGACCCCACTGCAACAACGAGACAAATGACAGAGGTCTGAGACTCTTGGAGTTTGCCAGATACAACAATCTGGTACTGGCAAGCACGCTTGGTCTCCACAAAAACTCCAGACGATGGACATAGCACAGTCCTGGAAGGGAGCATCACAACCAGATAGACTACATCATGGTCCAGAAACGCTTCAGATCAAGCATCAACATTGGCAGGACACGCACTTTTCCAGGAGCAGACATCGGAAGTGACCACGATCTCCTGATGATGTCTTTCCGGCTCCACTTGAAGAGAGTAAATACAGCAAATTGCACTAGACTGAAGTTCGACCTGGACAAACTGCAAGACCCGGAGGTGGCAGAACTATTTCAGGCCACAATTGGAGGGAAATTTTCACCACTGCTCATTCTGGGGGCTGGTGAAATAGATGTCAACACCATGACCACCTTCAACTCAGATGTGACAGATGCCGCACTGAGATCCTTGGCAAGCACAGACCAAAGAAGAAGCCGTGGATCACACCTGAACTTTTGGATCTGTGTGATAAACGACGAGAGATTTTAAAAAAAAGAAGAAAAAGAACACCTCACAGGGAGCTGATGTCTACCGAAAAATCAACAATGACTGTGAAGCTGCTGACAAGTGTCAAACAGCCCAAAGTCTCCACGATCCAAACAAGTCTGGCATTTGCCTTACAGAAGAACAAGAAGTCTTGGACAGATGGACAGAGTACTGCTCTGACCTTTACAACCATACACCAAATAGAGACCCATCAGTTCTAGCATGTCCCGAGAACAGAGAAGAAGAAATCCTCCCAATTCTCCGGGAAGAAGTTGAGGCAGCAGTGCAATCGTTAAAGAAAGGGAAGTTAGCAGGAGTGGACAACATATCCGTGGAACTGCTACAAGCAGGAGGAGAAGCGATAATTGATGCCCTTACCATTATCTGTAACAAGATCTGGCAGAGTGGGGAGTGGCCTATACCATGGACCAAGTCGCTTGTCATCACTCTTCCCAAAAAGGTAACCTTCAGGAGTGTGAAAATTACCGCACCATCAGCCTCATCAGCCATCCCAGCAAGGTCCTTCTGAAAATAATACTAAACAGGTTGAAACTCCAAGCTGAACAAATCATAGCTGAAGAACAAGCAGGATTCAGGGCAGGGCGAAGTACCACTGAACAGATTTTCAACCTCAGAATAATCTGTGAGAAATACCTACAGCACCAACAACATCTATATCATGTGTTCATAGACTTCAAGAAGGCGTTTGACCGAGTCTGGAGTGCAGCTCTATGGGCAACAATGAACGTGTACCACATCAGCCCTAAAATTATTGAAATCATCAAAAGCCTGTATGACAAGGCTACCAGTGCAGTCCTCCACAACAGCGCCATCGGGAACAGGTTCAGAACAACAATCGCTGTGCGTCAAGGATGCCTACTCTCTCCAACACTCTTCAACATCTTCCTAAAGCGCATCATGTCAGATGCTCTTGAAGATCATGAAGGCACAGCCAGGGATAGGGGGTAGATCAATCTCCAATATTCGTTTTGCGGATGACATTGATGGGATGGCTGGAGAGGAACAAGAACTTGAACAGCTGGTACAGAGGCTTGACACCACCTCCAGAGCTTATGGAATGGAAATAAGTGCAGAGAAGACCAAACAACACCAATGGCATCAACACGGACATCAAAGTCCAAAGCCAATCCCTCAACACAGTGCATAGCTTCAAATATTTAGGAGCCATTGTATCGGACAATGGGTCCCGACAGAAAGTCCTCTCCAGGATCGCACAAACAACTGCTGCCTTGACAAGGTTGAAGCCCATTTGGAAAGAAAGGACCATCAGTCCACATACCAAAGTAAGATTGCTGCGCTCCCTTGTCATCTCCATCTTCCTTTATGCTTGCGAAGCATGGCCCCTCACAACAGATCTCCAACGAAGAATACAAACCATGGAGATGAGGTGCTACAGAAGACTTCTGGGCATTTCCTATACCCAACACATCACCAACGACGACGTTCGACAGACCATCACACAAGCCATTGGACAACACGATGACCTGCTCACAGTGGTGAAGAAACGGAAACTCCGATGGTATGGCCACGTCACCAGATCATCAGGCCTTGCAAAGACTATTCTGCAAAAGCACAGTGCAAGGAGGTAGAAGAGGGAGACCGAAAAAGAGGTGGGAGGACAACATTCGAGAATGGACTGGTTTGACACTGAGCGAAGCCATCAGGGCTGCTGAGGACAGAGAAAGATGGAGTATGCTGGTTAAACGATAATCTGTGGTGCCCCTACGACCTCCGTGTTTATTGATTGATTTATTGTTGCTTTAGGTCCAGCGGACTCTTCCGAGCCAAATCAGGACCGGGACCTCCGTGTTACGGGACAGGATATATATATATATATATATATATATATATATATATATATATATATATATATATATATATATATATATATATATATATATATATACTTTTTTAAAATATATAAATTGGTGTGATATTTGCGAAAATGTCATCTGAACGTCGTGCCAAAAGTTATATACAGCGTCTGCTATAAACAGACCACGGGAGATAATTATGTGTCAGTGGTCTCAAGTGACGCAAAAGAACGCTCTCTGGGACTTTTATTAATTACGCTGTGATGCTCTCTTGGACTGCAATAACTTTTAAAGTTGTTTATGTTTACCAGAGAGATTTCTACTCAATAACGTGGAATCATAAACTCGTCTATGATCACACAATCTAGTGTAAAGGTTGTCTTTAATTATTGTTTATGGCATAGAAAATACTTACATTGTCAACACTTCTTTCTCTGCCAGCCGTTTGTGAACCTCGCAGAACTCTGTCCCACGTCGCAACAAATGCCATGCTCGCATTAAAGTCTTGTGTTCCTTTGAACTTGTTCACGTATTTATTTATAGGGTTGAAAATCTGTTCTCTTATGGTTGCATTATTTTTTTCATGAAGGTTGTAAAACACATCTGCAAAATAAATTAGGTGGTTTATTGAGTTAGTCACTGTTTATAGGGCCCAGCGGACTGCAAAGAGTCGAATCAGGACCACAACTTGGTTGAAAGAGGGCTCACCCCTGATCCGTATAAAATATCTGCTGAGACAACTCTAATGGTAGCGAAAGTGTCCATGGACGTTAATCTACACAACTCAACTCAAACTCAACTCTAATGGTAATACCGAAGGCCGGTCAATTTACAAAAGAAAGCATCCCATGGAGAGGACGCTGAGGCTGCAAATTAGTGTACATGTGCTACAGTTCAGTTTATATATCTTTTCTGTCACATAAACAAAAAATACAAATTCAAAATACAAAAATATAAATAAAAGAAATAACGAATGAAAAAAAAAGTGCCGATCCAGAGTGGCTATATGGTGTTATGGCGGGCGAATTTGTGTAATTGTGGTGGCTGTACTGCTTGAACGAACTTTTAATGTGTTTTTATACAGCCGGGAACATCTGCTCCATATCAAGACATCATATTGTGAGTACAGGCCGTCATTTCTTTTCAGTTCAGATGATCTCATTGTGATTGACTCTAATAGCTGCTGGGCCATAGAACCTCACGCCACACGCTACACGCGTCGACGAGTGTGAGGAGAAATCTGTTCCGCTATTGGCAGTGGTCCTAGGCTACTATGTCTACTGAGACTTGCTGGAATGGCACGCCGACTACTACTGATGGTCCTAAGGTAACTGGTACGGTTTGATGGCGCGGTGAATATCGTTGACATTAAGATAAGATAAGATAAGATAAGATAAGACAACTTTATTATCTTTTACAAGAAATTACATTGTGGTGTACAATTACAATCAACAAGGAATAAACATCACAATAATAATAACAACAATCATAATGACAATGAGGATAAAAATGCACAGTCACATATGAATAGAATTACACTTATGCATGCTAACATTAAAAAAAAAAAAAAAAAAAAAAATGTGAAATGAGATTATTTTGGGCAAACAAAACACACACACACACACACACACACACACACACACACACACACACATGTCATTTATTAAGTAATGAGACAGCCTTTGGAATAAAACTGTTTTTCATTCTGAGAGTTCTGACCCTTGGTGTTTGGTAGCGCCTTCCAGAAGGCAGGAGCTGGAAGTGGTGCGCAAGCACATGAGTGCTATCCAGAACAAAGCAAATAGCTTTCCGCACAACACGTCTTTCATACAACACCTGCAGACTCTCTTGTTTCACTCCCACAACCCTCCCACAGACGTTCACTACTCGATCCAGAATACGTTTGTTTTTTACACACAAACTTCCATACCAGCAGATAAAAGAAAAGGTAAGAACGGACTCAATAAAAGAAGAGTAAAAGGTCTGAAGGATGCGGCTACTGACTTGGAGATTTCGAAGTTTTTGAAGGCAGTAAATTCTAGACTGACATTTTTTGTGTATGGCCTGGGTGTTTGCAGTGAAGTTCAGTTTCTCGTCAATGATGGTTCCCAGGTATTTGTATTGGGTGACTCTCTCGACTGTAACACCATCAATGACAAGGTCTGGAATGAGAGTGTTGTTTTTACGAAAGTCAATGACCAGTTCCTTAGTTTTCTTGACATTTAAGTCCAGATAGTTTTGTTTGCACCAGGAGCTGAACCTATCAACTGCAGAGAAATACACAGCATTTGAATTGGACAGGTCCACAAGGGCAGAGTCATCCGAGTACTTTATGACCGGTGAGGCATCAGTTCCTCTGCAGTCGTTTGTGTAGAGCGTGAAAAGTACCGGAGAAAGAACCGTACCCTGAGGAGCTCCTGTGGACGTTTGTTTGAGAGATGAGACAGCAGAGTGAAAGCGGACAACCTGAGATCTGGACACAAGGAAGTGAATGATCCACAGGACGAGTCTAGGAGGGACAGTGTAAGACAAAAGCTTCTGAGCCATGAGGTGTGGCTGTATGGTATTGAAAGCAGAAGAAAAGTCTATAAATAGAATGCGGACAAAGGAACCAGAGGTCTCTAAGTGATCATACGCATTGTGGAGAAGCGTCAGAGTAGCGTCGTCGGTACTACGATTGGGTTTGTATGCAAATTGAAGAGGATCAGTGAAAGGCTGAGTGTGACAAAGAAGACGAGAGAGAAGAATCCGTTCGAGACATTTCATAGCTATGGATGTCAGGGCAACAGGGCGATAGTCGTTGAGTTCTTTGGGTTTACTGTTTTTGGGCACGGGACAGATGATAGAGTGTTTCCATACACTAGGTACAACACAATCCCTGACTGACCACGAGAATAGCTGACTGAATACTAAGCACAACTGTGCAGCGCACCACTTCAAGGTCCTACCCCCTATACCATCAGGGCCAGTGGCCTTTCTCAGATTCAGTCTTTTAAACATGGACTCAACTGTGGCACCATCGATCTCAAAGTCAGCATCACCATCAACCACGTCTTGTTCTAAACGAGAAATAATATCATCAACGTCGTCTTTTGTGTCATCGCGTTCAAAACGGCAGTAGAATGAATTTAGTTCTTCTGACATTTTAATTCGGGTTTCAAAAGGAAGGTCACAGTTAGTTGACTTCAGCTTCGCTTGACCGGACAGAGTTTTCAACCCCTTCCATGCATCAGCCAGGTTACCACGCTCGAACTGTGATTCTACCTTTTCCTTATATTGCCGTTTAGCATCCTGAATTTCCTTTCTTAGTTTTGCTTGAACACGCCTGCGTTCAGCTTTATCATTAGTTTGAAATGCAATTTTCTTTTCGTTTAGCGTGGTTTTGAGTGACTTTGAGACCCAAGGTTTGTTATTTGGAAATATTTTTATAGTTTTGGTAGGGATGACAGTATCCTCGCAGAATTTAATATAGTCAGAAATAACATCAGCAGCTTCATTTACACCATCACTAGATTCCAAAAACATGTTCCAGTCAGTACAGTCAAAACATCCTTGTAACTGTTCAATGCTTTCAGAAGACCAAACTTTTACTGTTTTCTTTACAATGGGTTGTGATCTGATTTTAGGCAGGTAAGATGGAATGAGATGGACACAATCGTGATCAGATTTACCAACAGATGGAAGTACAAAGGATTTATAGGCATCAGGAATGTTGCCATATAGACGATCAATGGTATTGTTTTGACGAGTGGGGATAGACACATACTGATGAAATGAGGGTAAACAAGTGCACAAGTCACAGCTATTGAAATCTCCTGCAATAAAGTTAGGTGCATCAGGGGAGATCATTTGTAGCTCATGGACGACATCGGCGATCTGGGTCGCGGCACGTGCGGGGTTAGCATGGGGAGGTGTGTAGATAACCGTGACAAAGATTTGACCGAACTCACGCGGCAGGTAGCGAGGACGCAGTGACACTGCTAGAAGGTCAAGGTCGCGTGTGTTCAACTGTTTTCGCACCGTTACATTTGCACTGTTACACCAGCGTTGATTGACATACAGGCATACGCCACCCCCCGACTGTTTGCCACTGATCTCAAAATCTCTGTCAGATCTAAACGGTGCACCAAAACCATCAATCGCTACGCTTTCATCGTCAATCTTATTACAAAACCAGGTTTCAGATATACACAACAGACACGCATCCCTAAATTCAGACATGTAACTAGTATAGGCCTGTAGTTCTTCAAAATTCAAATTGTTAGATTGAGGCCTAATGGAGCGGGCGTTGGTCACGATCATAGAGGGTAGTGGTGGACAGTGTTTATTTCTTCTAAGTCTTCTTTTCACTCCTCCTCGCTTTCCTTTTTTGCTCTTCTTTCTTCGCTTCTTTCGTTCATTGTCGATAGTGTCTTTGATTTCGTTGACATTGATGACAAGATTTCACGTACCGCTTGACATCTTCCGTGATTCCTGGCCAAAAGTAGTGTGCGCTGATCTTCTGTACTGTGGCACCAATCCCCATGTTTCTGCTGAGTGGCATGCAGTGGCCTAATTCTAGTACTTGGGTTCGAAGGGTGGCTGGCAGTACTAGTTGAGTGTGAGCTTCATCTCCTTGCCGATGTAGAACTCCGTCTTCCATGTAGAAGTCTCCTTTGTGCGGGTGTGTGTGCGCCTTCGGTAGCTTCTGAAAGCACTTGGCTATCGAGGCGTCCGCTTTCTGTCCTGTTTTGATCTCTTCGAGTCATGGATTCGGGGCTAACTCGGGCTGGAGTGGTTGGGTTTTAGCTTGGGCCCTGGTTTGCACTGCAGCTATCTCTACAGTTGTAGGGGGCGTGCCTAAAAACACATACCTACATCTCAGCACTAGATCATACAGGGGTTTCTGTAAAACTGCTGCTTGGATCCGTCCTGTGAGGTATCTGCTCTCTACTTCTATCCAAGCTATCGGGCAAGTGGTCGTCGGTTTCGTCAAGTCTGCTCCTTGTAGTTCGACTGTCTTGTCCGTCAAGTCCGCGCGCGATACCAGAGACTCGCAAACTATCGCGGCGTATGATAGACCTGTGTCATACAGACAGTTCGCTTCTTTACCGTTGACCTTGACCGTGTCTGTCACCGATGGGTGATCTCCGATAGCGTGTGGCCGGCTTTCGCGATCCTCCCTACGTTGTGCTGCCAACTTGAAACATTCCGCGGTGGAGTGATTATTTCTGTTGCAGAACGAGCAATACCATCTCTGTTCTGCGGGACCTCTTTTACCGAATTCCGCGATGGGTCCTCTATTTTGCCCAGGTCTTGGGTGAGTCGGCCGATTCGCAGTGCGCTCGTCCCGGTGAGGGCTTTGTTTTGGAAACTCTTTTCCGTTAGGCTTTAGTTCTCGCCTGAAGCTCTTGGCTTCTCCGTGTGCGGCCACGTACCTACCTGCGACCTTGACCAGATCATCCAGCCTTTCCGCGCCCTGCTCTACTGAGAATGTTTTCAGCTCTGGGGACACGGTCTCTCGTTGCTGTTCCCACACTAATAGTGCGGTCAGTCCGTCATACGTCTTCTCAGGGGCTGACTGGCTAACCCACTTATCCAGCAGTGTGGACAGACGATCTGAGAACTGCGCGTAACTTTCATCTTTAATTCTCTGATTGGTGCGGAATTTTTGCCGGTAGCATTTTCCTGTGAGTTCGAATCCCGTTAGGAGTGCCTCTTTTACTCTGTCATAGTCAGTCGCTCTGTCAGTCAGTAGCTTACTGTAGGTGTCATATGCTTTTCCTCTAAGCCCTTGACTAAGCATAAAAGCCCAATGGATATGTTCCAGCTTGTACTCTGCTGCTAGGCGCTCAAACCTAGTTAGATAGAGATCTAGACCTTCTTCTCTTTCGTTGAATGGCTCAAGTGGAAACGACATACCTAGTACGGGGTTTTGGGGCTACATCTAGTTGATCTGAGTTGGAAGGGGTTGTGGCAGAACTTGAAGGGGCCTAATCTCCTCAATTCCAACTCATGCTGTCTGTCTCGTTCTTTTTCTGCCCGCTCAAAATCCAATCGCCTAACTTCTGCTTCTCTCTCTGCTTCTCTCTCTGCTGCTCTCTCTGCTGCTTCTATTTCTAGTTTCTTCTGTTCTCTCTCTGCTTCTATTTCTAGTTTCTTCTGTCCTGCTTCCATTTTATTCTGTTTTCTCTCTGCTGCTCTCTCTGACTTCGCCTCCTGCTTCTCCCCTTCTGTATTGATATACGCAATTAAATCTGCTCCTGCTAAGTGTAATGATTCTCCTAATTCCTTGAAGCGCAATCTCAAGGCTACTGGGTCTGACATTGTCAAAAGAGTCTATGGCCAACCTCTGAATCATGCGGAATACAAAAACACTAGCAATATGGCAATTCAATAAAAATAATGCAAAGACAACAAAATTCGTAATCAACAATAGAATAAAACAAGAGTCAAATGGCATACAATAGCTACTTAAGCAAAACCTGAAAAGGAACTATGCAACATACAAGCACAAAAAGAATTGAAGCAAAAAACAGTTTTTAGAAAATATGGTGCACCAACACTGTCTTCTATACTACACTGACAACTATTCTAAGTTATATTCTAGCACTATTATTTTTATCCTATCCTATTGTACACAGATCCTGTTATACCCAGTTCCTATTATGCACAGATCCTGGCAAGGCTTGCCAATTATGATCTGACGGTGGGTCTATTGTTGCTGGGCTCTGCACAATGGATTGCTATTACCCACTCGTCGTTCGTCTGCGGGGATCGGCTAGTAAATCACCCTATGACTAATCTTAATAAATTTATAAGTTTGGCCCGGTCTGTGTTAGGATGGGGTTACAAAGATAGGGAGAAAAGTGTAAAGATTCACTGTTATATAGTTAAGAGACGAACAGTTTTCTAAGTCCGAGGTCCGATGGAATCTGAATAATAGTTATTTTATTGATTACTGTCTGATAGATCTGTTGCAAATAATTTACAATTATCTTGCAAGTTTGGTTGTGATAGATAAAACTGGTTCCCAGTAATTAGTCACTTCAAAGTTGGACAGATCCAACGTGTTTCACGGCAATGGTCGATTCAGCCCCGATGCTGGAATCTTGTGTAACTTGAATTCATTATCCATGCAGTAATAATAATAATAATAATAATAATAATAATAATAATAATAATAATAATAATAATAATAATAAAGTAGGCTTATATAGCGCGATACCCCAGCTCAGGGCTGGGCTCACCGCTCTTAACATAGGATATATCTTTAGAACAAACATAAACAATAAAACAGGGTATGCAAGCATTCACACCAACCGTACTCACAAAGGCATACAAGGGAACAACAACAAATGCAATACACTACACATGCATAATAAAACAAACAAAGAAACAAAAAAAATATTAATACAATGGCATATTAAATAATAATAAGATTCACCCTATAGAATTTAAAATATAACAAAAAAATTGTTACATCTAACAATGGTTAATTAATACAATGATCGGATAAAAAGACAAGACCCGACCCATCACTATTGCAGAAATAAAATAGTATTAATAACGTAATGTAGAAACTAATGCAAAAATCATTAAATAAAATTAATTAGATAGATCTAAATATACAGACTATTTACATGTCAAGCCATGGACGTCACCCCACCGGCATCCGTCATCAGTCGGAGGGTAAGAGTCAATCAGGATAATACAGTTGGAAGAGATGGGTCTTGAGTGCGTTTTTCAAGGCCTGGATGTTCGGTATGTTGCGGATGTGTGGTGGGAGAGAATTCCATTGCTTGGGAGCGCAGAAAGAGAAAGATCGTTCACCGTATGTCTTAGTGCGTGTCTTGGGAACAGAAAGAATGCGCGCATCTGCAGAGGAGCGAAGCTGTCGAGAGGGTGAGTAGACAGTTAGAAGATCAGTAAGATAGGAATGGCAGGAGTCAGAGAAGAAGTTGTGGCAGAGAGTGGACAGTTTGTAGTCGATGCGGGCTTGAACAGGGAGCCAGTGAAGAGAGTGGAGAAGTGGAGTGATGTGATCGCGCTTTTTTGCCTTAAGAACTAACCTAGCAGCAGTTTTGGACCCTTTGCAGTTTATCGATAAAGTGTTTATGTGAACCTGACAAAAGAGATTTGCAATAGTCTAGGCGAGAGAGAACGATGGCACAGACTAATGTTTTTGTAGCACTAACAGTGAGGTAATGGCGGATGGAGCTGATCTGACGAATGGCGTGTAAGCAGTGCGACAGATGTGAGAGATGTGATTGTTGAGGGACATGTCATCGGAGAGAATGTAGCCAAGATTCCTAGCAGAGGGAAAGAACTGTATGTCAGAGCAGCCTACATGAAGAGGAGTGGGGAGAGACGCGGCAAAGGATGATTTGTGATTGTGGATAGGGAGAGCTTCTGTCTTGTCGTCATTCAACCTCAGCCTACTGAGGGCCATCCATGACTTGACCTCACCAATGCATTCCCGCATGGACTGGACAGCGAAGTTTACAAGAGAAGGATAGGTGGGTTTGTACAGCTGCGTGTCATCTGCAAACGACTGGCTCTCAACAGCATGCTTTTCGAGCAAGATGAGCAGTGGCTTGGTGTACATTATGAACAAAACAGGGCCTAAAACGGACCCCTGTGGAACCCCGCACACCAAGTCAGCTCTGCTGGAGAAACAGCCATCCACAGCGACCGCCTGAGTTCTATCGGAAAGGTAAGATCGAAACCAAGCCAAAACTGATCCAGAGATTCCAAAGTAATCCTGAAGGGTCTTGAATAGGGTGTGATGGTCGACGGTGTCAAAGGTCGCACTAAGATCTAAGAGGGTTAGGATGGAGACGTTACCGCTGTCCAGAGCGAGCAAGAGGTCATTGGTGACTTTCAGGAGAGCTGTCTCTGTGCTGTGAAAAGGTCTATAAGCTGACTGGTTTAGACTAAGAAGGGAGTTATTATTCAGGTAAGCAAAATGTTGTTTTAAGACTAGCTTTTTAATGACTTTAGACAAAAATGACAGATTAGATACAGGCCTATAGTTTTTTTTAGGTCATTCTTATAGTGACTGGGCTTCTTAAGCAAGGGTTTGATGATAGCTGACTTACATGAAAAAGGAAATGCGCCAGAAGACAAGCTCTCATTGACTATGTGGGTTATGGTTGAGAGCAACTGATCTAACGACTCAACTAACAGTGGAGTGGGAATGGGATCCAGAGAACATGACGTTGGTTTAGATTTAAGAATAACACCTTTGACTTTTTGTTCTGATACAGGGTTAAAAACATCAAAGCGTGAACTAACACCAGAAGGAGGAGACAAATCATGGGATGGATGCCATGACGGTCAAGATCAGCGCGAATGTCAACAATTTTGCTTGTAAAGAAGTTACAGAAAACACCAGGTTGCTGAGACAACGGATACAATGAGGGAAGAACAGTTGCTTTGCCACTACCTTTGAAATGGTTACAGACCTCAAACAACTGCTTGCTAGTTTCACTACTACTGATCTTATTGCTAAAATACAAAGATTTAGCACGGTGCACAATCTGAGACACACGCTTCTTGGCAGCGGAGTAAATCTGCTTTAAGAAAAACAAGGCCTGACCTCAACCACTTCTTTTCCGCAATACGCCGGTGTTTCTTGGCATCACGGAGCTCTTTTCTAACAGGAGCGTACCAGGGAGATGACCGAGCTAACCCAACCGTGCTAAATCTTTGTATTTTAGCAATAAGATCAGTAGTAGTGAAAGCACAGCACGCAATGCACTGTCAAGCATAAACACAGTGGGGCAGAGGGCAAGGGACACTTCAACGCTAAGGTCATGCTTAAAGGCATCTCTATCTATAGCACGCAGGCTGCGGACCTCCTTGAACTCAGGGGGGGGGAGGGGTGGGCGCAAACGTTAAGGTCACAAACAACGCAGAAGTGGTCCAAGGATAGCTCTTTGTCACGAAGAGAGGGGTTGGGGGATGGGGGTTAAGCTATTAATCTCTAGCGCGTTATTACCTCCTTTGAATAGGTTAATGGTGCGGCGACATTCAGGAGATTAATGCTGGGCCAACTTAATAATCAGACAGGGAAAAAGACGAGAACGAAAATAAAGTCACAATAGTCAAGAAATTCACATTCAAAGGCCAATCCGGGTAATTGCGGTTTCTATAACTATCTACTTTATTTAATTTAAATTGGAGAGTCTGGGTCAGATGCTTCTAGCGTGAGTCATAGGCGTAGCGTCTTTTAGTAAGGAGTAGTCTGGAGGTTTTCTGGATAGTCAATATTTGGGATACTAGAGCTATCGTTGACTGATCTCATCACCGGGCGAGAGTGTATCTGTATGGTTTCAAAAGTCACTCTGGTAATCTGGCGAGGGGGGATTCTCGTAGGCTTAGGCACTTAGCTATGTACTGTAGTGCGGAGATTTGTCCAGGATACTCTGGATGGCTTGTTGGCGTTAGTAGCGGGGTGTGGGCGAAAGATGCAGGTCAGTGGTCACGCGATGATGACTCATGGACCACGAGTGCTCGTCTTGTTGTTGTGGCACAGGTATCGAATTCGGCTTACGTGGCTAGCCGGCTGGAAAATGGTGAAGTCCCAAGTCTCGCTTCTCATTGACCTCCTGCGTTGACAGGGGCCTGCGGCGGGTCAGTGACTGGGAGTTGATACAAAGCCGGGGTGATATGCCCGGTACAGGAACCCGTCTGCAATGTATACAGACGCTGTATCAGCTGGGGATAGGGATAGTGCGGATTCAGGGCCTGTGGTTATGATAGCCCGTCTCAGAATTCAAATTGGCTTGACCGGTCATGGGGTGAGCCAGTGCAAATACCAACAGTCAAACAATGCATCTAGCTTTACTGGGCCAAAGTGGAGTTTATTGGCAGCCGCTAGTAAGAGATACATTCGGCGCATAGGATGGGGTTGACAACATGGCAAATACTTATACATTGGGGCAAGCGGAAAGCAAATGGAGGGTACAGGGCAAATGGGGTGTAGGTCTGGGCTGTACTGTGGACTTTAATCTATATGGAGGGACAGTATGGCATGGGATATTTACACAGGGGCCAAGCGGAGCATACAAGCATAAATCCAAACATGTCATGGGTCATATACAAGGTAGAAAGTATGTGCAAGGGAGAAATACAAGTCATAGCGACGCATCAAGGCGAAATTATAAACATGAACATACATATTGACAGGACGCATGAACATGATGGGCGAACGACGGGTGATGGGTCTGCTATATGACAAAGAGTAAGTTCCCTCTCTTACCTTAACTTAGACGGGTGGAAGCACAAGGGTACTGTCGAAACTCAGAGGTCACTCGGTGATGTTGACGTGTTTTCGGACAGCTGGTACTTCAAGGCAGGAAGGCTGGGGTCTGACGCTATGTCAGGGCTTGTGCCAGGCTTTAAGGAAGTGTCCCGGGGGGCGGGGCTTAAAGACTGGGCGAGCGAGCCGGCTAAAGATGGCTGGGTAGGGAGAGATGATGGCTGGCTGAGCGCGGTGCTGGACGGCTCGCGGCCGGGCTCAGAGTTGCGATTGCACGCCTCGTCACAGAGGCCCCCCCAAGGAAAAAGGCGAGGACGTAGGACTCGACGAAGACGCGGCCAATCAGCTCTGAGGTCGGCTGCCGGGTGAGACGATGGTTGGCGATGATCCGGGTGATGCGGGGCGATGCGGGGTTCCGGGTAGTCAATGGCGGATGCCCAAGGCTGGGGTCCGCGGAGCTGCCGGGTTTCGGCTACGGTTAGAGGGCGGCGGCGGGAATGAAGGCTGGGGCGTCGGCCCTCAGGGGCGACTCGCTGGAGTCGGTTGCGGGGTGACGGCTGAGGAAGTCTGCGCCGTGGTTGTCTTTTCCTGGGATGTGCTCCAGCTGGAAAGAGTACGCTTGGAGCAGCAGAGCCCATCTCATCAGCCGGGCGTTGAGCGATTTGGATGTCGCCAAGAAGGAAAGCGGCTGATGATCCACTTGGACGGTAAAGTGCGAACCGTAGAGATACAGTTGGAACTTCTGGACTGCCCAGACGAGGGCGAGACACTCCTTCTCCGACGTGGCGTAATTCTGTTCGGCCGGCTTGAGTTTCCGGCTGGCGTACGCGACGGGGAAGAGCGTCGGGGCGTCCGCGGAGTCCCGTTGAAGTAGAACGGCTCCGAGGCCTACGTCGCTGGCGTCTGTGCGCAGGACGAAGGGCTGTCCGTGGTTGGGGAGTCGCAGGACCGGCTGGGACGTCAGCTTGTCCTTGAGCTCCTGGAAGGCAGCTTCACATTGCGGGGTCCAGAGGACTCGGTCCGGTGCGGTTTTCCGGGTTAGACTGGATAGTGGCGCGGCGATCCCGTTGTAGCCGGGTACAAATTTCTGATAGAAGCCACTCAGTCCCAGGAAGGACTGAACATCTTTCTTGGTCTTGGGGCGTGGCGCGTCTCGAAGGCGCTGGACGGTCTTTTCCAGGGGCCGGAGCTGTCCACGGCTGATGGTGTGGCCAAGAAATTCCAGCTCCTGATAGCCGAACTGGCATTTGGTCGGCCGGGCAGTGAGGCCAGCTTCTTTGAGGCGGCGTAAGAGTTGGCGCACCACTCGCAGGTGCTCCTCCCATGTCTCCGTTGCGACGAGTATGTCGTCCATAAATGAGTGTATGAACGGACAGTGGAGGGGGTCCAACAGCTTCCGCATCATCGTGCTGAAAATACTGGGGGCATTGTGCAGACCAAACGGCAGAACGTTGAATTCATAGTGGCCGTCCATCGTGCTGAAGGCTAGGTACTGGCGGGATGAAGGGTGCACGGGAATCTGATAAAAGCCTTTGCTCAGATCCACTCGGGAGAAGTATCGGGCGGATTGTAGCTTTGCAAACAAGTCGGTGGGGTCGGATAGGGGTCCGGGCACGAACTGGGTTACAAGGTTCAACTGCCGGAAGTCGATACAGAGGCGATGTTCTCCGCTGGGCTTCCGTGATAGAACTATTCCTGCGCTGTAGGGGGAACGGGAGGGAGCGATGACTCCGGCTTGTAGCAGAGCCTCTACTTCCGTTCTGACTACTTGCTGCTGGGAAAGTGGGACGGGGTACGGTTTCTGGCGGACGGGAGTGGGGTCCGTCAGGGTCAGTCGAACTTCTTCCAGGTCCGTCCTCCCAGGAATGTCGGTGAGGACTTCCCAGTATTCCGCTACGATGGCGCGTA
This sequence comes from Oncomelania hupensis, assembly GCA_036898135.1. Classification (NCBI taxonomy): domain Eukaryota; kingdom Metazoa; phylum Mollusca; class Gastropoda; order Littorinimorpha; family Pomatiopsidae; genus Oncomelania; species Oncomelania hupensis. Next base: position 630,005 of record JBAHVR010000308.1, read on the forward strand.
GTTGGCGTTGCTGGCCGGCGGGGAGTGAGGGGTCCAGAGAGACGTCCCGGAAGGATTCCTTCCCTTTTAGCGGAAATTCGGCGACGCCGGTCTCTGTGCCATCCACTTCGACGGCCAGCGCGACCGTGAGTAGCGAGTGGGAGTCTGGGGCGGGTGCAGGTTGCTCCAGGTACCGCTTGAGCAGATTGATGTGGTGGGTCCTGGGCTTTCCGCCTACCTCGATGCGATAGGTGGTACGTGAGAGCTTCCCAAGCACCGGGTAGGGTCCTTGCCAAGCTATGTCTAGCTTGTTTGTGCCGCTGGGGAGGAGCAGTAGGACTTGGTCTCCTACCTGTAGCTCTCGGTCCCGGGCGCGGCGGTTGTGATAGCGGGCTTTTCTTTCTCTCGCCTTCTTCAGGTTGGCGGAGGCGGCTTCCAGGTGGCCTTGAGGGTTTCTTGGAGCTTCGTGACGTATTTCGTTGCGTCGACCGGTGCCTCGTCCAGTTTGGCGTCGGTCCAGCTACGTCGCAAGGCGGCTAGAGGTCCGGAAAGGGGTCTTCCAAAAAGCAGCGTGGAAGGCGTATATCCGGTGGAGGTGTGCGGGGTTTCTCGATACGCGAAGAGCGCTGACGCGACGTATGTGTCCCACGCTTCCGGCTGTTCGTCGGCGATCTTGCGGATTATCGAGATAAGAGTCCCGTTTAGGCGCTCGACCTGTCCGTTGCTAGCGGGGTGGTAGGGTGGAGTCCGGATATGGCGGATGCGGAGTAGTTGGAACACCTCTTGCATGAGTTTCCCGGTGAACTGGGACCCGTTGTCGGTCAAGATGTTGTCCGGGAATCCGACTCGAGTGAATATGGTGACGAGCGCGTCGGCGACTCGGGCGGCGTCGATCTTTGGTAGAGGAACGGCTTCACACCACATCGAGCAGGCGTCGACCAGGGTTAGTAGGTACTGGTTCCGCTTCTTGGTCCGCGGGAGGGGTCCTACGATGTCGACTGCCACTCGTTGGAAGGGTGTTCCGACAACGACTGTGGGGCTGATAGTGACCGGGACGGTGTGATGGCGGGGCGAGTATCGTTGGCACTGGCTACAGGACTTGACGTAGCGCTTCACGTCTTCGGTCATCCCGGGCCAGTGGTACTGAGCGCTGATGCGTAGTGTGGTCGCTCCTATACCCATATGTCCGCTGAGGGGCATGCTATGGCCAAGTTCCAGGACTTGGGGGCGAAGTGTCGCAGGCACGACGAGTTGAGAATGGTCGTCCTTCTGACGGAAGAGGAGTCCGTCTTCGACGAAAAAGTCCCCGGACTTGGGTGGAGTGCGTGCGGCGGGAAGTTTTCCGTAGCACTTGCGGAGGGTGACGTCGCTTTCTTGGGCCTTCCGGATCTGTTCCGGCATCTGGTTGGGTATCGGGGGTGGTGTCGCGGCTGTTTTCGCCTGGTCGCGCGTCTGGACGGCGGCCATCGACTCCACAGGCTGGGGCGGCATCCCCAAGAACACGTATCGGCATCCTAAAATCAGGTCGTACAGGGGCTGGTCCATCACGGCAGCTTGAATGGTCCCCGTTACGTATCGGCTGGTGACTTGGATCCGGGCTATAGGGAGCGTGGTGCTGGGTTGGGACGCGTCGGCCAACTTCAGGGTGATAGTCTCGCCGGTCAGGTCTTGTTCCCTGATGAACGAGCGGCGGACGACGGCGTCGAAGGTGAGACCAGTGTCGTATAGACAGTGGGCTGGGCGATTGTTGACGGTCACTTGCTCAGTGACGGCCGGTCGATCGGCGGGAGTGACGACGGGGGTTACCGGTTTCCCGTCGGGGGTAACTTGGCGTAGGGCTAGTACGGTACCTTGTTTGCGACGCTGGTCGCTGATGCGTCGAAAACATTTCTCCCTGGTGTGTCCGCGGCGCTGGCAGTAGCCGCAGTAGAGCTCTGTGCTCCGCTTCCCTGGCTCTGCTCCGGGGGTTGGGCGTCCTTTGGGCGGTTGTGGACGGTGGTTCGCTGGCGGGATTGGCCGGCGAGGCTGGTGGCGGGTATCTGGCGACGAGGGTGCGGGGGGATCACGGCGAGGCTGTCTGTCGTCGGGATGGGCGGTGAGATAGCGGTCCGCGACGATGATCAGATCTTCAAGGCGAGCGGCGCCCTGTTCGGCGGCGAAGGTCCGAAGTTCCGCTGGCATGGTCCCTCGGAGTTGTTCGGCGAGCATCAACTCTAGCAATCCATCGTATGTCCTGGGTTCGTCAGTTTGCTCAATCCATTTGTCCCGTAGCGTAGCTAGACGGTCGGCAAACTGCGTGAACTTCTCCCCTTTCTCTCTCCGGGAGTTCCGGAAATTCTTGCGGTAGTGCTCACCTGAGAGCTCAAAACCATGCAGTAGGGCTCTCTTGAGGGCGGGATAGTCTCCCTCCTCGGAAGTCGGTGTCTTGGCCAGAATCTCATAGGCCTTCCCCTTAAGGCCATGACTGAGCTTGCGATACCAGAACTGGGGGTCAAGACCGTTTTCTCTCGCGACTCGTTCGAATCGGCCGAGATAGACTTCAATCGATTCGTCCCGTTCGACGAATGGGTCCAGGGGGAAGTTCATCCCCGGAATCGGCGGGGGGGGGGGTGCGGGTATCCCGGTGCTGGTGGCGAAGCTGGGGGCGAGTAGCGAGTAGTCTTCGCTAGCGGGCGATGCGATACCCAAATCGCGGCGGTCGCGCTCAAGTTGGAGGAGTGCTTGGCGCCGTTCGAGCTCCTTATCCTTCCTTTTCTCTTCCAGTGCCGCTACCCTCTCGTCCTCCTCCTTCCTCCTTGCGGCGGCTCTCTCCTCCTCCGCTATCCTCTCTTTCGCCTCCTCTCTTCTCCGCTCGGCGGCTCTCTCCTCCTCTGCAAGCTTCTCCTTCGCCTCCTCTCTCCTCCGCTCGGCGGCTTTCTCCTCCTCTGCAAGCTTCTCCTTCGCCTCCTCTCTCCTCCGCTCGGCGGCTTTCTCCTCCTCTGCAAGCTTCCGGGCGGCGGCTTTCTCCTCCTCTGCAAGCTTCCGGGCGGCGGCCCGTTCCTCCGCGGCGATGCGCCCTTTCTCCTCCTCTTTCTTCGCCTCTCGCTCTTTGGCCCTCTCCTCTCTCTTCAACTTTTCCTCTGCCACGTCAGCATCTACGTTAGCCAAGACGTAGTCTTTGAGTTCGGTGCCGGCGAGCCCTAAGCTCTCGCCAATACTCTTGTACTTAAGCGCAAGCTCTCCCCGGTCGGCCATGGTAAGGGAGGTAACTTACCCTGTAAAAGGTCCTAACCGGAATGAGGGGCGCACACAAGGGGTACACTGACGGAAAACAAGGGGGTGGGCTGGATGAGCTACAATGAATCTGCAAAGGGGCGAATACAACACAACCACAAAGACAAAATGCAATCAATCAAAAATACAAAAATGAATGCAAGAAAAAAGCCTTTTGAGAAATCGCCACTCGGGAAAACCAGTAAGGGAACTAAGGGGCTATGCTATCTACTACTAGGCTTAGAGGGCTGGGGTGGAAATTACGCTAAGTCCTAAGTCTAGTCAAGTTGGGATGGGAACCTAAGTCTTCTGTCTCGTTGGGTTGGGGAGGAAACCTAAGTCTTTAGTCTCGTCGGGTTGGGAGAGGAAACCTAAGTCTTTAGTCTCGTCGGGGTCGCCAAAGTTAATGTCACGAAGAGAGGGGTTGGGGGATGGGGGTTAAGCTATTAATCTCTAGCGCGTTATTACCTCCTTTGAATAGGTTAATGGTGCGGCGACATTCAGGAGATTAATGCTGGGCCAACTTAATAATCAGACAGGGAAAAAGACGAGAACGAAAATAAAGTCACAATAGTCAAGAAATTCACATTCAAAGGCCAATCCGGGTAATTGCGGTTTCTATAACTATCTACTTTATTTAATTTAAATTGGAGAGTCTGGGTCAGATGCTTCTAGCGTGAGTCATAGGCGTAGCGTCTTTTAGTAAGGAGTAGTCTGGAGGTTTTCTGGATAGTCAATATTTGGGATACTAGAGCTATCGTTGACTGATCTCATCACCGGGCGAGAGTGTATCTGTATGGTTTCAAAAGTCACTCTGGTAATCTGGCGAGGGGGGATTCTCGTAGGCTTAGGCACTTAGCTATGTACTGTAGTGCGGAGATTTGTCCAGGATACTCTGGATGGCTTGTTGGCGTTAGTAGCGGGGTGTGGGCGAAAGATGCAGGTCAGTGGTCACGCGATGATGACTCATGGACCACGAGTGCTCGTCTTGTTGTTGTGGCACAGGTATCGAATTCGGCTTACGTGGCTAGCCGGCTGGAAAATGGTGAAGTCCCAAGTCTCGCTTCTCATTGACCTCCTGCGTTGACAGGGGCCTGCGGCGGGTCAGTGACTGGGAGTTGATACAAAGCCGGGGTGATATGCCCGGTACAGGAACCCGTCTGCAATGTATACAGACGCTGTATCAGCTGGGGATAGGGATAGTGCGGATTCAGGGCCTGTGGTTATGATAGCCCGTCTCAGAATTCAAATTGGCTTGACCGGTCATGGGGTGAGCCAGTGCAAATACCAACAGTCAAACAATGCATCTAGCTTTACTGGGCCAAAGTGGAGTTTATTGGCAGCCGCTAGTAAGAGATACATTGGGCGCATAGGATGGGGTTGACAACATGGCAAATACTTATACATTGGGGCAAGCGGAAAGCAAATGGAGGGTACAGGGCAAATGGGGTGTAGGTCTGGGCTGTACTGTGGACTTTAATCTATATGGAGGGACAGTATGGCATGGGATATTTACACAGGGGCCAAGCGGAGCATACAAGCATAAATCCAAACATGTCATGGGTCATATACAAGGTAGAAAGTATGTGCAAGGGAGAAATACAAGTCATAGCGACGCATCAAGGCGAAATTATAAACATGAACATACATATTGACAGGACGCATGAACATGATGGGCGAACGACGGGTGATGGGTCTGCTATATGACAAAGAGTAAGTTCCCTCTCTTACCTTAACTTAGACGGGTGGAAGCACAAGGGTACTGTCGAAACTCAGAGGTCACTCGGTGATGTTGACGTGTTTTCGGACAGCTGGTACTTCAAGGCAGGAAGGCTGGGGTCTGACGCTATGTCAGGGCTTGTGCCAGGCTTTAAGGAAGTGTCCCGGGGGGCGGGGCTTAAAGACTGGGCGAGCGAGCCGGCTAAAGATGGCTGGGTAGGGAGAGATGATGGCTGGCTGAGCGCGGTGCTGGACGGCTCGCGGCCGGGCTCAGAGTTGCGATTGCACGCCTCGTCACACTCTTAACAGTAACAAGGCAGGAGTCATCGTTATTAAGATTTTCCAACTTTATTCACTAAACAGCATCAACTGCATGCAAATCTCCTCCCACCCCCCACCCCCACCTCCTCCCTCCAAAAAAAAAAAGAAAAGAAAAAGAAAAAGAAATGACAAAAGTCATGCAGACGCTCAGACCTCGCTGATACTTACAAATAGTCTATCGTCGAAGTAAAAGAATACAGAACGTTCCAGAATGACGCAATCAATAACCAATCCAAAAAAAAAATTCGTCAATGGAGTTACACGCTGTTTTACGTCATTAAACATTCGATAATCTAATTATCTGTTACTAAATAGCTCTTTAATCTTTAATCAATAAACATTATGAAAGACCTCTTCAACAACAATTTAGATCAAAGGAACTAAATGCTATGATTGCAGGTATTGTGGCTATACATAGCATTGTAATTATAGTGTACGTCTCAATCGTAACATACACATTTATTTTTATTATTAAAAAAAAACTATTTTCAACTCCCCTGGTAATGGTATAAAACATTTTTTACTTTGCGGTGATTACAGTACATAGACGCACATTCCTGCACACATGTGAGTCATAAATCAGTATGATAAATAAATTACGTACTTGCGTCTGCAGTATTGTCGATGTTGATGCATGCGCAATACGCACAAACGGACTCAAATGGTCGTTTGAGACATGGTGGTTGCATCCAGGTACTTCCTTTCACTACTGGGTCATTCTGAATTGTGGAAAAGCTGGCTCTGCCATCCTGGTGAACCTACATTATAAAAAGGATTATAATCATGTTATGCAGTGGTCTTGAGAGCTAAAGCCTCTCACTCCTTAGAATCTAGTATACAGATGCTGGAACACAAATCCACAACAAAACAAAGCCAGAGGTCTTGCTCTTCTGGCTTGTAATCACAGTCGCTCGATAGTTGAGCATACTGTCGAGGTAAGGCTGCTGTGCTCCCTTGTGTTCCATCTTATTATACCATTGCGAAACATGGACCTCACAGCAGATCTAAAACGAAGAATACAAAGCATGGAGATGAATTGCTACAGAAGACCTCTTGGCATGTCCTATACCCAGCAAATCACCAACAACGAAGTCCGACAGACCATCACACAAGCCATTGGACAACATGATGACATGCTCACAGTGGTGAAGAAACGGAAACTCCGATGGTATGGCCAGGTCACCAGAGCATCAGGCCTTGCAAAAACCATCCTACAAGGCACGGTGCAAGGAGGCAAAAGAAGAGGGAGAGAAAAAGAGATGGGAGGACAACATTCGAGAATAGACTGGTTTGACACTGAACAAAGCCATGAGGGTTGCTGAGGACAGAGAAAGATGGAATATGCTGGTTACACAATCATCTGTGGTGCCCTTACCACCTTCGAGTTACGGGATATGACAGAATAGGATATGATAGGTCGAGGTGCAAACTGATTACCGGTGGTCGCTCATCAGAGAATCAAGTCTATTATTGAAGGAACCCACACTTGGAGCATACAAGATAGCTTGTGGAAAACTATTCCAGCTGTTAACAACCCTCAGCCCCAAAAAGTGTTTTCTGATGTCCAATCTTGATGAATGCTTGTGAAGATTGAACGTGTGTCACCTAGATCTGTCGCTATCGCAAGGTGGCAAAAGTTGCTTAGACTGGATTTTGTACACTTACAATGTCTTTGAAATCTTCAGCAGTCGTTCCTCATATTCAAGTTTCTTGATCCCTGGCACCATGCAAATAGCCCCTTCTCTTGACATTTTCTATCAAATGGATTTCTTTCTTGTTGAGCGGAACCCAGACAGTGTTGCAATACACAAGGTGATGTTGCACTAATCATCTGAACCAATGGGCTGACAATACTAGCATCTAGGTAATCGAATGATCTTCTAATGAGACAAAGGACACTATTTGCTTTGCTCACTACCTGTGAGCTCCAATTTTCATGGTGTGTTCATGACTTTCATTCCCCCATCCCAAGTGCATCACTTCGGTGCGTTCTGGACCCTTCGTGCAAAGGCATCCGGGTCTTTCTGTAGACGTAGTCTTTCCTCAGGCGTGTTGGACCGGTTGAAGATTTTGGTGGCATCTGCCAACACGCATGAAATTTTGGTGTCGTTTAAACAGCGTTTATACAGCGCGTGTATAAAAACGGACCCCAAATACTGCCTTGTAGGATGCCGCTCAGGTCCACTGTCCAACCAGACGTTGTGCCTCTATCAACTACCTGCTTTTTCTGCCGCACAGTGTCGCGATAGGCAAGTTCAACCCAGCACTAAAACTTTATGTCTACACGTTCAGTCTGCTTTGACCTGTGTACAATTAATTCGCTGATTAGCAGACAACAGAAGAAGGTTGTGTTATGCATACGTAGGCTACAGCTTCATAAGATAAGCCGTGACGTCACCCAGCTGACCAATCACCCGCCATCGCTGCAGTGGCGCTACTAGTCCTGAGATCTCGTGCGCTTGGGCTGACCACAGCCTGACAATAGTTAGTCTTTGTCCGAACATCATCGTAGCAAGACGCACGTTGATAGATCTCTCTAGCTGAAGACTAAGCAGGTGACGGATGAAAATCATTCATCTACAGTATAGCCAGAGCCTGACATTGTCGAGAAGGTAAATGATCAATCGTTTGTTTCATTGCAATTATTTGTTAGGATTATTGGATGATGTTTGTGAAGTTTTGACATGTTTTAGAATTGTGACTGTTCGTGAAACTTTGTTTGACCACGTGGCGAACCCGACCGGTTTCGCAACGATGAGGTAGACCCACAGACCAAGGGTGGTTTTTCCTATTTGTATTATTGCAGACCAGTGGCTGTACCGGAGAATGTGTATATTATTAATTACTTCTCCCTGTGTTTATTTTAGCCATGATATATGTATATATGTATAGGAATTATGTTGGAGATTCCAGTGGACCTCGGACTTAGAAAACTGTTCATCTCTTAACTATATAAGTGGAGATGATCTCACTGAGGGCTATTTCTGCCAACAGTGAGACGCTCTGCACAAATTTGTAAACAATGCGTTGCAGAAAATCGTCTCATATTTTGCAGACGAGCAGGCATCTTGGTCCACGGCTGGGAACAAACTCCACAGAGAGACAACCCTGACACGTGGCCTGCAACCTTGAGCAGTGAGATCAATGTGCTCCACTGACTCACTGGTCTACTACCCAGAAGACAAGACCACAACACTGCTCAACAACGAGACAGTTAAGTCACTAGAAACCATGCACCAAAACTGCTCTAAAAGGACTGTGTGATAGTTCACTCTTCCCAAACAAAACGAACAATAGGTCAGAAAGCACTATTAGCCCAATGATAAGACAGTAGCTGCATAGACCTATCGAGGAGCGAACTACTCGAAGTGAAATTTGAACATTTAAGTTAGTATAGTGATTAGAAGATTTTGTATAGAGTATAGGAAATAGAGGTGTGATATTTACTGTTAACAAGTGGGTGGACTACCTATGTTTCATAGTCCTGTGAGAGCTAGTGTGTCAGTGAATCTTTACACTTTTCTCGCTATCTCTGTAACCCCATCCTAACACAGACCGGGCCAAACTTATAAATTTATTAAGATTAGTATTAGGGTGATTTACTAACCGATTCCCGCAGGCGAACGACGAGTGGGTAATAGCAATCCTTTGTGCAGAGCCCAGCAACAATAGACCCACCGTCACATACAGGAAGTTTGATACCCATCCTTGGATGCTAACTCAAAATCCGTAGCCATAAATTTTCATGAGCAGTCTCTGAAGGGGAACGTTTTCAAAACCCTTAGCAAAATCGAGGAAGACCACGTCTACCAGGGTACCCTCATCCAAAACCCGCGTTGACGGTTCCAAAAATCTACGTCGTGCAAGACTTCCCCTCTACGAACCCATGCTGACAGTCCGTAAAGGAATCTTTCCTGTGTTTAATAAGGGCATCTCTAACGATGTCCTCAAGCATCTTGCAGACACTCGATGTCAGGATCACTGGTCTGTTGTTTCCTGTGTTTGCTTTATTGCCTTTCTTGAATATGGGGGTAATCTATCCCATTTTTTCAGTCTTCTGATAGTTTGCTTTCAGCAACTGGTCTCTTGACAAGAACGGTGAACTCTGCTTTGGCTTTACTTATTATTCTTGCGTGAAGACCATCCAGTCCTGGAGACTTTTGAAATCTTTAACTGATCAATCAAACTGGCAACTAACTGTTCAATTACCTCAATACTTTCTGGCATGCTTGACAAAAGATGGGACCTCACTTGTTTGCTCTTTAGTGAAGACGTTTGTAAAGAAGTAATTCAAAACTTTTTTTTAAAACTCAGATTCTGCCGTTGTTCCATCTGGCTTCCGTAGGTCAAATATTTCAACCCTTGTTTGAAGTTTGGCATTTACGTATGCATTGAAGGCCTTGGGATTAGTATCTCATTGCTGCTCTACTCTTTTCTCGAAGCATCTCTTTGCTTTTCTCACCTCCAACTTTGCCTGATTTCTGAACTTGGTTAAGTCCTGATAATCCCTACTCTCCTTCGTTTCCAGATATGGCTTGAAGGCTTGGCCTTTCTTCCTCTTTTGTTTGCTGTCCTCTCAGACCAACCTTTTACTTGGAACAGGCTTTTGAACCGCAGCAATATCCAAGGCGCTGTTGGTCACATCCCATGTGTCTTTAATATCTAATTTCTTTAATTTTTTCTTCAAAAATCTCCACTAACATTGTATCTGTGCTGAGTGCTTGGCAGCGCTCTGTGGTAACACTCAAATTGGAATCTTAGGCAAGCATGGTGATTCTTTCCAAACGATGCTTCCCATCGACCTCTCCTGCCAAATCTGACTTGGTTAAATTTAAATCTAAAATGTTTGCTCGCTGTTCGCCAATAAAATCAGTTGGTTGCATGTTATGCTGGCAAAGGAAGAAATTCCGTACACACTCGAGGAACTTGGCATCGAGGAGAGAGGGAGGAAAAGACAACTCTGCGCCAACCCATCACCACTTATAATATTTTATCATTAAAAGTGCCTTTTTAGAGCACCCTCTTAATAATGAAAATAGAAGAACAGAATGGTGGATTTTAACTTTTATATATATTATCTTTAATAATCAACCCTTTCCTTCCCTGACACCTTCTGAAACCTTCAATATGTTAGAAAATTAGTCATTCACTCATACACATACATTACCCTACACTATATCTTTTAAAATATATGTTATAGACATGTTGGCGTCTTAAATCCTGTTTTGAATCAAGCTCTCTTTGTTATAATACATGTATTTGTACCAATTACTTTCTCACCCCCGCAATCTTTCCTGAAATAAAAAGCATTTCAATACTTAAGTGTTCTATTATCGCCTATGTAAACACAATGTCGTTTTTAAACACATAGCTTGCCAAGAGTCCAGTCATTGGTATTGTATCACCCGCTTATTCTGCACATTTATGCACCACTTTTAAAGGGGATAGTGAGCACAGTTGGCAGAGCAGCTTACTAGTAAAGGTTCCTGGTTCGAATCGCGGATTGATCAAATTTTTCCCCTTGCCATGAACTGGTTCACAGGTGTCAGAATAATGTGACCAATATGCTCCGGTGTGGTGTGAATATAATCTACAATTATTAAGATACATCTCACCACCACTACCACCCACTACCACCACCCACCACCACCCTCCCTTACCCCACCACCATTACAATCCACCCTCCTCCACCTCCCATCACCTCAATAAGAAGTAGGTTAATAGGTTATTATGTCAAGCTCCGAAAACGGGGCACATTCCCCAAAATGAAACACATTCTCCAAAATGGCACACTCACAAAAACAAGGCACAATGACATGATTTTTTTTTACTTGGTCAACATGGCAGCTGCGACAATCCTGCAACTAGATCGCCACTTCTGGGCGCTGGCTGTGTGCATACAAGGTTGAGGGTAACTAGGACTGCATGCTTTAAGTTGGGAGGATCTTTATTGGCAATAAGCAGCACCGCCACGTCAATATACACTTTTGTGTCCGGGAACGAAAATCTATTCAACGCTGATGTAGTCCTTCACCTTAACACTTAAACCTTTTATATTTAGTACATCATTATGTAGACATTTATTTACATACATTATGTTTATATATTAGAGATGTGAACATTTTAAAGTCTTGAGTAAGTAGCATAGAGTAAAGGTTCAGTATTTTTAATTTTTAATTTATATCTAAGATGTAATTATGAAAGTTAAACAGATAATGAAGTAAATGTAACCCCAAATCCTGTTTAATATTTTCCACATATAGACTGCAATCAATAAGTCTAAGCATACAAGGCCAAACCTTTTGTGATATCACATTGTCTTTCTAGTGTTTTGGCTGGCTAAGCTATTCCACTCTCTCTCTCAGTGCATTGCAAACAAAACAACAACAAAAAAACAACAGCATACTTAGTTTTTGAGAAACTGAATGTGAAAATTGATCAACACTTTGATACTGAACTTACAGTGTAGGGTTGGTGGGAGTTAGTGTTGGGAGGAAAGAGAGAGAGAGAGAGAGAGAGAGAGAGAGAGAGAGAGAGAGAGAGAGAGAGAGAGAGAGAGAGAGAGAGAGAGAGAGAGTGTGTGCATTCTGCCAGACTGCACTGATTCAACTTTGGTTCTGAATAGAAATTCGTCATGCAGCTAGCCAATCAACAACGTCACAAACTTTGTTAAGCCCTATAATTATTTGTTGTGTGAGTCATAAGGGCTTAAGCTTATAATGACACCCTGACCCTCTCACACCACCACACTCTTGCTCCCATCATGTTGCGGGGCTACAAACAAGGAAGCGAGACTAAAAGGCCTCTTACAAAATGATAACATATTTGACAAAGTGAAGTAGGTGGCAAGAATGATCAGATGAATAGTAATTACTACAACTGATAAACACCCTATTTATTATCTAACAATTTAAGGCTGAGGACTGGCCATTCATGTGTAAATATTTCTCTCTTTCTCTCTCTATATGTGTAGACAGTCCCCTTCACATTGAGTGATCCTGTTAACAAATTCAGTCTGTGTCATATATAGACGCTCTCTCTCTCTTTCTCTCTGTACCAGACAAACTGATGATCTCTAGAAGAGAGATAGGGTCTTATAATGTGACACAACCGTTGCATGATGGTAATGACCACAATATGTATTCATGTCCTCAGGAATGTTCTGATGTTTAACAAGATAAAGTAAATTAGATAAATAAGTTGGATAACTTATTTATAAGATGACTTTTTAACTTACAGTTGACTTATAATGACTTAATTGACTAACTAAGTAACTGTCCTACTTACAGTAAAATCAGGTGTACCTATTGTGTTATGCCATCCTATTGACAATACAAACAGGGGTCTTAAAGCAATCCTATACGAACTATTCTACACGGTAAAATGGGTTAATATAAGTCGAGATCTAAACAACAACTGGATACAGAGAGGGGCCGTGTAGCTCAGTTGGTAAGAGCGTCTTGCTAGTCACCGAAAGGTCGCTGGTTCGAATCCCGGATTGGTCAACGTGTGATCATATTATTTTCCCCTTTACCAACAACTGGCCCGCTGGTGTCAGTATAAATCGGTCCAGTAGTCACCTATATGCGAAAGTGTCGTGTGACTATAATCTACATACAAACAAACAACTGGATACAGATTAATAAAAAACCAACATCGTACACAAAACGGCTATTATGACTTCTGCAGACTAACTGAAGAACTATTTAAACCTCATTAGATCGAAGCAAAAATGAACTCTGCTAACTTGAGAGTAACTTAGTTTCAATAAAGCCCAGCATAAAGAGACTATTAGTTTTACTCTCACGCCAAAGCTGGCAAAAATACTAAGTTTAACTGCTAATGAATTAATTCTCACTTTCAACTCTAGTGGCAGTAATTTAAAATGTATTGAAACAAAGCCTATTAACTTGTTAATTAATAATAGATTAATAATAGATTGATTGTGTACCTCCATCAACTAAAGACATAGGAAAACTTCGTAGACGGAACTCCTAGTACATTGTTAAGAATAATTTCAACTCAATTAAAGAGAATCTTACTGCGATCCAGTTTCAATAAAAGTTTTGACTAAAAAATGTTATCATGACTATCATACAATGCTTCAAAATAACAAACCAAAACAACCAAATTGTAGACTTTGAGGATCTTACAATTATTCTAGAGATAACAAAATAAAAATATAATTAAAAATACAATGTCGAACGGCCCTTAAATTTCAGTAAACTGTCCTACCTATCCTATCCTATCCTATCCTATCCTATTCCGTAACTCGGAGGTCGTAGGGGCACCACAGATGATCGTTTAACCAGCGTACTCCATCTTTCCCTGTCCTCAGCAACTCTGTTTTGCTCAGTATCAAACCGCCCATTCTCGAATGTTGTCCTCCCACCTCTTTTTCGGTCTCCCTCTTCTTCTACCTCCTTGCACTGTGCCTTGCAGGATGGTCTTTGCAAGACCCGATGATCTGGTGACGTGGCCATACCGTCGAAGTTTCCGTTTTTTTCACCACTGTGAGCAGGTCATCGTGTTGTCCAATGGCTTGTGTTATGGTCTGTCGGACTTCGTCGTTGGTGATGTGCTGGGTATAGGAAATGCCCAGAAGTTTTCTGTAGCACCTCATCGCCATGCTTTGTATTCTTCGTTGGAGATCTGCTGTGAGGGTCCATGTTTCACAAGCATATAGGAAAATGGAGATGACAAGGGAGCGCAGCAGCCTTACCTTGGAATGTAGACTGCTGGTCCTGTCTTTCCAAATTGGCTTCCAACTTCGCCAGGGCAGAAGTTGTTTGTGCGATCCTGGAGAGGACTTCCTGTCGGGACCCATTGTCTGATACAATGGCTCCTAAATATTTGAAGCTATGAACTGTATTGAGGGATTGGCCTTGGACTTTGATGTCCGTGTTGATGCCATTGCCATTGGTGTTGTTGGTCATCGTTTTGGTCTTCTCTGCACTTATTTCCATTCCATAGGCTCTGGATGTGGTGTCAAGCCTCTGTTCAAGTACTTTTTCCTCTCCAGCCAATCCATCAATGTCATCCGCAAAAATGTCCTACCATTGAACTCAAATGATCTAGATTGACTTTGACGCGCATGCAAATGTTGGGAATGTTTTACGGTCTCGAATTTACACCATCTGGTTATTATAAACGAGCTTTAATACCGGCAGGTCCGACACAAGAAATTAAACCTTCTATAGGCGAGCTAAAGGATTTTAATGCTGGCATACTTGATCCTTACTTAAACTATGCAATTACCAAACTAGAAAATATCTTGTCTTTAACGCGAAAATAGATTGGCTTATTAAATTTAAATGTCGAAGCCCTTACACTGTCATAGGACCAGACGATAGATTATAAACGCTGGACCTCTTTTGTTAGTTTAGTGCCAGATGTAAATAATCGAGAAAACATCGAAATAAAAGCCTACACAAAAGCAATGTATGTTTTGCATAGCGTGATACTGCATGGAAAAACTTAAGAGTTGTTCTGCAGCATCCTTTTCATCTAAGTAGTACAGCTATAATTATATTACTCGACATAATTGCTCACAAGCCCACGCAAAGAAATATCCAAAAGTACTTTAGATGCAGAAGACGGTAGTCCAACGTGTTTAAAGGAATTAATGATGTATACTGGTCTACATGTTATTAATACAGTGAAAGCTGCTTCTAGTGTGGGATTATTAGTGACCGGAATGGGTATACCAATTAGTATCGGATTAGGTGTTGCTGATGGAATATCTGCAGTACTACTAGGTGTGATTAATAGAAAAACATGGTGGCATTTCTTGCCTGGCGATAGCTAAACTTACAAGCATTAACTTAATAATTTCAAAAGCTCTCGAAGACTCACAGATAGAGTGTGTAATTATCTAGCCCGATTTTGAGAATACAAAAAGTTGAAGCATGATTTGCAATCTAAATCAAGGTCTTTACCTAGTAACGTTGAAGAAATTGAAAAACATTGGAAGAAGGGTGACTATTAGGACGGAAAGAACAACTAGTTGTCATGAAGAAAAAGCTCGGTGTTTCAGAATAAATACATTTAACATTTACTTTGTTCCTATTGGTCCTCCCCCGCCCCCTTCCTCACCATATTCACAGTCTCTAATTTAAAGTGGCATAGGGCAAACTCTTTAGTGACCCTTATTCGTTTCGTGTCATTGGCGCATGTTCTTTTTTGTTTGTCACTGCTGGTCTGACTATGTGATTTTGTAGACTGTGTAGTTGTGTTAGGGTAGGGTTTAATTTATTTTCCGTTTAATTAATGCTGCTATCTTTGTTTTTTATTGCAGCTTTTTGAATACCTTTTTGCTCTTGAACTTTCAACTGATTCGTGTTTAATACTGTACTGCTTGAATCGCAATCATACATAATTTATTCTTCTATTAATTTCCCGTTCATTTCGTCTTTCAACAAACCTAATTTCTTTTGGTTTCCTTTGCTGTACCAAGGGTAAATATTAGGATAGTCACTAGTGTCAAATGTTCTAATTCTGTTTCTAGTTCTTTATAAATGTCTTCAGTATGGATGTCTAATATTAAAGAGTCTGTGTCTGAGTATACAACTCTAGCTTCTGGGTACTTAGGTTTAAAGTAATCGTAATAAAATTTGAACATTAGTAGTTTAGAAAGTTTTAAGATGGTCGTCCCCATAAACACTGGTTTGTCTAGATTAACTTTGGTGGTTTTCATGGTAACAGCATACAGTGAGACATGAAACTCTTTGTAGCCTAGGTATTGAGGTTTAGATGTTAACTTAATTGCCAGATTAGGTGTTGTAATTAGCCTAACGTCTTTGCGCTTGTAAGGGTTCTCTATAGTTTCACTAAAGCCGATGTTAATCAGCAACTTAAAAAAATAAATCTTTTTAAAATGTAGTCTGTGCTTGTTTTCTGTGCTCCGTGTTTTTATTGATGTACCCAGCCAAGACCATCGTTTCTTTGAAATGTGTCACGTGGAGTTTATGGGTGTTACTGGGCTCTGCACAATGGAATGCTGTAACCCTCACGCTTTATCCTGTGGGAACCGCTAGTGAGTCACCCTGTGGATTACTTTAATAAATTTATTTGTTTAGCTCGGTCTGTGTTAAGGCTGGGATACAGAGGTAGATAGAAAAATGGTAAAAGATCACTGTCACACTAGCTTTCACACGGCTATGAATCATATGTAGTCCAGCCACTTGATAACAGTTAAAATCACACATTTATTTCTTCTACTCTATACACGATTTTCGATATACTAATCTACCTTAAAAAGTCTTAGTCAATGCAAATGGTTCGATCGCTGATAGTCTAGGCAGCTGTTGTGTCTTCATCGGGCACTGGCTACTAAAGTTCTTGAAGATTGGACTACTGTGGTCCGTTTTACTATAGTTCTGAAGAGTGGACTACTGTGGTCCTTTTGCTATCAGTTTGGGTGCACTTCTTCCGTGTCACTTAACTGCAGTGTGGTGTGTTTGAAGCCCTTCGTGGAGGTAGCTTCTGGTACATGATGTGTCGTCGTGTAGTTTGGTCCCTTGCCACGCTGTGGGGTCTTGCAGGGTGTTTTCCAGGGTTGCTCCCTCAGTCTTGTGCTGTAGGGGCTAAACAGCCAACTCGTCTTCCTGTGGAGTTGGGCGCACGATATAGCTCGCCTGCTCATCTGTTTGACAAGGTCAGGCTCGTGGCTACTTGAGTGAATTCTAAGATTCTCAAGTCCTGCTTCCTGGTCTATTCAGTGGAGGTATTGCTCTACTCAGGTGTAGCTGTGTACCCTGTGGCGTCTTACTCTCAACTGACCTAATACCTGGTTTGGACTGAATCAGCCAGAACTGGATCTAGCCGCTCAGCCTGAGTCCTGATTGGATAAAACGGTTTTGATTCCATGCACACAGTGCTGACGTCACTACACTGCCTGCGTCAAGCTCGCGGTGTGTGTACCTCCGTATACTGTAATCGTCTGCTGTGTAATAACTAACTTTCTAAGGTTACAATGACTAAACAAGGCTAAATAGTAAATAGGCAGGGTAAAACTAGTCATCTCGTCACAGGCTCCCTCAACTGAAAAAAGGCGATGACTACTGGATTCGACCTTTTTCTACTCCAGGGCCTAGTTTAACACTGCACTATCCTAGGGTCCTATTTACAAACTAGTTAAGTTGCTCTACCTGAGCTGCAATGCTATGCCAGGTAGCTATGGACACTAGTGACAGGGTTCTACTGGACGGGGACGAATTCTGGTGCTGTGGCCCTTAGTTGTGTTGGGTGGGCGACAGCTGCTGTGTCCTCCGTGGTTTTCTTTGCCGGGGATTTACTCGATCTGGAATGAGTATGCCTGAAGGGTGAGTGCCCATCGCATCAGGAGAGAGTTCAAAGACTTGGAGGCTGCCAGGAACGATAGTGGTTGGTGGTCCATCTGAACTGTGAAGTGGGTCCCATACAGGTAGAGTTGAAACTTCTGTATGGCCCAGACTAGTCCAAGGCATTCTTTCTCCGACGTGGCGTAGTGGGTCTCGGCGGGTCTCAGCTTTCTGCTGGCGTAGGCGACAGGGAATAGCGTCTCTGCATTCTTGGGGTCGCGCTGTAGAAGTACTGCTCCGAGTCCTAAGTCACTGGCATCGGTGCGTAGAACGAATGGCTGTGTCAAATCTGGTAGGTGGAGTACTGGCGCCGATGTCATTCTGTCCTTGAGGGTTTGGAATGCTGTCTCACATTCCGCTGTCCATACGACTTTGTCCGGGGCGATTTTCCGGGTTCCATTTGTCAGTGGCACGGCGATGCTGTTGTAGTTGGGGATGAACTTCTGGTAGAAGCCGCAGAGTCCTAGAAATGACTGCACTTCCTTCTTGGTCTTGGGCCTAGGAGCGTCGAGTAGGCGTTTCACGGTCTTTTCTACCGGTCGCAGGCTTCCTTGACTGATGGTGTGTCCCAGAAATTCTAGTTCTGTGAATCCAATCTGACATTTGGTGGGTCTTGCCGTCAATCCAGTGTCTCTGAGGCGGGCGAGTAGTTGTTGTAGGAGCGTAACATGTTCCTCCCACGTAGGTGTTGCGATGAGGATGTCGTCCATAAACGAGTGTAGGTGCTCGCTGCTCAGGGGAGCCAGGAGTTTCCGCATCATGACGCTGAAGATGCTGGGTGCGTTGTGGAGTCCGAATGGAAGCACGTTGAACTCGAAGTGTCCTTCCATAGTGCTATACGCTAGGTACTTTCGGACTTGCGGTTGCACTGTTATCTGGTAGTATCCTTTGCTAAGGTCGATGCGTGAGAAGTACTTCGCTCACTGTAGCTTGGCAAATAGGTCTGTCTGGTCCGGGAGTGGCTCTGGCTGGAACTGCGTTACGGCATTCAACAGTCTGAAGTCGATGCACAGTCGATGCTCTCCGTTGGGTTTTCGCAACAATACCGTGCCTGCGCTGTAGGGTGAAGTAGACTCTGAGATGATTCCGGCTGCCAGTAAGGTGTCTATCTCTTCCTTGATGGCTCCCTGCTGCGACAGTGGCATCGGGTAGAGCTTCTGGCGGACGGGGGCTGGGTCGGTCACCGTTAGGGTTACTTCGACGAGGTCTGTCCTCCCTGGTCGGTCTGTGAGCACAGTCTGATGTTGTCGAATGACCTGTAGTACTTGCTGTTGCTGTTTGGCGGCTAGGTCTCCTTTGAGTATCACGTCTTTGTGGGTTTCTTTGGAATGCAGGGGATACTCTACTGCATTCGTCTCCATGCTTCCTCCTTCTTCCGCGATGGCGATGGCTAGCAAGTTGTGAGTGTTAGGGGTCGCTGGTCGGTCCGTGTATTTCTTGAGGAGATTGATGTGGTGGTATCGGGCTCTCCCGTTCACCTCTACTTGGTAGACTGTCTTGGATTTTTTGGCAGTCACCCGATACGGTCCTCTCCAAGCGAGATAAAACTGTTTTGATTCCATGCACACAGTGCTGACGTCACTACACTGCCTGCGTCAAGCTCGCGGTGTGTGTACCTCCGTATACTGTAATCGTCTGCTGTGTAATAACTAACTTTCTAAGGTTACAATGACTAAACAAGGCTAAATAGTAAATAGGCAGGGTAAAACTAGTCATCTCGTCACAAAATGTAAAAGCTTATGAATCGCCGAGACATTTAACCCGAGTTGGACCACTATTGACGGAACATTTTAGGTACAAGGCGAAATGCGCTGGAAAACTCCAGGTGAAACTACGACCTACAAAGGACACAAGCTTTATTTCAGCTGGAGAGATGACAGGCATGAACACAGCGTTGAATTCTTGGTCCACACAGACATTCTAGCCTAGAACGTAAAACTGAAGATTTCTGTAGTGGCAGACGTAATTTGATTTACTAAAGAGGTTGGGAATAAGTTTAAAGTGTTTGTCTGTTCCTTGTTTTCTTCCAGTGCTAATGGGTAATCATTATGACGATCGTGTAAGGATTCAGGGTATTCGAGATCAACTTTGACAATAAACTCTATTGGGTGATCTTTAGGGTGTTTTAAAAGATGTTCTAAACAAGATAGGTTTGCAGGGTTTGGATTAGCAAGTAATTTGAAATCTAAAACCGGTAAAGGCTTACTCATTGCCCAACCTTATAAATTATTTGCTTCTAAGTACATTATGTAATTAGATTTATGTGTAGGGTCATAGCGCTTCAAGTATTTTATTGTTGGCTTTACAATAATTATGCACTGCCAAGCTTATCCCCTCTCGAATGCATGACTCGATCATTGTCATGATTACCTGGTCAGTTTTGAGATCAATTTTGACATAAATAAGTTTTAGGAATGCGTTTAAACTCATTCCTGGTGAAGAAATGTAATGAAAGGCGTCAAGGGAATAATGTTGTAAGCTAGTTTCTCTGTATTTTTCAAACCCATCTGCCAATATACAGACATCTGCCTTTATATATATGTCATGGTAGTCACCCAGGTTTTTACAGTTGAGTGCATTCCAAACATTGTGGGCATTTAGTAATCAGAATCACTAATACATGTATTTACTGAGTGAGGAATAACAGATTTCTTTAGGAGGCAGCTCTAGTTCATTAAACACTTCCCAAAAGTCCATGTACTCGTAAGGATACACACCTAGTGTAATATTTACTAGTAATAGGATAGCTTGATACGTTCTTAGCAAGTTTTTTTTCTAAACTGGAAGCCAAACGTTGAAAACTGTCATTAAACTTTAATTTATTCTGAGTGAATGTTTTATAATTTTCTTCTGTCTTGGCAATACATGACACTCTGTATGTGTTCATCACTGCTTGCATAATTAAATGAGAATCGTATTTACGGAGATTGTGAATAAAGATTGGAAGAATAAAATGTTTGATTCCATAGTCTAAGTTACACTTCTGATGTGCAGCGCCTCTGAATGCCACTGTTAAGATTTCACCCAAATGTCAGAGTTTCTGAATGGGTTATTATAAATGTGGCAGTTTGTGGCTGCTTCAAAGACTATTGAATCAGGTTCAGTAAAGATCACAGGCACATGATTTTGTAATTATAATAAACACAGTTTATATAATTTATTCATTTCATCCCAAAATGTATGTGCTGCTTCTAAGCCCCCTAAGTCACGGGTTTTGTGTATTGTCCATTAGCTCTAACAAGTATGTACCCAAAATTACAGACTTTGTGCATGTGCGTAAGAAAATAATTACTATATTGAGGCCAGGCTATTGATATTTTCAAATCAATGATTCAAAGTCTGCACAAACTACATTAGGCTGTTTAAACTGTTGATGTTTTTAAATTATATCTTAGAACCTGGGCTGGGTAAAATGAGCTGGGTTTGAATTGTCCGTTATTTGTAATTGATTTCAAAATCCTAAATAGAATTTAAAAAATAAAAAAGTAGTAAACCAAACGCCAAAGTTTATAATTATCACAATTGCATCAACAGATGCAGTCAAACGCAGTCATGATCACAGTTGCATTCATCCTTGCAATCTCTGCTTGTTTGACTACATGTGGGTTTATTTTATGGACTTGCCTAAAACATCTTGCCCATATAGGCTACAATGAAAATAATATGTGTATAAGTCGCATTCTTTATTCTCCTAGAATAAGGTCCGTTGGATCTCATTTTTGATATGATGATGATGGTCATTGTTGTCAGGGTGGCGACGTGGTGATCGTCCTTAACGCTCATGCAATAGGACGTTAAGCATCGTTTTCCGTTATTCTCCTCTTCGGTAAGTTTCTTTAAAACTCTTTTGAAGTCTCTTTTGCATACACATTTGCAATCTTCATCAATTTCATTTTTCAGCGCTCATCTTCTTAGATTGTAATATGAGGGGTAGCAAAATATTCCATCAAAATACTTTCCAAGCTCCTTAATGTGTATCCCTCATTTTTGTTCTTATGTATTTTCTTAAATAGGAAGTTTTAATGGCTCAGTGCCATTAGAAACAAGCTGTAATTCCTCTTTTACAAAGTTTCTTTGCAGTGTCCTGCGATCACTTCTTTTTCTTAAATAATAGACTGGTGGATTGGTAGACATTGCCCAGTCAACTTCGTAAAAACTTAGTGACCACACGGGATCGGGTGTTCTTTTTTGACCTCCTTTGCAATTTCCCAGAGTTCATATAAATATCTTACTTTTGCATTTAGCAAACTTAAAACGGGCCGACATTCATCTAGCTTAGTATTGACCTGTTTAAGTTTAATTGTTTCAACTGGTTTCAATCCTGTAGTTTGAGTGTCAGAATTCATTTATCTCAAAACGCGAAGTAGTATAGTTACCCATTCTGTATTAGTGGTATCAGTAAACTCCTTAGAATACTGATAAGTAAATGTCTCTCTGCTAATTGGAGATTGAAGTTTTCTACGAGACCTTGAGATCTATATAACCCTGGAAATCCTCTTTGTATTGTAACATTATGTTTTAATAACAACTGATTCACTGCACCCTTGAATTCTGATCTATTGTCACATTGAATCTATTGTCACATTGAATTGGTTTGGCATCTTTATACCTCGCTGGAAGATCAATTTCTTCATATTGTGTTGTGAGGAAGATACAGCAAGTCTATTTGATGAGTGTCATTGGGCTTAGTGTTTTCAAATTTAGTTCTTTTCTTATTCTTTTGTTCAGGGGTGGGAGATAAATTTGCCAAACTGCTTGTTTAGCTAACCATTTTTTAACAGTCTTTTCTGGCAGTCCTGTCTTTTCTGTAAGTTTATCAACAGCCGTTTTTCCTTTCCAATACCCTGATTCGGAATAATATACTTTAGACAAAGAAGCAGACATTATTTTTATTTCGTAGATTTTTTTTACAAGAATATAACTACTGTTCCAAATACAATTAAGACTAGTTCTCCAGTCTCTGACATTGTGGGCGCAATGCTACAGTAGGCCTGTAGTAATCAGATAACACGGGTTGTTTTAATGGAGATAGTGTTGTGCCAGTAAATAAGTAATATTAATGCAAAGCTTCATCAACATTTTCGAATGTTTTATCAGCATGATCTTCTCCTTTCACTATTTTACTAACGAAATGAAGTTGCAAAATTCTATTTTTTTTGTACTCGTCCTGATCTTGTAATAATTTTTCCATTGCTAAGTTATGACACGAGAGACAGCATTGTCATAAGAACCTGGAATGTCTGGACCGTAACTGCGGAGGGAAAACTAGAAGAACTGACACCCGAGTTGGACCACTATCGATGGAACATTTTAGGTATCAGCAAACTGCGCTGGAAAGGTCTAGGTGAAACAATGACCAACAAAGGCCACAAGCTTTATTTCAGTCGGAGATGTGACAGACACGAACACAGCGTTGAATTCTCGGTCCACAGAGACATTCTAACCACTTTTATGGGTTGCCGCAAAGTCTCCAGTAGACTCATTACCATCCGTCTGAGAGCAGCCCCTTCCAACATTCCCATCATCCAGGTCTATGACCCAACATCAGACTATGACGACAGCAAAATGGAGGATTTCTGTGGACACCTACAGGCTGTCCTTGACCAAGTGCCGAGGAAGGACAGTCATAGTGCAAGGCGACTGGCATGCCAAGGTTGGCCAAGAAGAGCACCACAACTGGGGAGACACATGTAGGACCCACTGCAACAACGAGACAAATGACAGAGGTCTGAAACTCTTGGAGTTTGCCATATCTAACAATCTGATACTGGCAAACACGCTTGGTTTCCACAAAGAAATCCAGACGATGAATATGGCACAGTCCCGCCGGGAGCATCACAACCAGAACGACTATATCCTGGTCGCTTCAGATCAAGCATCAACATTGGCAGAACACGAACTTTTCCAGGAGCAGACATCTGAAGTGACCACGACCTCGTGATGATGTCCTTCCGGCTCCACTTGAAGAGAGTAAACACAGCAAAGTGCACTAGATTAAAGTTCGACCTGGACAAACTGCAAGACCCAGAGATGGCAGAAATATTCCAAAGCACAATTGGAGGGAAATTTGCACCACTGCTCATTTTGGGAGCTGGTGAAATAGATTTCAACACCATGACCACCACCTTCAACTCAGTTGTGACAGATGCCGCCACTGACATCCTTGGCAAGCACCCCCCAAAGAAGAAACCGATGATCACACTTGAACTTTTGGATCTGTGTGATAAACGAAGAGAGATGAAAAAACGAACACCTCACATGAAGCTGATGCCTACAGAAAAATCAACAATGACATCCGAAAAGGCATGCGCATAACAAAGGAGAACTGGATAGAAGATCAATGCCAGGAAATGTAGAACAATGTGAACAAGTACAACAGCAAGAAGACCTACCAGACTGTGAAGTGTTAAACAGCCCAAGGTCTCCACGATCCAAAGCAAGTCTGGTATATGCCTTACAGAAGAACAAGACATCTTGGCTAGATGGACAGAGTACTGCTCTGACCTTTACAACCATACACCAAACGGAGACCTATCAATTCTAGCATGTCCCCAGAACAGAGAAGAAGAAGAAATCCTCCCCATTGTCCGAGAAGAAGCTGAGGCAGCAGTGACATCGAGGAAGAATTGGAAGTCAGCGGGAGTGGACAACATACCCGCGAGGAAGAAGAAGAGGGAGACTATCAGTCTACATTCCGTTTCTTCACCACTGTGAGCATGTCATCATGCATGTTGTCCAAGGCTTGTGTGATTTTCTGCCGGACTTCGTTGTTGGTGATGTGCTCGGTATTGTAAATCTGCTGTGAAGGTCCATGTTTCGCAAGCGTATAGGAAGATGGAGATGACAAGGGAGTGCAGCAGCCTTACATTGGAATGTAGACTGATGGTCCTGTCTTTACAAATGGGTTTCAACCTTGTCAAGGCCGCAGTTGTTTGTGTAATCCTGGAGAGGACTTCCTGTCGGGACCCATTTTTTGATACAATGGCTCCTAAATATTTAAAGATATGCACTGTGTTGAGGAATTGGTCTTGGTCTTGGTGATGCCATTGGTGTCGTTGGTCATCATTATGGCCTTCTGTGCACTTATTTCCTTTCCAAAGGCTTCGGATGTGGTGTCAAGCCTCTGTAACAGCTGTCACGTTCTTGTTCCTTTCCAGCCTATCCATCAATGTCATCCGCAAAACGGAGGTTGAAGATTGCTCTACCCCTTATTCTGACTGTGTCTTCGTGATCTGCAAGGGCTTCTAACATGATGCGCTCTAGCAAGATGTTAAAAAAGTGTTGTAGAGAGTAGGCATCCTTGACGCAACCGATTGTTGTTCTGAACAATTTCCCGATGGCGCTGTTGTGGAGGACTGCACTGCCACCTCCGGGTCTTGCAGTTTGTCCAGGTAAACTTCAGCCTGGTGCACTTTGCTGTGTTCACTCTCTTCAAGTGGAGCCAGAAGGATATCATCACAAGATCGTGAACACTTCCGTTGTCTGCTCCTGGAACAGTGCGTATCCTGCCAATATTCATGCTTGATCTGAAGCGTGTCTTGACCATGATGTAGTCAATCTGGTTGTGATGCTCTGCCGCTGGGACTGTGCCAAGTCCTTCATCTGTATTGTTTGTGGAGACCAAGCGTGTTTGCCAGTATCAGATTATTGTATCTGGCAAACACAATGATTCTCAGACCTCTGTCATTTGTCTCGTTGTTGCAGTGGGGTTAAGATAAGAGAAGATAAGACACCTTTATGATCTTTTACAAGAAATTTCACATGTGTCTCCCCAGTTGTAGTTCGCATCTTTGCCAACCTTGGCATTCCAATCGCCTTGCACCATGACTATGTCCATCCTCGGCACTTGGTCAAGGACAGGTTGTAGATGTTCATAGAAATCCTGGACCTCGCTGTCGTCATAGCCTGATGATTAGGCATAGGTCTGGGTGATGGTGATTTTGAAACAGGCTGCTCTCAGACGGATGGTAATGAGTCTACTGGAGACTGACCGGCAACCCATGACAGTAGCTAGAATGTCTTTGTAGACCCAAACTTTGCCGCCGTGTTCATGCCTGTAATCTTTCCCGCTGAAATAAAGCTTGTGGTCTTTGTGGTCGTTGTTTCACCTAGACCTTTCCAGCGCTACTCGCTGATACCTAAAATGTTTCATAGATAGTGGTCCATCTCGGGGGCCAGTTCTTCTAATTTTCCATCCGCAGTTAGGGTCTTGACATTCCAGGTTCCTATGATGATGGTGTGTTTCGTGCGGATCATGCTAAGTTATCCATCAGTAGCACACTTATCACCTCAGTCCTGGTGGCCAACCGAAGGCGCGGCCCTTGGTGACCCGGGCAACGACCGATCCGGTATGAAGTGTGTGGTTCTTTTCATTTTCTTGGGCAAGAAAGACATGGCAGAGCCCAATCCTCTCCCGGTGTGTCGTAAGAGGCGACGAACAGGGGTGATGTTATCACGGCATCACTGGGTGAAAGTCTTCTACACAGAAGTCACCGGCCAGGGCGGACCACATGTGTTTAGAGCCTCATATCCCTTTCTGGCTTCTGTAAATGAACATCTCTCTCGTGTTCTGATCTTCTGAATCTTGGCCTCCCTAATCCAAGCGGGGCAAGATTTCGATGATTCAGGATGATCTCCCTTGCAATTAAAGCACTTCAGAGCATCCTTGCACTGATCGCCATGGGAATCTCTCCCATATTTGAAACAGGCTGGTGTGTTTTTACAAGCCGCACTACAGTAACCAAACTTTTGACATTTAAAGCATCGCAATGGCGAAGGACAAAGCACGGACACTGGGATACTTTTGTAACATACGATCACTCTATTAGGCACTTTAGGTTTGGAAAAAAACAGTATTTGTGGGAACTTTGTTTCCGTCATCAGGCATGAAAGACCTCCTCTTTTAAGCTGAATTGCGCCTATTTTCACCACCGAAAAAAAAATCCCGCCTAAAAATATGTTGTTCACACTAAAATCGTTTTTATTGAAACATATTTCTTTCCTCCGTATGTGATCGGCCTTTATTCCCATTTGTAAAGAATCTTCTAACGGATCACCCAATGGAGTGAACGTCAATTAATTGAAAATGGCTTCTGTTGTAAAACGAGGAAAGGCTTTTCGAATAAAAGAAGTACTGAGGAAAGGTTTGCGTTGGGATTGGCTCGATAGAATTATTAATGGAGGAAGAGTCGGTGATTTTATTCGGAAGTTAAAGGAGAAAGGACAGGCCATATGCGTGCCATGTAAGCGGAACGTTTGCTTTGTTTACAACAGTGTATGCTTTTTTCAGTTAAATGATTAAAATCATCTTTAGTTACAGAAAAAAAATGGTGCAAATTTTTGTTAGACTTTTTATTCTATCGATATTAATTTATGTTTCAATATATTTCGGGGGGGTAGGGTGAGAATGGAGTGGGGTATACCCCCGGACCCACCCTCCACCCCAGCTCCAACTTGTATTTGTGTGTCCCTAACTTGAGTAAGATAATATGCTTATTTTGAAACATGAATGAATGTTTATTATTATTTATGTATTTACAGCAGGTTTAAAGAAAATTACATATGTATCTGATTTTATGTTTGCTCACCGGAGTCTGTAACTTTTGCTCTCCAGACCCTAAAATGTTTCCTCTTTTTTGATTTTCCACCACTTTCATGCCTTTTGCATTGTCTTTTCTCATTACTCAATGTGCCTCGGTAATACCCTGCTTTTGCCAAGCCATCTTTTATTTCTGCCTGTCAGTCCATCATATTGACTGAGTTGAGTGTGCGGTGGCAGCTCACATGAACATCAAACACCCGGCTACCTAGTTCTAGCTTGGAGCCATCTCTAGCTCGTAGTTGTTCTGATGTCCTTTCTGTGGGACAGTCCACTAGGAAACTTTCATCTCCCAGCCTTTTAATATCTTTGATATGTCTAGATACCTCTTTAAACCATTTTTTCACGACAAATGGGGAAAACATTTTGGTTTTCATTTATCATCTTAACAATCAGTAAGCGTGGCCATGTTTTAAAGAGCTCAGATTCCTTGGCTGTGCGTCTGGTTTCCGTGTCACTCTCAGAATCGTGTCCATTATTCGTGTCCAGTCCGTCATAAATTCTTTCCTCATGCCAAACCCTCCGCATTTGCGATTGTGAAATGTTTCAACAGACCACATCCATTCACCCTTTGGCCATGCCGAACCAACGAAAGAGAAAGAAGAGATAGAACCATTAAGACCGAAGAAAGAAAAGAAAAAAAGCTGCCAAGTTTGGGAAATAATTTCAGGATAATATAGGAACAGGTGAAAAGACCAAAAAGGCAGAAGCAAGAAAAAAGAGAAGAAAAAGGATTGGGCAATCTTAGTCACCCAGCCAGAGAGGCTGGGATCCACCCCCTGGCATGCGATCGTAGGGCGGTTGAAATCTGTGGGGGCGTCTAATGTAGGGCGGTTGAAGTCTGTGTCAAAACTCGTGTCGTCACAAATAGTATCCCATCCTATCCTATCCTGTCCCGTAACCCGGAGGTCGTAGGGGCACCACAGATGATAGTTTAACCAGCATACTCCATCTTTCTCTGTCATCAGCAGCCCTGATGGCTTCGCTCAGTGTCAAACAAGTCCATTCTCGAATGTTTTCCTCCCACCTCTTTTTCGGTCTCCCTCTTCTTCTACCTCCTTGCACTGTGCCTTGCAGAATGGTCTTTGCAAGGCCTGATGATCTGGTGACGTGGCCATACCATCGAAGTTTCCGTTTCTTCACCACTGTGAGCAGGTCATCGTGTTGTCCAATGGCTTGTGTGATGGTCTGTCGGACTTCGTCGTTGGTGATGTGTTGGGTATAGGAAATACCCAGAAGTCTTCTGTAGCACCTCATCTCCTTGATTTGTATTCTTCGTTGTAGATCTGCTGTGAGGGTCCATGGTTCGCAAGCATATAGGAAGATAGATATGACAAGGGAGCGCAGCAGTCTTACTTTGGAATGTAGACTGATGGTCCTGTCTTTCCAAATGGGCTTCAACCTTGTCAGGGCAGCAGTTGTTTGTGCGATCCTGGATGGGACTTCTTGTCTGGACCCATTGTCTGACACAATGGCTCCCAAATATTTGAAGCTATGCACTGTGTTGAGGGATTGGTCTTGGACTTTGATGTCCGTGTTGATGCTATTGGTGTTGTTGGTCATCATTTGGGTCTTCTCTGCACTTATTTCCATTCCATAAGCTCTGGAGGTGGTGTCAAGCCTCTGTACCAGCTGTTCAAGTTTTTGTTCCTCTCCAGCCAATCCATCAATGTCATCCGCTAAACGAAGATTGGAGATTGCTCTACCCCCAATGCTGACTGTGCCTTCGTGATATAATAAGAGCATCTGACATGATGCGCTCTAGGAAGATGTTGAAGAGTGTTGGAGAGAGTAGGCATCCTTGACGCACACCGATTGTTGTTCTGAACCAGTTCCCGATGACGCTGATATGGAGGACTGCACTGGTGGCGTTGTCATACAGGCTTTTGATGACTTCAATAATTTTAGGGCTGATTTTGTACACTTTCATTGTTGCCCATAGGGCTGCATGCCAGACTCGGTCAAACGCCTTCTTGAAGTCTATGAAACATATGATATAGATGTTTTTTTATATTGATATAGATGAACTTTTGGATCTGTTTGATAAACGAAGAGATAAAAAAAGAAAACGAACACCTCACAGGGAGCTGATGTCTACGGAAAAATCCACAATGACATCCGAAAAGGCATGCGCACAGCAAAGCAGAACTGGATAGAATATCAATGCCAGGAAATAGAGAACAGTCTGAACAAGAACAACAGCAAGAAGGCCTACAAGACTGTGAAGCGGCTGACAACTGTTAAACAGCCCAAAGTCTCCACGATCCAAAGCAAGTCTGGCATATGCCTTACAGAAGAGCAAGAAGTCTTGGACAGATGGACAGAGTATTGCTCTGACCTTTACAACCATACCCAACATGGAGACCCATCGGTTCTAGCATGTCCAGAGAACAGAAGAAGAAGAAATCCTCCCAATTCTCCGGGAAGAAGTTGAGGCAGCAGTGCAATCGCTGAAGAAAGGGAAGTCAGCGGGAGTGGACAACATACCCGCGGAATTGCTACAAGCAGGAGGAGAAGCGATGATTGATGCCCTCACCATTATCTGTAACAAGATCTGGCAGAGTGAGGAGTGGCCTACACCAGGGAACCAGTCGCTTGTCATCACTCTTCCAAAAAAAGGTAACCTCCAGGAGTGTGAAAATTACCGCACCATCAGTCTCATCAGCCATCCCAGCAAGGTCCTCCTGTAAATAATGCTCAGCAGGTTGAAACCCCAAGCTGAACAAATCATAGCTGATGAACAAGCAGGATTCAGGGCAGGGCGAAGTACCACTGAACAGATTTTCAACCTCAGAATAATCTGTGAGAAATACCTACAGAGCAAATAGTAACCTGGTACAAATTCTGCCTTCATTGTTCGATTATACCTATGTGAGATTCCATGCTGGCCACAACAAGTCAACATATCACTTAGATTGTTTCGCAAATCATAGCCCATAGCCAAAATAATGTTAAACATAAATATTTTTCGTTAATACAAGTCAAAGGATAGCGACCTCTCAGTAAGAAACAGATATTTACTAATTTTTGCTAGGCAAATGAAGTCGATTGATGTTTAGCTCTGTAGATATATACTCACATATGTCAAAATATAAAACTAATTTTACCTTGCTGGTTTCAGTGGTAGCCTAAATCAAGACATCCCTTCGCTTTCCTTGTAGTAACACTTTTTGCAGTTGTAGGCAGCCCTGTGGGTTCGGGCACTGAATAGAATAGACCCATCGTTTCCAGGCGTTTCATAAGAGGCGACTAACAGGGGTGATGTCAGCACGGCATCACTGGGCGAAAGTCTTCTACACAGAAGTAACCGGCCAGGACGGAGGAACCTCATGTTACAGGCTCGGGGCCAAGGCGAGACACACTGCATTCGTGGATATCGGCTGTGTCCAACGGTCTGGATAGGATTGGGCCCTGCCAGGTCTTTTTTGCACAAGACACACTGCATAATGAAAACAACCATTAATTCCATACCGGATCGGTCGTCGCCCGGGTCACCAAGGGTCGCCTTCCGTTGGGCACCAGGACGGAGGTGATATTTGTGCTACTGATAGACAACATAGCAAGATCCGCACGAGAAACAACATCGTCATAGGGACCTGGAATGTCAGGACCCTAAATGCGGGTGGAAAATAGAAGAACTAGCCCACGAGCTAGACCACTATCGATGGAACATTTTAGGCATCAGCGAACTGCGCTGAAAAGGCATATGTGAAACAGCGACCGACAAAGGCCACAAGCTTTATTTCAGCGGGAGAGATGACAGGCACGAACACGGCGTTGGATTCTTTGTCCACAAAAACATTCTAGCCACTGTCGTGGGTTGCCGCCCAGTCTTCAGTAGACTCATTACCATCCCTCTGAGAGCAGCCCCTTTTAAAATCACCATCATCCAGGCCTATGCCCCAACATCAGACTTTGATGACAGCGAAATGGAGGATTTCTATAAACATCTACAGGCTGTCCTTGACCAAGTACCGAAGAAGGACATAATCATAGTGCAAGGCGACTGCCATGCCAAGGTTGGCCAAGATGCGCACCACAACTGTGGATGTGGGCCTCGCTGCAACAACGAGACAAATGACAGGGGTCTGAGACTCTTGGAGTTTGCCAGATACAACAATCTGATACTGGCAAACACGCTTTTTGACTATATCATGGTCAAGAAAAGCTTCAGATCAAGCATCAACATTGGCAGGGCACACACTTTTCCAAGAGAAGACATCGGAAGTGACCACGATCTCGTGAGGATGTCTTTCCGGCTCCACATGAAGAGAGTAAACACAGCAAAGTGCACTAGACTAAAGTTAGCCCTGGACAAACTGCAAGACCCGAAAGTGGCAGAAATATTTCAGGTCACAATTGGAGAAAAAATTGCAATTCTGCTCATTGTGAGACCTAGTGAAGTAGATGTCAACACCATGACCACCACCTTCAACTCAGATGTGACAGATGCCGCCACTGAGATCCTTGGCAAGCACCGCCCAAAGAAGAAGCCGTGGATCACACCTGAACTTTTGGACCTGTGTGACAAACGAAGAGAGATGAACAGGAAAAAGAACATCTCACACGGAGCTTATGCCTACCGAAAAATCAACAATGACATCCGAAAAGGCATGTGCTCAGCAAAGGAGAAAAGGATAGAAGAGATCAATGCCAGAAAATAGAAAACAGTCTGAACAAGAACAACAGCAAGAAGGTCTACCAGACTGTGAAGCGGCTGACAAGTGTTAAACAGCCCAATGTTTCCACGATCCAAAGCAAGTCTGGCATATGCCTTACAGAAGAGCAAGAAGTCTTGGACAGATGGACAGAGTATTGCTCTGACCTTTACAACCATACCCAACATGGAGACCCATCGGTTCTAGCATGTCCAGAGAACAGAGAAGAAAAAGAAGTCCTCCCAATTCTCCGAGAAGAAGTTGAGGCATCAGTGCAGACGCTACAGAGAGAGAAGTCAGCGGAAGTGGAGAACATACCCGCGGAACTGCTACAAGCAGGAGGAGAAGCGATGATTGATGCCCTCACCATTATCTGTAACAAGATCTGGCAGAGTGGGGAGTGGCATACACCATGGAACCAGTCGCTTGTCATCACTCTTCCCAAAAAAGGTAACCTTCAGGAGTGTGAAAATAACCGCACCATCAGCCTCATCAGCCATCCCAGCAAGGTCCTCCTGAAAACAATACTCAATAGGTTGAAACCCCAAGCTGAACTTATCATATCTGAAGAACAAGCAGGGTTCTGGGCAGGGCGAAGTACCACTGAACAGATTTTCAACCTCAGAATAATCTGAGAGAAATACCTACAGCACCAACAACATCTATATCATGTGTTCATAGACTTCAAGAAGGCGTTTGACCGTGTCTGGCATGCAGCTCTATGGGCAACAATGAAAGTGTACAACATCAGCCCTAAAATTATTGAAGTCATCAAAAGCCTGTATGACAAGGCTACCAGTGCAGTAATCCATAACAGCGTCATCGTGGAATGGTTCAGAACAACAATCGGTGTGCCTCAAGGATGTCTACTCTCTCCAACACTCTTCAACATCTTCCTAAAGCGCATCATGTCAGACGCTCTTGCAGATCACGAAGGCACAGTCAGCACAGGGGGGTAGAGCAATCTCCAATCTACGTTTTACGGATGACATTGATGGATTTCCAGGAGAGGAACAAGAACTTGAACAGCTGATACAGAGGCTTGACACCACCTCCAGAGCTTATGGAATGGAAATAAGTGCAGAGAAGACCAAAATGATGACCAACAACACCAATGGCATCATCACAGACATCAAAGTCCAAGGCCAATCCCTCAACACAGTGCATAGATTCAAATATTTGGGAGCCATTGTGTCAGACAATGGGTCCAGACAGGAAGTCCCATCCAGGATCGCACAAACAACTGCTGCCCTGACAAGGTTGAAGCCCATTTGGAAAGACAGGACCATCAGTCTACATTCCAAGTAAGACTGCTGCGTTCCCTTGTCATCTCCATCTTCCTATATGCTTGGGAAGCATGAACCCTCACAGCAGATCTACAACGAAGAATACAAAGCATGGAGATGAGTTGCTACAGAAGACTTTTGGGCATTTCCTATACCCAACACATCACCAACGACGAAGTCCGACAGACCATCACACAAGCCATTGGACAACACGATGACCTGCTCACAGTGGTGAAGAAACGGAAACTCCGATGGTATGGCCACGTCACCAGATCATCAGGCCTTGCAAAGACAAGTCTGCAAGGCTCAGTGCAAGGAGGTAGAAAAAGAGGGAGACCGAAAAATAGGTGGGAGGACAAAATTTGAGAATGGACTGGTTTGACACTGAGAGAAGGCATCAGGGTTGCTGAGGACAGAGAAAGATGGAGTATGCTGGTTAAACGATCAACTGTGGTGCCACTACGACGTCCGGGTTACGGGAAAGGATAGGATAGGATAGGACATTATAATATGTTTAATTTTTTTACTTGCATTTTTATTTTTATTTTATTTTATTGTAGTGATCAAGTGCCTGTCATAAATCCTTGTGAGAGGTAATAAAGATTTATTGAAATTGAAATTGAACTTCCTATACCCAGTACATCACCAATGACGAAGTCCGACAGACCATCACACAAGCCATTAGACAACACGATGACGTGCACACAGTGGTGAAGAAACGGAAACTCCGATGGTATGGCCACAGCACCAAATCATCAGGCCTTGGAAAGACTATCCCGCAAGGCACAGTGCAAGGAGGTAGAAGAAGAGGGAGACCGAAAAAGAGGAGGGAGGACAACATTCAAGAATGGACTAGCTTGACACTGATTCCACCCTGCTGGAAGCTATTCATTGTCTCACATTAGCCATGTTGACAGCACTGTTTCATCTAAGCACCACTCTTTAAAAAGCATCTTGCAAAATGTCTCTCATTGCACCTTCTCTATGTACTCGCTTTTAAAATGCATTACATTTGAATATCATAGTAGAATTTTATCTCCAGTGTACATGTGCATATTATATTAAAAACAAAAAACAACACGGCAATGTATACTAGTTTTTCAGAGTCGTCATCATTGCAGCTTTCACTTATTTTGTAATCAGTATTCCGTGAGCAAGGTGCAAGTCTTCCGCAACGGGTCTAGTCATCACGGAATGAAAATTAAAAAAACAACAACTAAGCAATGTTGTTGTTTTTTTTCAGTGCTCAGTGGACCTATGGCCAATAATTAAGTATTGTCAATAACTCAAAAGAGAAGGCAGCATATTTTCTGTAAACTTTAAATATGCTGGCCATTTCCAGAGAATTCATAATATATTTAATAGCATTTGTTACTGATTTTATGACATTTATGCATCCAACATTCTCTACATTGTACATGATACTTATAAATGATTTTCTTTAAAAATAATATTGGTGATTGCTTAATGTTTGCATATTTACACCTTTTCTGTGACAACTGGAATACGTTTGAATGGTTTGTTCATCTTGTTTTTATCTTATGGTCAGTAATCACTTACATAGACATGGCTCATAGTCGTCTTTCCAACGGGAATTTCCACTGTAAGTTCCTTGGAAGCCGTTCGAGCATACACGGTTTTCTTTTTGTCAAGAAGCTGATCCCGTGTGTATGGTCCAAAAGGTAACACTGTATAACACAAGAGACAAAAATATTAGAAGCGGTCCAAACCACTCTTATTAAGATAAAAACTGGTAATATATACACTACACCTAGTTACTCAACGCTGAATTTTTGACAAAGAAAACAAATAAAACAGATTTTGTTGTCACGATTTCAATCTAAAACTTTAATTACATACAAACACGATAAGAAAGCCAATATTCTGTCTGAGTGACCTTTCGTTCCGGAGAAACGAAATTTTGAAAAATGTTTTTTGTATAGGGATTTAAAAAAAACTGAAAATGGCGAAAATGCTACAAGGTTTTAAATACATCTCAAGATCCCATTACCATGATGTAATTGTCTCACTTGATAAATTGGCAGATCTAGTTTTAAAAAAAAAGAAGATAAAGCCCATTTGACTCATATGCTGTTTATAAGGCTTATATTCTACCTTATAATGGTGGTGTCAAGCCTCTGTACCAGCTGTTCAAGTTCTTGTTCCTCTCCAGCCAATCCATCAATGTCATCCGCAAAACGGAGGTTAGAGATTGCTCGATCCCCTATGCTGACTGTGCCTGCGTGATCTGCAAGGGCATCTGAATGGTGCGTTCTAGTAAGATGTTGAAGAGCGTTGGAGAGAGTAGGCATCCTTGCCACACACCGATTGTTGTTGTGAACCAGTTCCCGAGGGCGCTGTTGTGTAGGACTGCACTGGTTGCCTTGTCATACAGGGTTTTGATGACTTCAATAATTTTAATTCTGATGTACACTCTCATGGTTGCCCACAGAGCTGCATGCCAGACTTGGTCAAACGCTTTCTTGAAGTCTACAAAGACATGATATAGATGTTGTTGGTGCTGTAGGTACTTCTCGCAGATTATTCTGAGGCTAAAAATATGTTCAGTGGTACTTGCAGTGCCCTGAATCCTGCTTGTTCTTTAACTATGATTTGTTCAGCTTGGGGTTTCAACCAGTTGAGTATTATTTTCAGGAGGACCTTACTGGGATGGAGTGATGAGGCTGATGGTGCGGTAATTTCACACTCCTGGGAAGAGTGATGACAAGCGGCTGGGTCCGTGGTGTAGGCCACTCCCCACTCTGCCAGATCATGTTACAGATAATGGTGAGGGCGTCAATCATCGCTTCTTATCCTACTTGAAGCAATTCGGCGGCTATGTTGTCCACTCCCGCTGACTTCCCCCTTTTCAGTGATTGCACAGCTGCCTCAACTTCTTCTCGGAGATTTAGGAGGATTACTTCCTCTTTTCTGTTCTGTGACATGCTAGATCTGATGGGTATCCGTTTGGAGTGTGGTTGTAAAGGTCAGAGCAGTATCCAAGACTTTTCCCCCTGCTCTAAGGCATAGGCCAGACTTACTTTGGATCGTGGAGATCAAAAGCTGTTTAACACTTGTCAGCCGCTTCACAGTCTGGTAGGCCTTCTTGCTGTTGTTCTTGTTCAGACTGTTCTGGCATAGATCTTCAATTCAGTTCTCCTTTGCACTGTGAATGCCATTTCGGATGTCATTGTTGATTTTTCGGTAGACATCAGCTCCATGTGAGGTGTTCTTTTTCTTTTTCATCTGTCTTCGTTTATCACACAGGTCCAAAAGTTCAAGTGTGATCCCCAGTTTCTTCTTTTGGCGCTGCTTGCCAAGGATCTCAGTGGCGGCATCTGTCACAGCTGAGTTGAAGGTGGTCATGGTGTTGACATCTATTTCACCAGCTCCCAAAATGGGCAGTGGTGCACATTTCCCTCTAATTTCAGCTTGGAATATTTCTGCCACCTCCGCGTCTTGCAGTTTGTCCAAGTTGAACTTCAGGCTGGTGCACTTTGCTGTGTTTACTTTCTTCAAGTGAGCCGGAAGGACATTATCACGAGATCATGGTCACTTGCGATGTCTGCTCCTGGAAAAAGGGTATCCAGCCAATGTTGATGCTGATCTTGATCTGTGTCACAAGAGGCTAGTTTGGACACTGCAGTAAGGCTTCACGCCTCTAAAAGTTCATCCTTCTTCGGCCTTTGTAACTTAAATTAGAGGCCTAGAAGACGACAAAAGTTAGGATTGTTCTAAGTGTATGTAGGAAACATTTTAGCTAAGGAATGCCGTAACATAATCCAGCTGACCTATATCCATCAGCCCCTGAGAGGGCTCTAAGGGTTTTGGGATATCGCGGCCTTTAGCTGGCCACACCATTTCCGTCAGTCTTTGTTTAAACCGCACCCAAGAAGGACGCGCTGAAAGATCCCTCTCAGAAGCCACGCAAGTGACGGGTGAAATCCATTCAACCCAGTATAGCCATAGCCTGACATTGTCAAAAAGGTAAATGATCGATCTTTTGTTTCAATGCGATTTATTGATATTATTATTGGATTATGCTTGTGAAGTCTTGCCATGTTTTATAATTGTGAAATATTGGTAAAACTTTGTTTGACCACATGGCTGACCCACGCAACCAGTTTTCAACACCACGAGGTAGCCCCTACTGACCTGCTGTTTCTCGCATCCGTATTATTGCAGACTAGTGGCTGTACCGGAGAAGGTGTATATTATTATTTACTTCTCCCTGTGTTTATTTTAGCCATGATGTGTGTGTGTATATGTATATATGTGTGGGTGTGTGTATGTATGTATATGTATGCATGTATGTGTGTGTGTGTATATATATGTGTGTATATATGTGTATATGAGTAATATAATATATATGTGTGTATATATGTATGCGTGTGTATATATGTGTGTGTATATACATGTATATATGTGTGGGTGTATGATGTGTGTGTATGTATGTGTGTGTGTGTGTATGCGTGTGTATATAAGCATACCGTGTGTGTGTGTGTGGTGGGAGAGGAGACTGTATCCAGCTTGCTGCTATACCGATGGAGGGGTGTTCTAATGTCTTGTTGTATTATTATTATTTTCTTTTGTCATGTGTGCACTGTGACACAACAAATTTTCCCATGTTTTTTGTGGAATAAAGATTTCTTGACTATGAATTATATTTTTGAACCAAAAGTTTAAAAATACAAAATGTAACATTTTTAATGTAAAAGTTTTACATATTTACAAATTAAAATTTTTATTTTTTTTAAATAAATAATAGCATTTACTAGTTAAATAATTTAAAATGCAATATAATTGATTGTGAAACGGGTGACTAACCAATTGCGCCATCAGTGGGTGCCGGGGGTTTCAGTATAAATAGTATCCCCACTTTCTGGAAATTTAGTGCTTTAAATTTCCCAATGTCGCTGTCTTTCTCATTTGTTCTTTCTCATTCCTATTATGTTCTATCAATCTACTATACTATCTTCTTTTCGCTAGACCAGACACCTACTTTTTTTTCTTTAAAACACTTCCGGGACAAAACGCCTCATTTGTGTGTGAGGTCTGTTGGATCAGCTTGGGAATATTGGACACTTTCTGCCAAATGGTCACTTGGGCTTCCTGTGATGTTATTATTTGGCAATGTAGGCATTTTATATGTATATGTTTTGTTGATATTTTATAATAATGTTTGTATTCTATTTTGTTTTTGTAAACGGGGATTCGATAAATTAGAGAATAGCCTCAGCGTCCCCTGCGTGGAATGTTTTATTGTAAAGTGACCGGCTGGTCAATTGCCTTCAGTGTTCACTGGGGTTGTTCCCGCAGATCTTTTATGCGGATCAGGGGTGAGTCCTGTCGCGAGAGGCTAGTTCAACCCAGCACTAAAGCTACAAGCCTCCAACGTTCATTCTGTTTAGAGCTAGTGTGTCAGTGAATCTTTACACTTTTCTCCCTATCTCTGTAACCCCATCCTAACACAGACAGGGGCAAACTTATAAATGTATTAAGATTAGTCATAGGGTGATTTATCTAGCCGATCTCTGCAGACGAAAGACGAGTGGTTAATGGCTATCCATTGTGCAGAGCCTAGCAACAATAGACCCACTGTCACAAGTCCTCATTCAGCAAAGTTGTGGTCTTGATTTTGTGGTCCTGATTCGCCTCTTAGTAGTCCGCTGGACCTTGTAAGCAATGAATAACTAACTAATCAGTGGTGCCCATAGGGCGCAGTTGGTTAGTCGGCGGTTTCCTAAGGCGAAAGGTTCGATTCTCTCAAAGGACGAACTTTTGTGACTTAGGTACGAGACTTTCAGGTCACCAAGGGTTTTGTTCGGATACTCCGGTTCCCTCCCTCAGGTTAATAATGGTATAGTATTGGTATCGGATGCAGTCTATCTAAAATTTCAAAAATAAAATCTTTCAGCTTCTAATAGCGACTCCTTTACACCACATTTTTGAGTGGTGAATGTGTATTTCTTGTAGATGTTGGAGAGTATGTCACATGTGAGTGTATTTTGTCTACAGATCGCCAGTCTTTGAGTCTGATTAAGTAATAAGTTGCATTATATATATATATAAATCACGTATGCTAATGAAGTCCACAAATAAAGCTTACATTCAGTTTTTTCGGGTGGAGTCTCTGTAGTATCTGAAACATAAGAACGTGTATCATATAATAGCACTACAACTAAAACTCACGATTATGACGATGATGATGATTTTATAAGAAAAGTGACTGCAAATGTTACTCATTACGTACACGAAAGAATAGACTATGTCCCTGCTCACCAAGAAAAGAAAAGCAGTAATACTTACCTTTAATTACATAAGTTGCTCTGAAACCAAGAGATGAGCCAGTCCATTCGCGGGATCTCAAATTCTTAGTCTTGAAAATAATGCTCATCTTTGGTCCCAAAGATGAGATATTGTGCGGAATGATGTTCCTTCTGCAATATCTGTAATTGGAAATGAATACTGAGTAGATATAACGCATATTTAACAGGTTTACACTCTCAGGTATGATTGTTAAAGAGTCAAATAATCCAAATTATCGCGGTGTAAGGTTTCCAATAAGTGTTTAAAAAAAATAATAATGGAAAACGGTGTCGCGCTTTTTTGAAAGCACCCGGTCGTTGACGGAGTCAGCAGAGCGCGATTCTGACGTCATTAAAGAGAATGAGAAAGACGGCAGATAGAAGGAACCGCTGTCTTGTAGCCCTTGTTCGGAACTTAGACAGTCACTGGATTCCTATGCCGAAGGTCGCGGATTTTGGACGAACCCCAGGACGAACTTACGTGACTTAGGTAGGCCTACAAGACTTTTCATGACAAAGGGTTTTCTTCGAGTACTCCGGTGTCCTTTAATTCAATAATGACATTGGATGCGGTCTAAATTTATTAAAAATAAAAATATAATTGATTTCTCTTCCGCCTTCTGTAATCGTGATCTTTTTAGACCGCCGCGCGTTGAGTTCGATTGACCAAAAAGCGCGTGAAACCATCTGTTTTATTGTATTGTTATTACAAACTCAGTGGGCGATTATTCCAATGAACAGGATTGTCTAGCAGCAAGGACTGGTAAATAACAAGCGTCGGTTTAGAAAGGTTTCTTCGCCAGTAGGCAGTCGACCGCTGATGCTTTGTTTAATGATCAAAATAATACCAAAATGGCAAGTAGGCCTATATTATAGATTACAGAAGGCGGAAGAGAAATCAATTATATTTTTAATTTTAATAATAGTATAGTATTGGTATTGGATGCAGTCTATCTAAAATTTCGAAAATAAAATCTGTGTGTTTGTTGTATATGCCTAATATGCACTATAAAGCACGTTTGTTGTATATGCCTAATATGCACTATAAAAAAAAGCACGTTTGTTGTATATGCCTAATATGCGTTCTAAAGCACGCTGATCAAAAGGGGGCAAAACACTGTCAACATAGAATGCTATTACTATAATACCTACTGCAGAAACATGTAACTGAGCGATGCTACACTTTTAGTTGATAAACTAAACATTGCGAAATTGAAAGTGAAAGTAGGAGTGGAATTTTGGTGGTTGTGTCATTAAAACATGTGACTCTTTGAAATATCAGAACTAGCTGTCAGCTAAAACAAATCAACATTTGTTCAGTCAGTTGTGAGAAACATTGCAAAACGTGTTTAGAAAATATTGGACCTCGGTGACCTTAACTTTTGATAAAGTGTCTATAGAAATTATCCAAAAGGTTGAGTAGCAAAGCCTATATGACTCACATGCTTCTTTTCAGATTCAGATTCAGATTTTTATTTAAAGTCTTTTCATTGATAAAATGATATTAGACTTTCACAAACATATATATGCATAGACATACACACAAACACACATGCATAAACATAAACACATATTTATGTAATTAATCAAAAAATGTTTTTTT
This sequence comes from Oncomelania hupensis, assembly GCA_036898135.1. Lineage (NCBI taxonomy): Eukaryota > Metazoa > Mollusca > Gastropoda > Littorinimorpha > Pomatiopsidae > Oncomelania > Oncomelania hupensis. The sequence continues at coordinate 671,070 of JBAHVR010000308.1, forward strand.
ATGTCAGTATGTAAGATAATGTAAGCAATTTTTTCAATAAGAGTATGATTATATAAAATATCTGTCATACTATCGGTTTCATTGATCGAGACATTATTTGCCTTGTATAATGGTAATAATGTTGTACATTCAAATAATAAATGTTGTACAGACATTGGTTGCTGACATATACAATGAATATCAGTAATGTATTTTGTGCTCCATGAATTCAAACGCATTTTATATATGATTTTTGAAATATTTCTACTACATGATAAAATGTTATGCTTGTTTACTGATTTTTGAAAATGTCTTTCTACTAATGAAATCAATTCATGCCTAGATAATGTAATATTACAATTTGATATCGAATTTGTATTTTTAGCTCCAATTTTGGCAAGTTTGTCCGACTGCTCATTCCAGAACAAGCCAGAATGAGACGGAACCCAACAAAAATCAACATTTGTACCTCTGCTAATAATTTGATGTATTATATGCTTAATTTCAAATATTAGATCTGGTCTAGTAGTATATTCCCAGTTTTGAATTGATTGTAAAACTGATTTTGAGTCGACACAAATGAGCAAGTTAACTATATCCAGGGATGTTTCAAGAATATATTGTAATGCTCTTAATATGGCATATAATTCACAGGAAAATATAGAAAATCCGTTTCCAATATAGTACGAATTTTCTACTTTCAAAGCTGGTATAACAAACCCTGCACCACTATTAGATGATTCCAGTACAGATCCATCTGTAAATATTTTTAGGTGATTGGGATAATATTGTTCTAAGTGTTCTTTCACTTCACTTATAAGAACATTATTGTTTTCCCCTTTAGTAATATTAGAATATTCTATATCAAAGCTAGCAGATAAATGTTCCCAATATGGTATTTGAGGTATTAAAGGTTGAATCGGAATATTCGAAATATCAATGTTACATGCAGTCATTGTTGTGTTTACAAAATTCTTAATTGGCTTGAGGTAAGGAATTTTTTCAGCGCGTTTAGGATATTCTTTAGAGTCAATGCAGATATCATCTGATACTGAATTGTTTACTAATAAACTTCGAATTACATATTTGGAGATTGATAATTGTCTCTGTTCATTTAATGATAAGATTCCTGCTTCTTTATAGCTTTGAATTGTATTTGTACTAACTGGAACTCCAAGTGCCAATTTTATTGCTCTACAATCTAAACCTTGAAGTTTCTTAATGTATGTCGTGGAAGCAGCAAAATAAACTTCTTGTCCATATGTCAATATCGATCTTACCAGTGAAATAGCTAAATGAAGTAAAGTTTTCGAATTATTTCCCCAAGGTTGAGAACTTATTATTTTTAACAAATTTAATCGTTTTCTTGCTTTTATAATTAGGTATTCTATATGACTTCTCCAGTTTAGTTTTGAAGTCAGATATACTCCTAAGAATTTAATATGTTGTGTATATTTCAATGCAGTTCCTTCCAATTCTAATTTTGGTAAATACTTAGGATTCTGACCATTGTTAAACAACATCAAGTAAGTTTTTTCCTTTGATAATTCCAATCCATTTTCTTTCATGTACTTACAAAGTAAATTTAATTCATTTTGATATAACTTTTGAATATAATTTATAGTTCTTTTGTTTGTATGTTTCCTCAGTGATGTATTAATCCATATTGCAATATCATCTGCATATTGTACAATATTAGTTTGTTTTGTTAAAGCTTTTGGAAGATCAAATATTAAAATATTGAATAATATAGGAGCTATAATTGAGCCTTGCGGAATCCCTATGTCGACTTTCTTAAATTCTGAGTATGTTTTACCTATCCTGGTGCATATAAATCTTTCGGACAAAAAGTTTTTTATATATTGGAACATGTATCCAGAGATACCAATTTGTTTTAATTTTAGTAATAAGCGAGAGGTCCATACTGTATCGTAAGCCTTTTTAACATCAAAAAAGTTGCTAAAATACTCTTTCTTCTCGCAAATTGTTTTTTAATTTGATTTGTTAATTTAACAAGATGGTCACTTGTATTTCTACCCTTTCTGAAACCGGCTTGATTTACGGGAATAATGTCATTCTTTTCACAATAATGAAACAGACGTTTATTTATTATTTTTTCCATTACTTTACCAACATGATACATGCTTCTTAAGAAACTTGCAATATTCTACATGAAAATGAGTGTCCCCAAAAAACTGAAACGATGGCATTAAAACTGATGTCATTTCTACTTGATTGAAGCTGTTGGGCTCGCAACTACTACGGGGTAGGAAGATCCCGCCTGAGTGGAATACAACTGTTTTACTCCGTTGAAGTAAGCACACTGGAGGGCCAGGTGTGAGTCCAAGTTCTGACATTACTTAGTGGAAGCGCGAGGAAGTGTAATATGATTAACTTGGGGGCCATATTGGAGTCCAAGTTGTTTTCTCTCAGAAATGAGATTTAGTTTTTGTGAAGTGAGGTGAAATACTGAAGTACTTTATAACATCTAGAGCTACATCTACATACCTATACATACATCTACATAGTGATCAAGACTATGAAGTGATAGCTTATTTCGATGAGTAATTAATGCGGCTTAGCGAATACATAGAATATGAACTTTGCGGTGAAATTGACAGTCGAGAGCATTTAACAGACAAGAAATAGGCTGATAGTTTGGAATGATTTTGTGGACACATGTGGTTAATGTTTGAGATTGGGTATTGTTTTGTATGCATTGATGTTTGATATATCTGTTCATGAATTCGTCTGTGTATTGACTGGAGCGCCCGTTCAAGTAATAAATGTTAGTCATAAGCAAAGATCACATTTTGGTGTGGCCTCCAATTTATTAGCACGTATGAACACGCAGATTAACACGGGCGGATCTCTTGACTTTAATATTACATATGTATTGTAACCATGATTCTGGAAGTTGTTGAAAAATTGTATGTAAAGTTCCATCGCATCCCACAGCAGATTTTTTTATTTTCCAAAACTGTTTTATGCCTCTTTAACTTCTGATATTGAAATACCTGCATTTATTACATTATTATTGTTATTATCATTTTCGGGATCGCTGTATGCATCCCTTTTTTCAAAATATTCTCTAGATTTTATAACAATTTTTAAAAACTAGATGTATTACTAGCATTTGAAAATAATATGCTTTATTTTTTTTAAAGATATACATTTTTAATTCTTTATTATCCACCTGAGACTAATTTTAATAGCAACAAGGTGCGAGCGCCTATGTACATCAGAAACAGACTATGACATCGTATCATCGCCAGTTCTCAAGAATTTAGCAGACCTTTACTCATCTCCGGTAAAATAAAGGTGAACAAAAACTTTATATTACATTTTTATCCATATATTACCCGAGATAGAGGTACTGGCATTTTCGATAGTGACTACAGAACGTCTTTTGACGTCACAGAACTATATATGGGTAATATCAAGTATTTTACATTATAAGATTTGTCACTGCTGCTAAAAAAGCAAATTTAGCAAGAGTAAAGTTCTTTTTCACCGTCATGGAAAAAATGGCGTTACCCAAGAAATGCAATCAACGCGCTGGAGGCTATGCTTTGAGCAAAGAATATGGGTATACAAAGAAGAATCATAACACATTCTATGCGAAACGAGTGACGTCAGCGACACCACGGCGACACCAAGCGGTTGCGTTGCGTCAGCAAACAAACATGGCATAAAGCAGTCGGTCTTCGAAGCCAAAATACAAAAAGAAAAGTAGATGGGCCATCATTGCAGTGCCATAAACTGCACCAACAACAGCCTAAAGCGCCCTGACCTTTCATACTTCAGATTTCCAAAGGAAGAAGAAAGGTGGGTACATTAATTGATGTTTAAAAATAAATTGGCAAGTATAATGATTGATCCAACTTGTAGTTGTTGCTTGCTCCACGCCACAGACCCAAAGAGTAAATACAAAATCGATCTTGGTAATACTTGTCAAAATAATATTGGATGCAGACAATTTAATTTTAAAAATACAAAACTATTTTCCTTTCCATTTCCTAATAACCATCTCCCTGCCTTTACACCACGTGTATGTCATGTATACTGTTGTCCTTGTTGTGTCAATGTGTGTCTAAATGTTCGTTGCACGTGAGCGTATTCGCCGCGCACTGAATTCGAAATCATTCGAAGTAGAGCGCGCATTAGCATCCGGTATTATTATTATTATTATTATTATTATTATTATTATTATTATTATTATTATTATTATTATTATTATTATTATTATCTTTGATAGAATAAAGGCTCAACTGTACAATACAATACAATTTAGCACTCTGGCATGCTGCAATAGTTTTGTTTTATGATTCAGTCACCAACAGCACAAACTTGAATATCATAAAAAGGCCTCATGTTTGTATGAATTAAAAAAAAGAAGTAGAATTGAACTGTTTTCATTCACCATTTCCATGTAAATTGTAAGCTCTATATCACAATGTTGACGAAAAACAAATGTGCAAAAATACCAGCATTATTGCAAGGAGTCATTTTCTTACACATTACACAGTAATTTTGTTAACAAATATTTTTGGGATTCATCAGAAACACGCCGATACAGTCGAGCAATATCGTCTGTATTTACATGTTGCTATGTGGTCTGTTTACCTCCCTTGACCTGCTCCGCAACGCAGCCGCTTGACGGCGCTGCTCTTAAAACGTCTTCACTTTTTATATAGGGAAAGCCTCGGATGATTCTTCTTTGTAGTATACCCATGTTCTTTGCTTTGAGTGCGTGTAGAGAACTGGATTTTTCCAGTATTTTAATATGTATTGTTTTTTTAATCTATGTCATTTTCCAATTGGCCCAAATTCTTGAGCCAATGGGAGAAGTAATATTCCGCGAATCAGGGCATTGTTCACTCACTCGAATTCTGTGTCAGGCTGGTGTGCCCGCAGAGCAGTGTGTGTGTAGTAGGCCAGGAAAAGGGAAAAAAAGATTAAAAAAGAAAGAAAAGAAAAGTTAATTGTGAAAAACTGAAAGAGTAAGAAAGCACTGTGAGCTTATCAAGGTGTATAGGTTCGGTGGGACTTTCTATCTGGAAGTGGACATTGTATTAGTGTGCTGTAAAGATTACAGGTATTTATAATGTTTTTTTCATGATTGTGAAATGTCGGACAAGTATGTTTTTGTATTGCATTTGTTGTATTGAAAGATGGTGAGCAGTTGTCCACTAAGATGGAATATTGAATTGTCATTAATGTACTAATATTGTTAATTACGTGGGGCGATAGTTGTAGAGCAGTAGATAATGTAATATGAATGAAAGGTGTGAGCATTGTGGTGAAACTGACACAACGTAAGATTGGCTCTACGCTGGGGATGGACCCTCTCACCCCCACAGAGTCAGCGATGGCAAGGATGGACTCGCCCTACAGGGAACAACCAATCAGCTTCCCGGAGGCAGGCACGTGCCAGTAGCGAGTGTGCCGGAAGCGGAGACCCGGGCTGGCATTCCTACTTCCTACTTCGGAGCGTGAACGACAGAGTCCATAGCCTTGGCTACTGAGAAAGCTGACCTGCGGTCACAACGACTACATGTAAGTATGAGCATGTAACACTTTTAGGAGTCTACCGCGGACCCGAGTTTCACTATACTTGGCGTCACCTGGACTGTGGTATTTTAATATGACTTTATTCCTGAACGAACCTACTGAGGTCCAGCGGTAGGGTTCACGACCTGTAACTCCCGGCCATGAAGAGAGTGAGAAAACCATATATACAGATGACGACACATACCCCAAATGTGACAACTTTGCTATTTGATTAGCCTACCAACATGACATTATTTGTATAATATATATTTTCACTATTGGTATGTTTCTATGCTGCACTCTGAAGTTGTATAATTTGTTTTCGTTTTTTTTTTATATTATACTTACCCTATTTTTCATTTCTCGTTCACGGTGGTCTTTGAAGACCGTGATTCTCGTGCTTATTTTATATCGGTCACTTCCGGTTGTTTGTACTTCCGTTTTTGCTTCGTGTAGTATGTATTATTTTGTATGCACTAATTTTATTCTTTTACAGGTTTCTGACTTTATTTTTGAGGTATTGTTGAATCTCCCTTACTTTTGCCCTTTCTGGCATATTACTATTATAGTCTGACGGTATTTCCTCTCAGTAATTACTTAATTTTTTGTGTATCCTTTATAGTGTTAGTTCGTGCCTGCACGTGCTTCTGCATTATTTTAATTTTTGTTGTTATACGACAGCATTATTTCCGTGCTGGTGTTAATCTATCTTCTATAATGTGTTTACTTCTACACTTAGCTTATTTTTCATATAATTATACATGGCTGTAGTAATTTTCCCTACTCTTCCACTTTGTTTTTTTTTTTGGTTGGGGGAAAGGGTAGTGGTAGACATTAGCAAATAGATTTGTGGTTGAACTTTGACTTTATGTTACAGATTCTTCATACAATCACTGGTTGTCTCTGCAGTTTCTTCATTCATTGCAGCCCACACTACCTGACTTCTTGGAGGTTGGTAGTGTTAGTATTAGCACTTCCGACAACGGTGTTTAGTTCTAGTTTTCTGTTTATCCTGTTGCCAAGACTTCAGTGTGTCAGTGTACGTTTTGTATTCTGTCGTTTTGTGTGGTTTTCAGTGTTTATCTTTTCTAGGAAGAGATATTGGTGTTGGTATTTTCATATATTATCTATTTGTGCACATTTGTTTGTTTGTGCATAAAATCCTCATGGAGGGTGCCGGTGCTCCACCACAGGTACATCCCCGGCAAAGAGAACCACGGAGCCGACTACCTGAGTCGTCATCTCGTGGAGGACACAGCAGCTGTCGCCCATCAAACACAACTAAGGGCCACAGCACCAGAATTCGTCCCCGTCCAGTAAAACCCTGTCACTAGTGTCCATAGTCACCTGGCACAGCATTGCAGCGCAGATAGAGCAACTTAACTAGTTTGTAAATAGGACCCTAGGATAATGCAGTGTTAAACTAGGCTCTGTAGTAGAAAAAGGCCGAATCCAGTAGTCATCGCCTTTTTACAGTTGAGGGAGCCTATAACAAGAGCTGAGATTTACACAGCACAGTAAGCGTTGCCTTGTTTAGTCAGTGTAACACAGTTGTAGCTTGACGCAAGCGCAGTTAGTGACATCATCGCAGCTTACATTATTGCGCTTTGATTTTACGGCCAATCAGATTTTACATCCAATGAGAACAAAGCTAGCTTAGGTAGAACCAGTTCTGCCTGATTCAAGCAGAGGTAGAAGATTCATTCGTGTTGAAAGCTAGGAGCAGTACACAGTTAAGCTCTGACAGAAATCTCTCTCCTGAGCAGACTTTGGAAGCAGAACTTGTTGAAACAAATTCGAATTCAATCAAGTTAGCCCCGGCCTGACATTGTCAAAAAGGTAAATAAACATACTTTTGTTTCATCGTGATGTATTTATAATATTGTTGAATTCTGTTTGTGAAATTTGCTATGTCTAGAATTGAATTGTTAGTCCAACGTGGCCTGACCACGTGGCGAACACGACCGGGTTCGACGCCATGTTGTATACATGCCCAGCAACAATAAAACCCCACGTCACAGTAACCATGTTGAAAAAGTTGACGACGGAGCAACCAACAGCATGGGACCGCTACATTCTAGCATTGTTGTTCGCATACCGCGAGATAGCACAGGAATCAACGGGGTTCTCTCTCTTTGAGCTACTGTATGGGAAGACAGTGCGAGGACCGATCAAGATGAGAGGCAAGAACAATCTTTTCCATGCCAATCTTCTGAAGCGATTCCACGTCAGAGCGTCAGTGGCTACGATCGTCTTTGATAATAACCTAATGTTTATCTGGTCTTTTGGAATATGTTATGCTTATTTCTTTGTGTAGTGTTGTAACAATGTAATCTGCATATTCTGTTTCTTGAATTTGATGTTTTGATTCAATATTTTATGTTTTATATAAATTCTGCCCATTTGGAAAGACAGGACAATCAGTCTACATTCCAAAGTAAGACTGCTGCGCTCCCTTGTCATCTCCATCTTCCTATATGCTTGCGAAGCATGGACCCTCACAGCAGATCTCCAACGAAGAATACAAAGCATGGAGATGAAGTGCTACAGAAGACTTCTGGGCATTTCCTATACCCAACTCATCACCAACGACGAAGTCCGACAGACCATCACACAAGCCATTGGACAACACGATGACCTGCTAACAGTGGTGAAGAAACGGAAACTCCGATGGTATGGCCACGTCACCAGATCATCAGGCCTTGCAAAGACTATTCTGCAAGGCACAGTGCAAGGAGGTAGAAGAAGAGGGAGACCGAAAAAGAGGTGGGAGGACAACATTCGAGAATGGACTGGTTTGACACTGAGCGAAGCCATCAGGGCTTCTGAGGACAGAGAAAGATGGAGTATGCTGGTTAAACGATCATCTGTGGTGCCCCTACGACCTTCGGGTTACGGGACAGGATAGGATAGGATAGGAATATTGACGCTATAGTAACACCTGATGTTTACATTGTTGTCAATAATGCTTCCGCCTGTGATCCTGTTTTGGATGTTGACCAATTTGAAGAAATTGTTAATAACAATGTTTATACTAATGCCAATACAGTCACTACTGTGGAAAATGACTTAATGATTGACTTGCCTGAAAGTACATTTGATTCTTTGCATTGTACACCTATGATAGGCATTACTGTTGCTTCAGCGAATTCTGACTCTAATGTTGCTGATGTCTTTGAAGGTCCTGATGATGTTTGTGAATCATGTGGTTTGTTGCATGCTGTTATCATTTGTGGAAATGATAATGATGTCTGTAACATTGATGATAATGAATGTAATGATGGTGTTGCCAATGTTGTAAATGTTGGTGATAATTTTGACCAGGATAGTTGCATTCTGAGTAAGGTTAGTGGTGATCTGGATTTACATGCTATCTCCAATCTCTGTGATATTGATTGTTCTGATGTCAATCAAAATAACAATGATGCTGATAATAATATTGATAATAATGACGGTCATAATTCTACAAAAAATGAAAATGATGATATTAGTGCTAATGATGACGGTGATAATAATAACAGTTATAATGATGATCTAAATGATGATGATATAAATGATAACGCTGACCCAGTGCAACCTTCCGCGAAAACCTAAGTTATGCCAGTTTCTCACTCTCTTCTTTGCGCTTCCTTTCTTTGAATGTTGGTGGTTTGATATCAAAGCTGAAGTTTCCAGATTTAGAGAATCAGATAAGGAGTGCTGATATTATTTGTTTGTCAGAAACCAAACTTGATAACTTTGACAATATAGCAATTGATGGGTATTCTGTCTTTATGAAGAATAGGAAGGCTTTTAAAAGGAAATCAGGTGGTATTGCTCTTTTAGTTAAACATGAGTTGTTAGATTATATTAAAGTTGTAGAACATCAATCTTGTAAGGAAAATATACAAACTGGCTTTGATAAATTTTATCGCTTGGTGTAGCACTCGGTTTCAGATGATGGTTTATTTTTTTAATTATCTAATCCTCGTAATAATGTACTCCAGACATGTTTATGTGTAGTGGTTTATATTCCCCCTGAAAATTCAGTTTATGTGAACAGGAACGCCTTTCAAGAACTGGATGATACTCTGACTAACTGGAATGACGATTGTAATGTAGTTATGTTGGGTGACTTTAATTCTAGGACGGGTACAGTTAGGGACTTTGTAGAAGATGAACAAGAAGTTGATAATTTTATTGACAGTAGTACTACTGCCGATTTAATTGATGTTTACGGTATCCAGAAAGTTAGGGTATCTCAGGATAGTAATGTAAACAATTTTGGCAACTCTCTCATAGATTTCTGTATCACACATAACTTATTGATCGTCAATGGTAGAGCCGGCGATGATGCTAGTGTAGGTAGACCTTCTTGCAAAGGTGTTAGCGTAGTGGATTATGTGGTTGCCTCCCCTGCCATGTTTACCCACGTTGCTAGGTTTGCCGTTGGCGACTTTGATGAGTGTCTCTCGGATGTCCATAGCCCTTTATTTTTTACATTAGCCTTTAATGATCTTTTGTTTGAATATAATCTCTTAGTGAGTGATCTTAATATCCATTCTGTTAATAAACCTTTCAAGCCAATATGGGAAAATTAATCTCAGAATGTTTTCATAGACAGCATTGATCATGAGCGTGTTCAAGATGTAAGACTAACGCTGGAGCACCTCTTACAGAGTGTGCAGGATATAACTCAAGTCGATGTTAATAACATTGACAAAAAAATTGCTGATATTTTATTGTCTGCTGCCAGCAATGCCGACATGCTAAGAAACATTAGCAATAACAGGGCGAAGAAGAAGAAAAAAATGCCGTGGTTTGATGGCGAATGTAGGCTGAAAAGAAAAGTTTTTCGTAATGCTAAACGAAAGCATGCCCGTGTCCACGATCAGAATTCGGGGAAATTGAGGAAACAAGCGTACAAAGCATACAAAAGCACTGTTTGTAGGAAGTTAAATGCACATAGAAGAAATATGCATGCCAGTTTACGTACAATGAAGTTACATTACATTACATGATTATTGCTTTAGGTCCAGCGGACTCTTCCGAGCCAAATCAGGACCAGACAACCCCTGATCCGCATACAAGATCTGCTGAAACAACCCTAGTGGTAAAATTGAAAGCTCTCCACCAGCCAGTCACTTTACAATAAAGACATCTCACGCAGGGGACGCTGAGGCTGTACTCTAATTTATCGAACCCCCGTTTACAAAAACAAAATAGAATACAAACATTATAAATTATTAACAAAACACATACATATAAAATTCCTATATTGCTAAATAATAACATCATAGGAAGCCCTAGTGACCACCTGGCAGAAAGCGTCCAATATTCCCAAGCTGACCCAACAGACCTCATACACAAATAAAGAGTCTTGTCCCGGTAGAGTTTTCAAGAAAAAAGGTAGGAGACTGGTCTAGCGAAGAAGAAGATATTATAGCAGATTGATAGAACAGAGCAGGAATGAGAAAGAGCAAATGAGAAAGACAGCGACAGTGGGAATTTAAAGCACTAAATTTCCAGAAAGTGGGGATACTATTTAAACTGAAACCCCCGGCACCCCAACGGGGGTTGTACAATGAAGTGTAGAGATTCTAAAGCATATTGGAAGTTTTTGAATGAGCGCTCGAATAATGAACCACCTAATGTATCTATGCCTACACACGATGACTTTGTTAATTATTTTGAAGAGCTTGTTAACATCCCTGAGAATGAAATTCTACATCCTACAGACCCCCTTGACACCGAAACACACGTATTTGATAATAATAGTTTAAATACTGATATTACACAAGAGGAGGTGTTAAAATATATTAGAAAATTAAAAAATAACAAAGCTTGTGGTATTGATTATGTTCTGAATGAGTTCTTAAAGGCTTCTTCTCCAAAGTTGTTAAATACTATCACAATTTTGTTTAATCTTGTTTTAAGCAGTGGTAAAATTCCAGATGACTGGTCAGTTGGCATAATTTGCCCGTTGTATAAAGGTAAAGGGGATAGGTTAAATGTAGATAATTATAGAGGTATAACGGTGCTTAGCTGTATGGGTAAACTTTTCACCAGCGTAATTACTGACAGGATTAACCTATTTCTAGACTCAAATAATTTGTTAGGCAATGAACAAGCAGGTTTTAGGAAAGGATATTCAACAACTGACCACATTTTTACTCTTTATTGCTTAATTGACATTTATTTGCAGCAAAGGAAAAAAAATTGTTTTGTACGTTTATTGATTATAAAAAAGCATTTGACAATATACAGCGTAATAGGGTTTGGGAGAAGCTAATGAAAACTGGTATTACTGGAAGAGTTTTGACAGTGATTAAAGATGTGTATCAAAAAGCCAAGTCATGTGTTAGAACCCATGATGGTCTGTCATCTACTTTTTTTACGTGTAACGCTGGAGTGAGGCAAGGAGAAAATCTGTCACCTGTATTATTTTCTTTGTTTTTGAATGATTTAAAGTCTTTCCTTGCAGAACATATCGACGGGTTATCATTGCCACAGAATTTGGCGAATGGCTTATGCTTTTCTGATGTTGAACAGTATTTTCATTTGTTTTTGTTACTCTATGCTGATGATACTGTCATTTTATCAGAGTCTGCTGAAGACATGCAGAGGGCCTTAGATATTTTAGATCTATACTGTACAAAATTTGGATTGTGTTTAAATATTGCAAAAACGAAAGTGATGATTTTTTTCCCGCGGTAAAGTTAGAAGGTTGCCTGTTTTAAAGTTTAGAAATGTAATTCTTGAAATTGTTTGGGAATATAAATATCTGGGTACCCTTTTTCAATATAATAACAAATTTCAAAAAAATATCAGATCCATGAGTGTATCAGCTGAACGTGCTATGTTTGCGCTTTAAAAAAAAGTAGAAAACTGGATTTGCCGCTTGATATTCAGTTAGATCTTTTTGATAAATGTATAAAACCGATTTTATTGTATAACTGCGAGGTATGGGCCCATGAAAAAATGATAATATGTGATCGATTACAACTAAAATTTTTTAAATCGATTCTCAATGTTAAAACTAGTACGCCGACCTGTATGATTTTAGGTGAAGTTGGCTGTTTTCCTGTTTCCTTAGATGCTAAATGCAGGCTACTCTGTTTCTGGTACAAACTTTGTATTGATTGTTGCAATGATTCTGCTAAAATGTCAGTACTTATGTTTCGACTATACTCTTATTTGTTTTTAATTATGAGTATAAACTCTCCTGGTTATGTACTGTTCGTTCTCTGATAAATGATCTTGGTCTGTCTTTCATTTGGTTAAACGGCTGTAAATACTCTTTGAATAATTGTTTTAAGACCATGGTCAAACAACGCTTGAGAGACCAGTTCTTGCAAACCTGGCATCAGGATGTATTCGCTCATAATGCTTGTATTACGTATAGAATTTTTAAGAGTACGTTCTGTTTCGAAGATTATCTAGTTTCCTTGTCACCTCTATCGAGAAGAAACTTCTTGAAATTTAGGCTCAGCTGTCACAAACTGCCAATTCAATCACTTAGATATTTGAATATTCAGAGAGAAGATAAACTGTGTACTCTGTGTGATCAGTTCAGTTCTTTTATTTAACGTCTATTCATTTCATACAATGATTTTAGACGATCATACACACACACAAACACACACACACATACACACACACACACGCGCGCGCGCACCTGCGCCTATCTATACAATCAAAAAATATCTTTTAAATCGGTATTTAAAATAATACTTGCTATAGTTTCTATTATTGCTTGATTATACAATATATTACTAATATCATCAGTGTTTTTTAGCATTACATTCTTTGCTGTGTACAATGGTAACAAAGATGTACACTCAAATAATAAATGTTTTATGGAAACTGGCTGTTGACATATACATTTAATATCTTTTACATATTTTGTTAACCACGAATCCAAGCGCATTTTATATATAACTTTTGCAATATATCTTGAACATGATAAAATAATTTGTTTATTTACTAATTTTTGAAAATGTTTTTCCATTAATGAAACGAGTTCATGACTAGATAATTTCAGATTACAATTATTTATGGACTTTACATTTGTAGCTCCTCTTTTTGCAAGTTTGTCTGCATATTCATTCCAACACACGCCGGAATGAGATGGAACCCAACAAAAGTTAACACCAATCCCCCTACTAATAATTACATGTATCAAATATCTTATCTCAAATAATAAATCGGATCTAGTCTTATTCTCCCAATTTTGTATAGATTGTAGAACTGATTTTAAATCAACACAAATTAATATATTAAATATATCTAAGTATTATTCAACAATATATTGTAATGCCATTAGGGCATATAACTCACAAGTAAATATCGAAAATCCGTTTCCA
>JBAHVR010000021.1:0-25000 GCA_036898135.1 Oncomelania hupensis
ATAGAATAAGACGTGTGGGTAATAGCAGTCCATTGTGCAGAGCCCAGCAACAATAAAAAAAAACCCGTCACACGCACACAAAGTAAGACATCAGCATTAAGAATAAATAATGATAAAAAATAGCTCAAAGTAAAAAGTACCACTTAGTGACACGGAGAAAAGAAGTAATATGACAGTAATAAAAGCAATACTCAAATGCCCTACATAACTCATAAAAATTTATTTTATAAACCAAAGTAGCATTTAACTAAAACTAATTTAAAACCCAGTAAATAATAAAATGACATGTACAGGCAGTACAGCATTTAAACTAAGAACATTACACAAAAGACACTGATGGAACACACACAAAAACACACACTCACACACGCACACACACACACTATTCAATCACACACACACACTGATTATTCTGGAGCCAAAAGTATTTGGTAAAAAGGTAGGTTTTGAGGTTCGTTTTGAACATGGTAAGAGACTGAGAGTGCCAGAGGTTGGAGGGCATAGAGTTTTAAAGAGTTGGGGCAAACACAGAGAAGATCTCCTGCCAAAGGACTCAAGTGAACACCTGGGATTTGAGAAGAGAGCTGCATTTTGTGAACGAAGTGATCGAGCAGGTTGGTAGGAGCAGAGAAGTTGCGAAAGATGAAAAGGACAGGAATCGGTTTACAGACAGTGAAAGCAAAGAGAAACAACTTTGTAATCGATACAAGCCTTTACAGGCAACCAGTGTAAGGTTTTCGGAGAGGAAGTTGCATTCGAATGACGAGACTGGCGAAGGAAAAGGCGAGCAGCATTGTTCTGAATGCGCTGAAGTCTGGAAAGTTTATTATCAGGAAGGCCAGCCAAAAGTGTAATCAAGTCGATAATCAAGTGGATAATCGGCGGTGCCTTTATCGTTGTGAAGGGACGTTGGTCAGCAATAGAACGTTGATCTAGGCTACATGCGGACAGCTGGGTAAGTGCATATGTTGAAGAGTTTATTCATCTTTTCTCATTGCCCGATCGTTGAAACGTGTATGTCGCACCTAATTGCATGGACATTGCAATCACTACAAGTGTTATAATTATTCAAATGTGGTTAGTTAGAACTACTCACACATACCACATAGCTGAAAAGTGGGCGTTTTACTTTTGTATTTTGAACATTCCGTTTCCCAAAATTTATTCTAAAGTTGTGTACACACTTTGATTGATTGATTGATTGATTGTTGCTTTAGGTCCAGCGGACTCCTCCGAGCCAAATCAGGACCGGGTGTATACACTTGTCCAACAGCAGATTAACTCAACAATGGTGAAACTTACCGCCGAGTGTCTGTTGGTAGTTATTACTACTGTATGCATGTGTGTTGCCCACGAAGCCGCAGTTCAAGGTGGGTTAAGTCAAATTAAATCAACCACAAACACAGTGACAATTTGGTGTTTATTCTAGCTCAGTCTGTTCGCGTTTAATTTAATTTCAGTTTAAGTTTATTTTATTCAAAATAAGTCTGGAAGTACAAACAAGATTTAAAAATAAATTAAATGAAGAATATGTAAACTGCGGCCGATAAAATTACTATGTTCTTTCTTCAGTCATAATTGCTTGCTCAGTTTCGTCTCCAAAACAATGCATATAATGAAGAAACGAGACTGTATTTCCTAAATAGCTGACTAGGCAAAATATTTTGATTGCAACATTAATCTCGAGTTTAGCAACAATGTTACCATATCTTTCAGTCCGCAAAGAGATCATTGCAGTTTAGTTTTCAAGCGTGCTGTTCTAATTCAATGCAACACATCATATTTATTGTCCCGCTGCACATTATATATTGATGAAAAATGACTATACGAGTTTGTTTTGCTCTTCAGACCCCTTGTGTACCAAACCAAAGGTGGTGGGAAATTGCAAGAGTTACTTCCCCAGATGGTACTTCGACATCGATGCCGGAAAATGCATATTCTTTCATTACGGTGGATGCGGAAACAACGGCAACAACTTTTTAACTGACGATGCCTGCAAAGAAAAATGCTTCGGAGCAGAAGTGAAAAAGAAGAAAGAGGGTGGTACCATTGTGAGGTTTTCTACATATAGAAAAGGAGAAAAGAATAATAAATGTGTGATACGTGTGATGACCAAATAAAGCAAGTACAACAACAACGAAGATTTGAGCATGTGGGTATTTTGAATGTTTGATGGTGTCCATAATTTGCGAGGTCCAGACAAAGTAAGTCATCAAAGCGCAAACAACACGATGTGATACATCTTCAATGTGAATTGTGAAAGTCAGATATCATTAGATCGCTAGTTCCTGTATTTTATTCAAACGCACAAGACAAAATATTGTCAAGACACAACATGTCGATGCTACTAGCGTGGCCTGGCTTGCTTGTTTTGTCATCACAAAGCAGACAATTATAGAAAGCAGAGGGAGATCTTTCTTAAACATCTTCTTCAGCTTCTGGAAACAGAGATAGAAGAAAGAAGGGGTGTGGAGAAGAAGAAAACAGAGGAAAAGCAGAATGTATTTAAAGCGGTTTTTTTTAGTCTGCTGCGTTATTCTCTCCCCCCCCCCCTTCCCAGTCCCCTATTCGCTGATGTGACGCGGGACTTTAATCTACCTACCTAACCTGCTGCGTTTAGTTCCCTTTTTCGAATAGACCTGTTGAGGAAGAGAACCATGCCCAAAATTATGCTATTTACATTATAATAAAAGGGAAAAAGTAAAACATAAAAATAAAGCAGAAGTAGGAAGAATAGAATTTGCTAAAAGTATGCTGTTTATCTTCATTTTATAGAAATTAATGTGCATGTTTATCGCGCATCCATTTTTTAAGTGAAAATTATTAGAGATGTCCTGTGTGTTTGCGAGCTGGTATTGGCATTTCATGTTTTATGCATGCTGTTCTGTCAGAACAAAATTAAATTTATTTTTGTGCGGGTTTTTGTGGTCGGATTGGTCATTATTAGCAAAATGAATATGAAATGGCTTAATTCACCCCCCTCCCCCTTTTTTCTTTTAAAAAAAAAGTTTTGTATATTTCTAGGATATTGATTCAAGTTGCTGACTTCTTAATTTACTGACTGTTGCTGTTGTCTTTGGTCTTGTCAAGACTTCACTAGTGCAACAACCTTCTTGCCAATCTTCCTCAGACAAACATCAAGCGCCTCCAATCTGCCAGAAATTCTGCAGTTCGATTGGTCACAAAAAGTGGCAATTCAGACCACACCATCCTAATTCTTAAGCAGCTCCATTAGCTTCCTGTCCACGAACGCATTAAACACAAAGTGTTTTCAGTTGCTTATCGCGCAGTTAAAGAGCACACTCCTGAATGCCTGTCCGAACTTCTAAATGTGTACGAACCATCTCGCGGCCTCCGCCCAGCTTCCACGTTTCTCCTAGTTGTCCCTGGACCCAACAAGTGTAAGATTAAGAGCTAGGGGCAGAGGTGTTTCAGATACACTGCACCGGTCTGGTGGAATGTTCTTCCAGAAGGCATTAAAAGTGCAGACTCTGCGAGCGCATTTCGCAGAAACTAAAAGCACATTTATTTTCTTCTTTTTAAGATGTATGCCTAAATATCTGGTCTCACATCTAATTTGCGTAAGTCGCTGTGTGAAAGGATTGCTTAAATGCTATCTGGTCTGCTTGCTAGAATGTGTTACTCCTACAACACAGTGCATAGCTTCAAATATTTAGGATCCATTGTATCAGACAATGGGTCCCGACAGGAAGTCCTCTCCAGGATCGCACAAACAACTGCTGCCCTGACAAGGTTGAAGCCCATTTGGAAAGACAGGACCATCAGTCTGCATTCCAAGCTGCGCTCCCTTTTCATCTCCATCTTCCTATACGCTTGCGAAACATGGACCCTCACAGCAGATCTACAACGAAGAATACAAAGCATGGAGATTAGGTGCTACAGAAGACTTCTGGGCATTTCCTATACCCAGCCCATAACCAACAACGAAGTTCGACAGACCATCACACAAGTTATTGGACAACATGATAACATGCTCACAGTGGTGAAGAAACGGAAACTCTGATGGTACGGCCACGTCTCCAGAGCATCAGGCCTTGCAAAGACCATCCTGCAAGGCACGGTGCAAGGAGGCAGAATTAGAGGGAGACAGAAATAGAGATGGGAGGATAACATTCGAGAATGGATTGGTTTGACATTGAACGAAGCCATGAGGGTTGCTGAGAACAGAGAAAGATAGAGTACGCTTGTTAATAAACGATCATCTGTGGTGCTCCAATGACCTTTGAGTTACGGGACAGTATAGGATAGGATATTACATACCATATCTTTCTGATTCTCTGTTAATAAATAAAAACACTCAACATTAGCAATGTCTTGTCCAAGTGATTTTACATATTTAGATTAATTCTGCTCAGATTCTCAATGCACACAATTGATGATGATGATGATGATGATGATGATGATGATAATGATGATGATGATTATGATGATTATGATGATGATGATGTTGGGTAGGATGTATAATGATGATGATTCATAAGATGGATGGATGATGATGATGATGATGATGATGATGATGATGATGATGATGATGATGATGATGATGATGATGATAATGCAGATTTTCTAATATTAATAATAATCTATGCAAATGTATTATTGGTGACACCCAAGATGCCACGATTAAGTTGCAGCAGCAGCAGTAGGTCAATGTAGGGAAGACGAATACGACTCTGGAGGGAACTGATTCATTTCCGATTCGTTTAGTGTGTGTCTTGCACGTGCCGTCTCACTGTCTCCCCTTCCTCCCCCCGCCCCCCCCCCAATTCTTTTCCCTACCCCACAACACTGAGTATGATAGAAACGGTTAGGCAAATATACACGGAACGAGCTGTAATGATGGGATTGCTTCCTACTTGCCTCCAAATCCCAAAGTATAACGAAGGCGGTAGTCAACTGAAAGACAGAAGAAGTGAAGACGAAGACTGACGGTTGTATAAAGTACACAGTAAAGCAAGTAATTTTGGGCAAGTCGACATTTTGCGTCTTGATGACTTACATGCGTGTTGACTAACGTCGTTTGAGCGTTGATGACTAATTTTGTTTATATTTCGCAACCTAATAGCACCTGACGTTTACAACAGACACCGAAGGTGCGTCTCTTATTGCTGTTTATAAGGATATAGGCTTCTAAAATTTGGATCAAAATTGAACTGCTTTGAACTGTATCGTATTGTATTTTTGTTGTGTTGTACTGCTTTACATGTTCATAGTATAAATACGTTTGGGCTTAATACTATGCAGTATCTTGTATATCGTGTCTTGTCTTCACACTGCTGCGTTAGGCCTATGGTAGTGTCAGA
The DNA here is from genome assembly GCA_036898135.1 of Oncomelania hupensis. Classification (NCBI taxonomy): domain Eukaryota; kingdom Metazoa; phylum Mollusca; class Gastropoda; order Littorinimorpha; family Pomatiopsidae; genus Oncomelania; species Oncomelania hupensis. Next base: position 5,325 of record JBAHVR010000021.1, read on the forward strand.
TACTCTTCCTCTTTGGGTCCAAAGCTTGGGTCCAATAGATGTGACACACTATCCTTCACGGAGATAGATTACACGGGCAGAATATAACTTTTAAAACATCAAAACCTGTGATAGAAACGTTTTCTTGATTGCTTTGTTGTTTGAAGGCAAATTCATTTTTTTAATGTTAACATAAATATATAGATAAATAAATATCACTGGAGCACCTCTTGACTCGGGAAACCGCTATATAAGAACTGCAAAATAAATAAGTAAAAATATCGAAAAGTATGTCCTTAATTTCTGGAAAACCACAAGTAGCCAAACCCAATATCTGAGTCGTAGTTTCGGAAGTATTATCTCGGCCTAAATGTGAGTTAAGACTCCTGCCGCGAGCCTGTAAACTATTTTGAAAAAAAAGTGCACTGACATGCGTTTACAAATTGCTGAAGGGTAATAATGCCAGGCATAAATGCATGCTTCCGGTTTCACGTTGGGCAGAACATGTTTAGGCACGTAAGTATTGGTTCAAGCACAGAATATGTAGTTAACGATTCTATTTTCTAGAAGAAAATTGGTTTTATATAAATGGCGTGGGTCGTAACATGATCGTTTAAAAAATTGAAAAACATTAGCCACGATCTACAAAATTCCGCTACAAAAATTTATAGATTTAGAAATGGCAGCATGATTAAAAAAGGGCGAAAGGTGTTGCTGTTATTGCTGCACAAGTTGTACAACTTAACGATGAAAATGACAACCACGGTAAAGATGATGTTGACGACGACGATGTTGTTGTTGTTGTTGATGAAGATGATGATGATGATGATGATGATGATGATGATGATAATGAAGATGATGATTATGATGATGATGATGATAATGATCATGATGATAGTGCTGATAATATTAGCTGTAGAGATAGGCAAGATGATAGGATGAGGATGGTGTTGATGAAGACGACGGTCAACGGCAATGATGATGATGATGATGATGATGATGATGATGATGATGATGATGATGATGATGGCTGAGTGGTTATGAGGCTGGTGATGATGATAAGTATGACAGCAGCTGGTAGCGTAGCTGCCGCTGTTGACGATGAAAGTGACCACCATTATATTGTCATGAGCTAGGATCAAGTGCCAGATGTCTTATTCAGAAGTAGGGTACTGTGACAGGTATGACTGTGCTTCTTGTTGCTCACTCTATCTCTCTCTCTCTCTCTCTCTCTCTCTCTCTCTCTCTCTCTCTCTCTCTCTCTCTCTCGCTCTCTCCATCTAAATAATCGTCTCTTACCCGTACCCTTTTATAATTCACACCAAAGTTCAATGTGTGTCCTCCCATTGTGTGTATGATCATGTGTATATATATGTATCTATCTATCTCTCTTATATATACATATACTACAGATCTAATCAAAGTTTCATATATGGAGATTATAACTATTTATTTTTTATGCAATAATAATACGAACTGAATTTTATGAGCAGATACACTTGAGCTGATTTAATAACCTAACGACAGTAAACGCCATTGTGATTCTAGAGAGATCAGGTAGGCCTACAACCGCGTGACCAACCATATTTTCTAGGGGCTGGTGGCCCAAAGAATTTGTGTTTATTTTATTGTTTGTATGTTTTTTGATGAATACGCGGACGATGTCCAAACGTCTCTCTCTCTCTCTCTCTCTCTCTCTCTCTCTCTCTCTCTCTCTCATATATATATATATATATTCATATATATATATATATATATATATATATATATATATATATATATATATATATATATATATATATATATATATATATATATATATATATATATATATATATATAATATATCATTCTCTCTCCATCTAAATAATGGCTAAGGGACTAGATATGTAGTAAACTAGTGACATAGAAATGGAAGATGGAAAAAAGAGAAAAGAGAAAAAGTGGATAAATGAGAAAGGTCAGTCAAACACTATTCTTGATAAATCCTGTGTATGTTAATATGATTTGTTTTAGTGAATTCCACATTTGTTCTGTGTGCTATTAGGCCTACTACTGACATTAAGGGTAGCCCTAATGACTCGCACAATCTATAGCTCTTCTAGCTATTGGTTCGTCCACGGTATTATTAGAGAAACATGTTTTTTACAAATCGAAAATGTGCATCTTTTAACACAGGTGGCCGTTGTTTTATCCTCCTCACATTCCAGATAAGATGTCGCGTGAATATCGATCTCTTATCCTTGGAAATACTTTATTATAATCGGGAATCAGAACGCGTCCAATGTCGGCCTGTTGGTCGGTCTTTCTGACCGTCCGTTGCACGCTACATCTGAAAAACAACTGATCGAAATTTGACCAAACTTCATAGGAACATTACTCAAGTTTAGTGGCTAGCTTCCTGTACCATCATATTTGTTCTGCCCGCAAAGGTTAATTTTACTGGAGTCACTTTGTTGTTATCTCAAAAACCCTCTGAACAGAGTTCGTTCTAATGTTGTTTTTTTTGTATACAGGTAGGCCTACTTCAACTCTTGACCAGTCATACAGTAGCAGTCATGTTGTCGGTCAGTCGGTCCGTCGGAGGGTCTGTTGCTCCGAGTTGTACTTATTTGTTCAAAACACATGTTTGCCTTATCTCAAGCACAACTGACCCGAATTTGATAATTTTTGACGGTGCATATTTTCACTTTCTCAAAGGTCAAGGTCGCTGTTCTTCACCAGTTCTTAAACACGTCTTGCGCTGTATCTCAGAATTGGGTTACCCGTTTGTGATTTTTGTTGTTGTTGCTTGCAGATAGGTGTGATGATAGTGGCCTATCGTTTCAGGTTTTTATTTTGTCTCCATAGGATCAACCTGAATCATAACACCGCAAAGGAAATTAACACTTTTGGAAAAGTTAATTTATTGGCTCTGTGTGTATGTGTGTTTGTCTAAAAATATATTTGAATGGCTTGCCATCTCGTTTTCTTATTTTGTGCGAAGGCGTGAAAGACACCCACATATTCATGAATAATTCTTGCCGTAGATTTGCCCCCCAAAATAACAAAGAAATAAAAATAAACGTCCGCTGGGCCTGGTGAGGTGGGCCACAATGGCCATTGAAGTGACATGAAAGGAAGACACAGCGCAGTGTATTGTTCTTCTGCTCTGTGGAGACGATCGAAGGAAATGTTGTTTATTTTTTCCTGTTTAAGACCTCTGCCTATGCATCAACGGTAGGGCGTTGCCCGCCAGAGGATGAGCCCCCATGATAACTTTTAACGCTGTTGAAGCAGGCCGCGTGGAAACAGAACCGTCATTTTCTTGCGGACTTCTGGACACAGGTCAAAGTTGAATAAATCTGATCGTTGTTTGGTGCACATGTCGTCTCTATAATACGGTCAAGGTTTTGCAGATTGTGGGTTGAGTGCAGAGGCGGACAGACAGAGAGAAAAAAACATGACAACAAAAAAACAGAGAGAGAGAGAGAGAGAGAGAGAGAGAGAGAGAAAGAAAGAGAGAGAGAGAGAGAGAGAGAGAGAGAGAGAGAGAGAGAGAGAGAGAGAGAGAGAGAGAGATTTTAGGCTTACATTCGAACCGAACGCCTTGATGATCTTAGTTACACACAATGTGAGGACACACATTTACCTTTGGTGTGAATTATAGAAGCGCGTGGGGAGTGGAGTGTTACAAATAACAGATGTCCAGCTTGCAGGAGAGACGGGGAGATTAACGTGAAATTGTGGAATAGGATAAAAAGTGTTTCATTTATTTATTGGTTATGGTGTTCAAGACCTCTCATCATCATCATCATCATCATCATCATCATCATCATCATCATCATCATCATCATCATCAGCATCATCATCATCATCATCATCATCATTTAAAAAAACAACAACAAAGTTACCGAAAGTTATAAGTAGCTCGGGAACAAAATTGCAAGTGCTGGAACCTAACGCGTGCACAGTACCCTCACGTCCAGTTAGAAGTCTGGGACCATTTAGGGGCTAATCTGTTACGTTTGGATCCCGTGAACATGGTATTTATATATTACGTTGTTGTACCCAATGTTTTTTTGTACAGTAAACTACTATATGATTATTTAAAAAAAAGTCACCACAATAAAGTCACTCGATATACATAAATTTTGTTTGAGATTAAAGACATTTGTACACTCTAATTGCATACGAAGTTTAAAAGAAATTATTTTAAAAAAAAATAAAAGGATGGCGTTACCATGATGACACCACTCGATTTGCAGAAGTTTCGTTTTATGTTGGAGGCATCTTTCTGTAAAGTCTACAGTAAGTACACACGAAGTTTGGGAGAAAATGCGATTAGAAACAACAAATGATGACGTGGCCATGATGACATCACCCGTTATGCAAACAAATTGCGTCAGCTGTTAAGCACTTTTATGTTCTAATAACATAAAGTTCCAAAGAAATCCGTCCATTAGTTTTAGAGAAAAAGGTGCACAGACGAACGGGCAAAGGCAAAAACAATAGTTCCCAAGCTTTGCTCCTGAACTAATAATAATAATAATAATAATAATAATAATAATAATAATAATAATAATAATAATAATAATAATAATAATAATAATAATAAGATGAAGAAGAAGAAGAAGAAGAAGAAGAAGAAGAAGAAGAAGAAGAAGAAGAAGAAGAAGAATAGCTGTTGATGCTAATTGCGGCTTTTGCTGAATAAAGTTGAAAACACTATATAACGACGGTCTGCTTTGTTTGTGAGTGAACGGGCTGCGTGTATACGGACTCCACAATTAAACAGATTCAATCATCGGAGCTGTATCTACCTCCGGCCTTGTAACACTTCCTTGTGTAAACACACAATTGGGCATGTTATACACACTTTCGCAGTGGTGCTAATCAACCTTGAACGAAGTTATCGATTTATATCAAAATCATATTTTCGAAAGATTTTTTTTTGTTAATTGATCAAATGTTGTTCCTGCAGGAGCAGCTTACACTGTGAAATTTAAAATGATCTGTGACGCTGAAATGCTACTACTGGGGCCCTTGAAGTTGAACTTCGTTTGCCGTTTACTCGATTACCGAAATGATTGGAAGATCATCATGGCCGCCATTAGACTGGTGACCATAGCTGGCCATCTTCCTGAACAATCTTTCGCAAACTTCACGGGTATAAAGTAAACCACAAGAAAGAAAGGAGCTTTGATTTTTAAAAAATGCCAAAGGTGCACAATTACGTGGAGGGAGGGGAGGGAGGAGAGAAACAATTTACCAGCCAAGGAAGATTGAAGAAGGGTTGAAAAGGTTGGCGCAGGAAGAGGGTGAGAGAAGTAATGTCTTGTTTTTGTTGGTCACTTTGATGATGCATTAACACGCGATGGCCAACCAAGATGTTTTCGCACGAAACATAGCTTTCACCATACTTATGATCGTCAGTAGGTTCATCAACTTCGTCGTCATTATTATCGTTTTGTCGTCCCCTGGAAGATCATCTTCGTAGTCATCAACACTATTATCGTCAGCATGTAGACTATCACAATAGTCGTCGCCGTTGTTACTACTACTACTACTACTACTACTACTACTACTACTACTACTACTACTACTACTACTACTACTACTACTACTACTACTACTTATTATTATTATTATTATTATTATTGTGGAGCTCATCGTCGTAATCGTCGCAAATATTGTCAACCCTATTCCTCATCAGCTTCTTTACTCACATCACAACTGGAATTATCCCCATAATTATTCCCCTTTCTAACATCTCCGTTCTGTTCAACAGCATAATAATTTTCACCTCGAACACAACAATTACAACAATTTTTACCGCCATCAATAATGAATCAAGCGAGGCTGAGTTCAAAGGGGAATAATTTACACAGCAAAAGGGACAGAATTATCACACACAAAAATAACACAGCCCATCTTCGTTCATTTTCTTCTCCGACCTCGGTTTCTTTGCACGCTACGATCGAGCGCACATGAAACTCGCAATCTAATACTGTATTGTACAGGATGATGCTACAGCTACCGCTGCTGCTGCTGCTATGCTGGCGTTTGCAGCTGCGAAAATAACGATAGCGATGATGGTACTGTTGGTAGTCATGAAGCGTTACGCGTTTGGGGTACCTCCCTTTTCTCCAGGCCAGCTTAATGAGGGCGATGCTTACCTCCTCTCGCTCGCTGCTTTACTTTCCAAGGTTCTAAACAGATTCAGGTACCCATTGACAGCTGGGTGGCCTGGGGTGTGTTGATTGCTTGTTTCAATATTTTTGTGTGGTTTTGTGGTTGTTTTCCAAGTATGGTCACCCATCCAAGTACAAACCAAGCCCGACGTTGCTTAACATAACACTTAACATTGTTAGCGTGTGCCCAAACCACTACATGACTTCGCCCCACCCAATGCGATATAAGTTTTAACAGAAGTTTGCAAACAATGTTCTCCGTTTGCCTTATTTGCACGTGAAAACGAGGGGAAACTATTTTCAGAAAGCGGCTTAAAAATTCGGATGACTTCGACCTTCATTCTTATATAGTCAAACCGGATGGACGCCATGGCGTGAGTTTACTAAACCCCACTCTCACTTCCATTTCTTCTTTCCTCTGACAATATAGATTCATTTTCAATACCTCTAGAGGTTTTTCATCCGTGTTTACGACAGATCGGAGACAGATCAATATATCTCCATGGAAAATATAGAGAGGGTCTGATGCCCAATGTGATTAAAATGTAGCTAGAATGAAGGCAGCACGCTTAATAACTCGGTTCTCCCCAAAGCTATTCAGTCAACCCTAAAAGCACGTCTAAAATCATCCTAAACCCCCCCCCCCCTCACCCCCTCCCCCCCCCCCCCAGTTTGTCAACTTCAAATCACCGTGTCACACTTCCAACCGAGGAAGAGAACGCTGGGATTTGGAAAGACAGAACGGAAGCTGAAAGGAGATAATGACCTGCAACTAGATCCTCCGGTGATGTCCCCTGTCTAGAGGAAGAGGCTTAAAAAGCAAGTCGTTGCCATCGATTTCTGCGTCGCCTTCTGCATCTTTCAGTGGCGACGATTCGCGTAAAGTTATTCTGTTGGCATGCACAGCCCTCCGAAGTGCCCACACTAAAGGTCAGAGAAACCTCCCACAGCACAAAAGCTACGCGTTTTAAATTAAGTGGATGACTTTATTGCATTGAGGGAATTAGGCAATGATCTTTATCTCACCTTTGTTGTTGCTACTTTTGTGTTTCACTTCTTTTTTCACCAAACAATATGTTAGTTTCTTTCCTTTAAGTTTCATGATTATTCATTTAAACGGCACTTTAAGCGGTTTTTCCTGTTGAGCTTTATTATTACTCACTTTTGTTTCTTGATTCTATTCATTTCAATAAATTCATCCTTTCAGCTTCATCTAGTATAATCGATCAGCTTTTGTTTTTCTCTATCTGATGTCGACTTTCACAACGTTGTATGTAATACAAATAAACACTATTTTTATGCAAGTACTTGCTTGCATGTGTGATAGTTTCCCTTCTTTTGAAAGCGACGTTTGTTTGAAGTTTCTGTTTTCCAAGACGAGAAGCTGCATGCATCCGTAAAATGTTTATTCTTTGTTGACCAAATGCCTAGATGACATTTAGAAGTTTCTGCTTTCGAAATCGAAAACTCGTAGGTAAAAAAAAAAGGTAAAGGTAGTCCCATAGCCTTGTGGCCGTAGGGGAGCGTGATGTTGGAGATCACACTTATCTTGGGCCAGCGTAATGAGGGTGATGCCCAACTCTCTCCCTCGCTGCTTTACCTTCCCCACCCTCAAGAGAGTAGGTACTCAATCACAGTTGAGTCAACTGGGGGCGTTGTTGTTTGTCGCTTCACACCTTAGCGGTCACCCATCCAAGTGCTAACCGCACCGGACGGTGCTTCACTTTCGACACAGTAGATCGTAGATCAATCCGTAAAATATTTTTTTGGTTGTTGACCCAAACGTGGATGGAACAAACAAAATGAGGATAAAAGGAAATAGTGAAAATTTCAGAGAGGTGAAGGGTAGGTGATGCATCAAACATCAAACAGGTACTACATCTTTCTGTTACATAGCTGTCCATACATTGAGGATCAACGGATTGGCTTTCAAACCCTTTTTTCTCGCAGATGGTTTAGAAATAAAAGACAAGAAATTCAACTGTTCAGCAGCTCTAAATTGTATTTCTATTTGTCGTGTTGCTGTTGGTTTCTTTTGCTTTGAAAGATAGGTTCATTTCAAAGTCTTCTCAGTCTCTTTTATATCCTACCCTATCATATCGTATCCTATCCTATCCCGTAACTCTGAAGTCGTTAGGGCACCAAAGGTGATCGTTAAACCAGCATACTCCTTCTTTTTCTGTCCTCAGCAACTTTTATGGCTTCGCTCACCGTCAAGCCAGTCCATTCTCGAATGTCGTCCTCCCACCTCTTTTTCTGTCTCCCTCTTCTTCTACCTCCTTGCACCGTGCCTTGCACACACAGCTCAACCAAAGCTTTTCAGATTTTGAGGTTAGGTCAGCCAGGCTAGCTATAAATAGCTTCGTCAAAGCTTCCTTTCACTGTGGGGCCGGGTAGCTCAGTTGGTAAGAGCGTCTTGCTAGTAACCGAAAGGTCGCTGGTTCGAATCCCGGATTGGTCAACGTGTGATCATATTATTTTCCCCTTTACCAACAACTGGCCCGCTGGTGTCAGTATAAATCGGTCCAGTAGTCACCTATATGCGAAAGTGTCGTGTGACTATAATCTACATACATACACATACATACATTCCTTTCACTCACATGGACAAGCGGAGTCTAAGCGCGCGTCGTGGCGGTCGCGCGTCGGCTTCGAGTGGGAGGTGAGATGAGCAGGGGTGGCAGACCGGTTCCCGGAGGAGGCAGTCAGTCCCATGGAGCGCCTTCTAGTCTGGGTTTATCACGTCTACAGTTTAGGGAGCTGTTTGCGTGACTTTCTCTTGCCAATGCCACATGCGGTCGAGAGCCAGATTTAGATTGCAGCACCCATGGGAGATCCCGAGCTCATACTCCATACATACTTCAACCTACATTTTCTACTGGTGGGACGGTGGGGGCGGATCGGCCAAGGACGTCCGGTCGCTTCGCTGCCTTCGTTCCTCTCCCTGGCTGTCTCAACTTCTTTCTCTATGATTGGACACCGACGGGCTCCCTGTGGAGGGTGGCGTCCTCCGGACAACAGTTGCTACAACGCCGAGGATCCCGTCGAGTTGTCTTCTACCTTGTGCGCCCCTGCTGGCAGCCTGACTTGGCACCTCACCTTCATCAATTGGTCGCCGTCGGGGACTAGGAGGGTGGCGTCCTCCGGACTTCAGTTATTGCAACGTTATAGTTCTCGGCGAGTCGTCCTCACACTTCATTAATCTCCACCTCTTGCGTGGTTGGCATCATTCTCATCACGTCAACGTCGAGCGGCTCGGCGACACCTTTCCCGCCTGCGAGTAGGCACCTCAACCAGAAGTTAACCATCTCTTACCAGCCAACTAGGCAGATATCTTCATCGATTCTTCAACATGGGCCGAATAGGCATCACACTATTGACTGTCATCTTCACGTCCCCTATATGCTATTGTGTCTGGGGACTAGAAATCTACACGAAGAAAAATAAGTTCCTTTCACTGGAATGGGAGGGGGGAGGGGGGGTGCAGGCAAGCTATAAATAGCCCGCAGCAAGCAAAACGTGGGGCCGGGTAGCTCAGTTGGTAGAGCGTCTTACTAGTAACCGAAAGGTACCTGGTTCGAATCCCGGATTGGCCAATGTGTGACCATATTATTTTCCCCTTACCTTCAACTGGTTTGCTGGTGTCAGAAAAATGTGAGCAGTAGTCGTCTATACGCTTCGGTGTCGTGTGAACATAATCTACAGTTACAACGCGGAGTCACTGAAAAGTGCTGCTCACATAGGAAGTGAGCTGGTGTGTGCAGGATGGTCTTTGCAAGGCCTGATGCTCTGGTGACGTGGCCGTACCATCGGAGTTTCCATTTCTTCACCACTGTAAGCATGTCATCGTGTTGTCCAATGGCTTATATCATATGATGGTGTGTCGAACTTCGTTGTTGGTGATGTGCTGGGTATAGAAAATGCCCAGAAGTCTTCTGTAGTATCTCATCTGCATGCTTTGTATTCTTCGTTGTAGATCTGCTTTGATTGATTGATTGATTGATTGATTGTTGCTTTAGGTCCAGCGGACTCTTCCGAGCCAAATCAGGACCGGACAACACTCGATCCGCATAAAAGATCTGCTGAAACAACCCTAGTGGGAAAATTGAACGCCCTCCACCGGCCAGTCACTTTACAATAAAGACATCCCACGCAGGGGACGGCTGAGGCTTTACCCCAACTACTCGAACCCCCGGTTACAAAAACAAAATAGAATACAAACATCATTATAAATTATCAACAAAACATATACATATAAAATGCCTATATTGCTAAATAATACAATCATAGGAAGCCCTAGTGACCACCCGGCAGAAAGCGTCCAACACTCCCAAGCTGATCCAACAGACCTCATACAGAAACAAGGAGTCTTGTCCCGGAAGAGTTTTCAAGAAAAAAGGTAGGTCATTGATCTAGCGAAGAAGAAGATAGTATAGCAGAGTGATAGGACAGAGCAGGAATGGGAAAGAGTAAATGAGGAAGACAGCGACAGTGGGAATTTAAAGCACTAAATTTCCATAACTTGGGGATATTATTTATACTGAAAACCCCCGGCACTCCAACGGGGGTACTGTTGCCGCAGTGAATCTGTCTTGCCTACAAAGGAAAGACAGGTTATTAACTGGGGCTTTCACTGTTCCCTTTATAGGTTTGAACAATCTACAGTGGCAAGATTGCTCATTACCCCAAGGGGTTTGTAGATCTACTGTGAGGGTCCATGTTTTGCAAGCACAAAGGAAGATGTAGATGACAAGGGAACGCAGGAGCGTTGACCTATGTTTCTGTCTTTCCAAAGGGCCTTCAGCCTTGTCAGGACCGCAATTCTTTGTGTTGTCATGGCGATGACTTCCTGTTGGGACCCTTTGTCTGATACAATAGCTACTAAATATTTGAAACTGTGCACCATGTTGAGGGATTGGCTTTGGACTGATGTCCGTGTTGATGCCATTGGTGTTGGTCGTCATCAGTTCGGTCTTCTCTGACCTTATTTTTATTCCAAAGGCTCTGGAGGTGGTGTTAAGCCTCTGTATCAGATGTTCAAGCTCTTGTTCCTCTCCAGCCAATCCATCAATATCATCCACTAAACGGAGGTTGGAGATTGCTCTACCCCTGTGCAGACTGTGTCTTCGTTATCTACAAGGGCAATTGACATGATAGCTTCTAGAAGATGTTGAAGAGTGTTAGAGATAGTCGGCATCCTTGACGCACACCGATTGTTGTTCTGCACCAGTTGCCGATGGCACTGTTGTGAGTGAATGCACTGGTAACCTGGTTATACAGGCTTTTGATGAGTTCAATAATGTTAGGGCTGATATTGTACACTCTCACGGTTGCCCACAGAGCTGCATGCCAGACTCGATCAACCGCTTTCTTGAAGTCTATAAAAACATGATATAGATGTTGTTGATGTTGTAGGTATTTCTCGCAGATTATTCTGAGGTTGAAAATCTGCTCAGTGGTACTTTGCCCTGCCCTGAATCCTGCTTGTTCTTCAGCTATGATTTGTTCAGCTTGGGGTTTCAACCTGTTGAGTATTATTTTCAGGAGTACTTTGCTGGGATGGCTGATGAGGCTGATGGTGCGGTAGTTTCACACTCCTGAGGGTTACCCTTTTTGGGAAGAGTGATAGCAAGAGACTGGGTCAATGGTGTCGGCCACTCTCCACTCTGCCAGATCTTGTTACAGATAATGGTGAGGGCGTCAATCATCGCTTCTCCTCCTGCTTGAAGCAATTCTGCGGGTATATTGTCCACTCCCGCTCTTCCCCTTCTTCAGCGATTGCACTGCTTCCTCAACTTCTTCTCGGAAAATTGAGAGGATTTTGTCTTCTTCTCTGTTCCGGGGATATGCTTGAACTGATGGGTCTCCGTTTGGTGTGCGGTATAAAGGTCAGAGCAGTACTCTTTACATCTAGCCAAGATGTTTTGTTCTTCTGTAAGGCACATGGCAGACTTGCTTTGGATCGTGGAGATCTTGGGCTGTTTAACAGCTTCACAGTCTGGTAGCCCTTTCTGCTGTTGTTCTTGTTCAGACTGTTTTCTATTTCCTGGCATTGATCTTCTATCCAGTTCTCCTTTGCTGTGCGCATGCCTTTTCTGATGTCACATTTGGTTTTTCGGTAGGCATTCGCTCCCTGGCAGGTGTTTGTTTACTTTTTTTTCTTTGAAAAAAATCTCTCTTCATTTGTCACACAGGTGTGATCCATGGTTTCTTCTTTGGGCGGTGTTTCCCCAGGATCTCAGTGGTAGCATTTGTCACAGCTGATTTGGTGGTCATGGTGTTAACATCTACTTCACCAGCTCCCAAAATGAGCAGTGGTGGAAATTTACCTCCATTTGTGACTTGGAATATTTCTGTCTTGCAGTTTGTCCAGGTCGAACTTCAGTCTTGTACACTTCGCTTTGTTTACTCTCTTAAAATGGATTCGAAAAGGAATCATCACGAGATCGTGGTCACTTCCAATGTCTGCTCCTGGAAAAATGCATGTCTTGCCAATGTTGACGCTTGATAGGATCATTTTGTAGTCAATCTGAATGTGAGGGACTGGGACTGTGCCAGGTCCATCATCTGGATTTTTTGGAGGGGAACCAATGTGCTTGCCAGTATCAGATTTTTGTATCTGGCAAACTCCAAAAGGCTCAGACCTCGGTCATATGTCTCGTTTTTGCAGTGGGGTCCACATGTGTCTCCCCATTTGTGGTACGCATCTTGGCCGCCAACCTTGACATTCCAGTCGCCTTGCACTATGTGCTTCTTCGGCACTTGGTCAAGGACAGCCTGCAGATGTTCTTAGAAATCCTGGACTTCGCTGTCGTCATAGTCTGAGGTGGGGCATAGTGCTGTATGATGGTGATGTTGAAAGAGGCTGATCTGAAATGGATGGTAATGAGTCTACTGGAGACCCGGCGCCAACCCATGACAGTGGTTAGAATGTCTTTGTAAACCAAGAATCCAACGCCGTGTTCATGCCTGTCATCTCTCCCGCTGAAATAATGCTTTTTTATTATTTTTATATAGGTTGGTTAAATAACCTCCTCTTTTCTTAGTCATCGTCATTCTCCTCATCTCTTTCCTTCATCATCGTCATCATCATCATCATCATCATCATCATCATCATCATCATCATCATCATCATCATCATCATCATCATCATCATCATCATCATTATTATTATCATTTCGTCTTCTCCACATCATCATCATCATCATCATCATCATCATCATCATCATCATCATCATCATCATCATCATCATCATCATCTTTCTTCTTTTTTTTAAATACATCATCCTCACCATCATTATTATTCTCATCGTTTATCTTTCTTCTTATTCTTCTAAACAAAAATAAAAGGAGCCAAGGATGAAGACGCTGGTGAAATGCATAAAGACTGATGTGACAAAAACAGTTACAGTGATATTATTTCACGCGCCTGGGGAAACTCTTGACCTGCTGAATGCCTTTGATGACCATGTTAAAGGGGTAAGTCTGCTTTTGATGAATAAGGTCACCGGCAGGGCAAAAGAAATCACGAGTTATATTTCTTGGTTAATACGTCTTTGGGAGTAAATATGCCCCATTTGTGCTATCACCAATCACTTGTGATGTGAAGATTGCTTTTAGCATTTATGCAGCGTTGCAAAATTTTCCTTTAACACAAGCACAAGCTTGTGACTGTTGCTTTAAGTATATATGTATGCAGTGTCTTGCCTGTACAAGAACAACAAAATGATCCGTCTTACACATGCCATCTAATGAGCAGGATAAGAAGGAACAGAGAGAGAGAGAGAGAGAGAGAGAGAGAGAGAGAGAGAGAGAGAAAAGGTGGGGTGGGTGGTAGGGGCGTGTCCCTTACGACATACTTTTTTCTTAAATAGCTGTTGAGTTTTCACCTTCACGCGTATTTTAATATTCACATTTCTCTGTAACTGCATTAATATTTACTAACAAAGAAAGTGTTATCAAACACGTGCTTATTAAGCAAGCATGCAAGAAACGGACCATAATAACTGAACTATAATTCAGCAACAACTTATTGACAGTCTGGGTGCACAGATTTGTTAAAAGTATAGTAAAAAAAAAAAGGTGATAAACACATAATCATACACGCATAAACATGACCTATATACTTATTATCTGCAACGATACAGACAAAAATCACTAACATAATCTCTCAAATGAAAAGTTCTTTGACATTTTAGACGCACTTGCTCAGTGCGCAAAGGAGCAACGTTCCCATTCCATAGAGACAGTACTAAATAGTAATCGTATTTCCCTGGACCCGGCTGCACTAGACTATGAATAATATTGATAGCTTACAACATTAACACACGCACAAGCTGAGTGTCACGTCTGGCTGGACCAAGACAAGAAGTCTTCACAAAGGATGCAATCACAAAATCCTCTCCTGCAGTGCAACAACTCTCCTCTGCAGGCTGTCGATGCTTAGAGTTTGGTCCTGCAACTTGGAATTCTCTTCCTCTCTCGCAGAGTCGCCTATTGAACACTCGTGAATTCTGAATATTACTTTCATTAGCACTGACTGACGACGAATTAGCGCAATGATGAGCCTACTCTCCTCCTTAGGATCAATCCCTGTATCATTGTATGCTATCGTTATGATCAAGTACGCGCTGAGTAGTCAGGCCAAGCAATTTCTGTTATCTGGCATAAATAGGATTTATTTTGCATTAGTAGTTTTTATTTTCCAGGCGAAAATGCTTTAATATTAATATTATTTCCCTTCATTTTCCAGACAACGTACTGACCAGGGACAAAATCAAAAATAACGACCATCACTAGCGGCATCAAAAGCTTGGACTTGTAGTAGTTGTACGTAGTCGCAACCGAATGGCTAACAACACAGGGGGTGACTATACTGTGTAATTGTGATGGGGTGGATCCTCTGACTGTTTATAATGGTCATGACCAGGTTGGGAAAAAGCTATTGATCAATTAAGAAAGAACCCAAAACTAATGCTAAGCGTGGTCGCAAGCAAATGGTTCTGTATACAAGAGATAGGATCGTACTGAATGCAACAACGTGGACGGTCCCCGTGACTTTTGTCCATTCAAACAGTGTACTGACCATGACCATGCTTAGACTACTGACCACCTTAGTCTCCATTGGAATCCTCCCATTGGAGCAAAAATATAAATATAGACCTAAGAGCCACCATTGAGACAGCATAAATTATTGGACTTTTACTAAGCATAATACTTCTCTTTACTCTTACGTCACAGATGTTTCCGTAATGAAACTTAAGAAACATTGGAAATGAATTAAC
Organism: Oncomelania hupensis; assembly: GCA_036898135.1. NCBI lineage: Eukaryota > Metazoa > Mollusca > Gastropoda > Littorinimorpha > Pomatiopsidae > Oncomelania > Oncomelania hupensis. The sequence continues at coordinate 20,760 of JBAHVR010000021.1, forward strand.
ATACAAAGATCAAAAGCAGTGCGTCAGACTCAGAGATAGTGATGTTACATATGTTATTTAAAGGTCTTTATATAGCGCTGATTTTCTATATTTGTTGAGGATGTCTTTAAAGCTACTGGTCCAAGTTCTCAATCAAACAGGTTAACGCACGAAGTTTCACTGTCATGTAATTATTTATTTGGGTAACAATACAATACAATACAACAATACAATACAACTTTATTCATCTCAAACTGAGCAATTACAATGGCAGCATCAGCACAATTACCAAAAAGAATTAAAAATATTATTACATACACATGAGAAGTAGTCCAATCAAAAAATAGTAAATAAAAACAAATAAATAACAAAACATACGGTTAAATACATTATACAATAAACTAGAGGTGAATGTCATAAAAAGTCATAAAAGGTAAACTGCCCCGATATATCACAGATAATAGTTTCTCCGCAAAAGCTACTGTACAAGATGTACATCCCAGCAATACAAACCAATACCATACAATACAACACAATACAACACAACACAATACAGCACAAAACAAAACAACGTATGTCTGAATTCAGGCTCATTTCAATATTAATATTATATTTATGTAATAATCATCCTATTCATAGTTCATAAAATAGCACTGTTTTTTTATATGACTGGATAAGACTACTTCCCCAAGTTTCAATCATAGACACGACACACAGGCTAGTGCACTGTAATACAAATCATTTTTTAAAGTAACTTCCGGCAGGATACTGTCATCCCAGTGTTATATTTATATAATGAATATTATTTTTAAAGATCCATAAATAGCATTCATTTTGATTTGTGCTCTAGTATCCTAAAGATTAATTGTCAAAGTTGATAATGAAGGATGATGATGATGAACTGTCTGTAGAGACCCATTGGTGCACTGTAAAGATTCCACTACTGCTGATGAAACAAGTAGATTTTCAGCTGTCTGCGAAATGCCAGGATTTCCAAGAGCGTAGCTGCAGCGTTCCGAAATGACCTAGCGTTTCTTGGCGCAAGTTACTCAGGGTGTTCTGGTTTAGCTTGGGTTTCTTCAATAGTGGTTTAATTACCGCTACCTTAAAGCACGCTGGCACGTACAGTTCCCGACCTCAAGCTGAGGTTCTCAAGTTCTCAATTATAGATCGGTATAATTTAATTTAATTAATTTATCGATAAAATTGGTATGAATGTTGTGTTATTTCTTTTATCTATTTTGTCTGCGCATTGTTTACTCATTTATTCTGTGTGTGTTTATGTGTGTGCGTGCACGCGCTGGTTTATAAGCGTGCTGGTGTGTGTGTGTGTGTGTGTGTGTGTGTGTGTGTATATATATACACGTGTTCGAATGGATGGCGTGTGCAAACTGGATGGTTAGAATTTTAGCCCAACATGTGTTTGTAACGTTAACTTTACAATGTTTATATTTCAAGACTTATCTTCCAACTCTTTGAAATAGTAGGGCGTGTGGGGTGAAGAAGGGGTGGGGATGGAATTAGAACGAGCTAAATTTCTGTCTGTCTGTTGGCCGGTTAGTCCATTGGACGTCTTATCTTAAGAACCAGTGAAAGGATTTTGAACAAACTTCATAAGAACATTATTTAAGTTAGCGGCGTGCCCCCCTCTCCCACTTCCTCTCCCGGTGTAATCATATTTGCTGAGCCGCAAATGGCAAGGTCATTGGCGTCATTTTGTTGCTAAACACGTTTTGCTCAATATCTAAAATATTATTATATATAGCATCCAGTATTATTATTATTATTATTATTATTATTATTATTATTATTATTATTATTATTATTATTATTATTATTATTATTTTTATTATTATTATTAATTTATTAATTTATTATTATTATTATTATTATTATTATTATTATTATTATTATTATTATTATTATTATTATTATTATTATTATTATTACCATAGTGAATGTCTTTGGTGTACTTATAATGAAGCACAAAAGAAACTCCTACTAATACTAATTTCATGTTGCTTTGTTGTCAACTCTGGGTGGCTTTCTCCTACGCTAAATCATACTAATAAGTAGTTGAATAATTAATTCTGATGTGGACTGTGCTCCAGTTCACTTGGAACTTTGGAACTGTGTCCTTTATTAAACAAACAAATGATGAAACAGCAAATATTAAGTTAGGCTCCTAGCCCAGGGGAGTTACGCTATAAGTAGCAGTATTGTTGCTAGAGTGAAACTTATTTTTTTCTCTTCTCATAGTCCAATCAGGAGGAGAAGCGATGACTGACGCCCTCACCTTGATCTGTAACAAGATCTGGCAGAGTTGGGAGTGGCCGACACCATCACTGGTCACCACTCTTCTAAAAAAGTATAACCTTCAGGAGTGTGACAACTACCGCACCATGAGTCTCATCAGCCATCCCAGCAAAGTCCACCTGAAAATAATACTCAACAGGTTGAAAGCCCAAGCTGAACAAATCATAGCTGAAGAGCAAGTAGGATTCGGGGCGGGGCAGAATACCACTGAACATATTTTCAACCTCAGAATAATCTGCGAGAAATACCTACAACACCAATAATATCTATATCATGTCATATGTTTGTAGACTTCAAGAAAGCGTTTGACCGAGTCTGGCATACAGCTCTGTAGACAACCATGAGAGTGTACTACATCAGCGCTAACATTATTGAAGTCATCAAAAGCCTGTATGACAAGGTTACCAATGCAGTCCTCCACAACAGCGGCATCGGGAACTGGTTCAAAACATCAAACGGCGTGCGTCAAGGATGCTACTCTCTCCAACATTTTTCAACATCTTCCTGGAGCGCATCATGTCAGATGCCCTTGCAGATCACGAAGGCAGAGTCAGCATATGGGGTAGAGCAATCTCCAACCTCCGTTTAGCGGATGGCATTGATGGATTGGCTGGAGAGGAACAAGAACTTGAACAGCTGGTACACAGGCTTGACACCAACTCCAGAGCCTTTGGAATGGAAATAAATGCAGAGAAGACCAATCTGATGACCAACTACATCAACGACATCAACACGGACATTAAAGTCCAAGGACAATGAGTCCAGACTGGAAGTCCTCTCCAGGATCGCACAAAACAACTGTTGCCCTGACAAGGTTGAAGCCCATTTGGAAAGACATGACCATCAGTCTGCACTCCAAGGTAAGGCTGCTGTGCTCCCTTGTTAACTCCATCTTTCTATACGCTTGCGAAACATGGACCCTCACAGCAGATCTACAACGAATAATACAAAGCAATGCAGATGAGGTACCACAGTAGACTTCTTGGCATATACTATACCTAGCACATCACCAAGGACGAAGTCCGACAGACCATCAAACAAGTCATTGTACAACACGATGACATGCTCACAGTGGTGAATAAACGGAAACTCCTATGGTATGGCCACGTCACCAGAGCATCAGGCCTTTGCAAAGACCATCCTGCAAGGCACGGGGTAAGCAGGCAGAAGAAGAGGTGGGAGGACAACATTCGAGAATGAACTGGCTTGACAATGAGCGAAGCCATGAGGGTTGCTGAGGACAGAGAACGATGGAGTACGCTTGTTAAACGATCATCTGGATCGGATAGGATAGGATAGGATAGGATAGGATAGTCGAACTTAGTGTACGTGTGAGATTCGATTGACTGTATTGTTTCAGTTAAAAAGACTTGATGAAATAAGTAAATATGTGATAAGTGCAGTAAACAGAATCATAATCTATGTGTAATACATAATTATCCTTAGCTGTTATTGCTTGTATTATGTACATGTTTTCTGAAGCTCTGTTAAAAAACACCCCATCGCTCCACTATAATTATAAATCAACGAAAGCCTTCATGACCCGTCCTAATTGGAAGATTTGTGGATGTTCACGAACCTTTTATTTTCGAGGGTCAGATTCCGAACCTAGATTCATGAGCTTGAACTTCTTTTTGTCCAAAAGGTTCAGGAACCTAGGTTTGGGATCTGAGAACCTCGAAAAAAATGTTCGTGAACATCCACGAATCTTCCAATTATGACAGACTTTTAGAATAAGAGAGAAAGAGAGAGAGAGAGAGAGAGGGGGGGGATCGGAAAGGACGGAGGCAGGAGCTGAGAATGAAGGGGAAGGGGAATGGTAGAAAGAAAGATGAATTAAAATGCGAATACGGAGGTAAGTTCAAAAGAAAGAATACTACTAGAAGTTTTTATTCTAAATAAGCGCATTTGAGGTTTAATTGTTTGAGGTCTTTTGTATATCCGCC
>JBAHVR010000309.1:0-70000 GCA_036898135.1 Oncomelania hupensis
AGGGACAAAGAGAGAAAGTTTTAAATTTAAATGTGTACATTTTAAACTTATTTTAAATATTTACTTTGCATGAGAGAGAGAGAGAGAGAGAGAGAGACAAAGAGGGAGAGAGCGATAGAGAGGGACAGAGAGGGATAAAGAGAGAAAGTGTTAAATTTAAGTGTGTACATTTTAAGCTTATTTTTAATATTTACTGTGCGAGAGAGAGAGAGAGAGAGAGAGAGAGAGAGAGAAGGACAAAGAGAGGGAGAGTTAAAATTGAAGTGTGTACATTTTAAGCTTATTTTTAATATTTACTAACTTATACATAACATGGTTTAGTTGTGTGGATGTGTCCCTTTAAGTGTGCGTATTGAAGTGAAAGAACAAATGATTGTGTGGTCATTTATTTATTCATGTTTACAACCAGTTGCCATTTAAATGCCGAATGACAGTTCAGTCAGTTCGTTTACTGACCAGAGCATTTTTAAAGACAATACACGTACTGACTGGAAATGTTAGTCATGACATGTATTGGCTTGTGGTCACACTCATACCTAAAATCAGATAAGCTCGTCTCACGCGGGGTTCGACCTCGCGACCTTCAGACTAGGAAACCAGCTCACTGTCCACTGAGCTAGCAGACCAGCCCATTGATACCTTACCAGCGCTAAAAACAACGCCAACAGCCTACAATTTACACAATTTTCACAAAGATGAAGGCGATTGTCTACAAGAAGAAGAAGAATAAGAAGAAAAGGATAATAAGAAGAAAATAATGAGGCAGATTTAGGATGAGAACGTGTATAATGAAACACTTCCTCGCCTGTGGGTGTGGGTGTGTGTGTGTACGAGTGTGTGTGTATTTTTTTTGTCCACATAATAATATATGGAGAACTTTGAATAGTTACGAATCAGAGCAAGCCAAATGTCGGTCGGTTTGCCGGTTCGTTGCATACCCTATTTCGTGAGCCACTGAACAAATTTTGTGCAAACTTTATAGGAACAATACCTGGGCTAATGTCCAGCTGCCGTTGCTATCGTATTTGCGTTACCTCAAATATGTCAATAGATCAAATATTAGCTAAACACGCATATATATAGTCCGTTTGGCAGTCGGTCGGTCCATCGCCCTCCGAATTTCAATTGTTTGTTCAAAAGCCTAAAACAAAAGATTATCTCGGGAATGACTGAGCCGATTGTTATTATCTTTGGCTAAGCAGATATTTTAATCATCACCCAGCCTCCTGTGGCTAAGTCACCTTTGCTCTTTCTCAAATGTCAAGGTCCCTGAATCAAATTATATTATAAAGACGTTTTGAACTTTATTTCGAAATTGGCTTTTCCGATTTAGTACTATATTTGTTTGAAGATAGTTCATGCAGTGGCCCATCATTACATTCTTTCCGTTTGTTTCTTTTGGATAAAGCCGAGACACCACATCGCCAACAAAATGCTGATTTTGAGCTAGGTGTGTGTGTGTCTATAAATACATTTGAATGGCCTATCGTCTTGTTTTTCCTCATATAGCCAAATCGTCTTGCATGTGACAGAAACTAAACAAGAAATATTTGCCTCCAGCAGATCATAGTTTGTTTCAGTGTTTTTCTTCTCTTTTTCTTCATCTTCTTTTCGGGAGTAAATCCCCCCCTTGAGGCGGAGATTGTAAACTCAAACACGCATTGCCATACCTTCGGAAAAAACGAATGTATAGCCGAATTTGGGGCTCTTTGTCATAAATCTCGAAATACTTTCAGAACGAGCCAAATGTCGGTCTGTTTGTCGGTCTGTCGTTCCGTTGAACGTCATGTCTGAAGAATTACTAGGCAGATTTTGCTCAAACTTTACGAGAACATTTTAAAAGGTTTCCGCAGCGCGTTTGTGCCTGTTATATCCGGCAGTATGAGAATAGCCTAAAATGTATGCTCATGACCATCATTGCTGATGAATAACACGGCTTTGCGATTGCTCCTCGCGCTAAATCGAAGGAGATTTTCACACCGTGAAATTCGGTCATCCTGGAAACGATCAAACGGGTGACGGGCGGTGACAACAGTAGCGTGGAGGAAGAGGAACAACCTAAAACAAGTCATTTCTTGCCACAATCGCCATTTTATTCACTGGCGTGTTCACCAACATTATCGTAATTTGAAAGAATCCGAAGAAATCACAATAAGGTTCAGATTCTGACCTTTGTTATCTCACAAGAGACATTTTTTTACGAACTTCGATGGCGCACTTCTTGATGTGACTGTATTACAAGACAGCTGGAAGGGAATACGAAGGTAGCAGCGGGAAGAATTCACTGCAAATCAGTTTGGTGTATTATAGGACAAATCATCGGCCATGAAAATGAAAGATTTTCATCCTTCAATTAGCGATGAAACCTGCACTATAGAAAGTGTCATCATGTGTACTCGATAAACGCGGTTTAATTGGCCATCCTTTCGGCTGGTTAGCTGAAAGATTAGATCTGCAGGAAATAAAAGGGACAAAGTGGACAGACTCAGAACTCCGGTTGTGAAAGATGATAGGACCGAACCTGAGAGGTAATTACACATGTCTAATATACAATAACGTGGTTCCAACCGGAAGTACGAGCTACAAATTTTGGATTCATTTTTTAACCGGGACAAATCATTATGATTGTGAATATTTTATGAATGAATATACTGTCTCCCCTTGACTATGTGAGTGTGTGTCTGTACTTGTGATTTCCGTAACCTTGGAACGTGTGAAGTTGTTAAGTTAACCTTTGATTTCCTCTCTGATATGATGAATTACTGCCAGCTAAGAAAATGTCATATTAAACAAGTTGAGAGAGAGAGAGAGAGAGAGAGAGAGAGAGAGAGAGAGAGAGAGAGAGAGAAGTCGATGTCGAAACCTTTAATAGGATAATAGCATTAGGTCCTCTGGGACCTGTCTTACAGCTAGTCCTTAGAGAGAGAGAGAGAGAGAGAGAGAGAGAGAGAGAGAGAGAGAGAGAGAGAGAGAGAGAGATAGTCCTTTATTGTCTCCATAAACATTAACAAGGAGATTTCTGGGCAGTTTCCAATTGCAAATACACTAATCCACAACAATTAAAATAGATTATTAAAGCAACATAAAATTAACAATAAATAATGATGTTGACGTTGAAAGGGAGAATAATAAAACCCGCACAAAGAGGAACACGCCCTAATTATTTGTTGATAACCTGCCCTTGTGGCTTGCAACATATCAAATTTGAAGATCGATTTTATTAAATACTAGTGGTTTTACACAGGTTGCTGTTTAAAATGTAGACAAATAGACAACTGTTGTCTGCGAGTTTCATTTGGACGATGATACCTCCACATATCCCCCTTGATACCTCACCATACCCCCCCCCTGATATCTTCCCGTACCCCCCACATGATGCCTCACCATACCCCCTTGATACCTCCCCGAACCCACTTGATACCTCCCCATACCCCCTTGATACCTTCCGTACCCCCCTTGTAACCTACCTGTACCCTCCTTAATACTTCCCCGTTGATCGTTTCGCAGGTATGGATGAAAGGAATCGACCATCACCATACCCCCTTATATATGTTACAGAAAGAACCCGTAACCAGGGATAACGCGTATTCCCTGGACATTTTAGTGAAAACGTGTAATCCCTGTTTCAATCGGAGATTACACGTATTCACTAAAATATTCAGTGATTACGCGTAATCCCTGGAAAAAGGTCCCAGTGATTACGTGTATTCCCCGATGATCATATAAAGTGTCATTGTGATTGTTTTTCCATAGATATTGGACATTTTAGTAAATATTGTACATTCTCATTCACACAATAAGTCATTCAGGATGCATACAATGCAAAAAACAAAGAAGGCATGTTACAAAATACAGATTTTAATATTCAAAGTTAAAGAAAACATATCATTTCTCACATAAAATTATAAAACTTAAAATGTCTTTTAAAAATCTTCCTTAAAACGTATTCTTTGGTAGCTTGAAAGTTGAGAGAACTCTCTGAGACAATAATATTCAGATTGTTACTTTTAACAAGAATGCAGGCTTGGCATTTACAATGCCTTAACTATCACGTTTTGGAGCCAGTATATTTGTTAGTTACACAAGCAGTTAAATTCAACAGACTAGGCTATATCTTTTACATACATCTTTCTGGCGCTTGAACAAAGAAGACTGATACTAAAACCATTGACATTTTACTTGTTGCAACAATTGAGGCTACTATGGCAGCGTGAGTTGCACTGAAGCTTGGCCTTAAAGCATTTACAACGCTTAGTCTGACACTTTTTGGGGCCAGAACAGTTGCATCTTGTGAAACCTTGCCCACCTGAAGCTGACTGAGAAATTACTGCTGAGCGCAGTGAAACTGTTCTGTCAGTATTCATGTCTTCAGAGTTTAGAAGGCGCTGAGGACACAAATCATAATTGATTCCTAGAGTACAAACCACTGAGAACACCAGCTTTTACAGCTATTCTGTATTGATCAGTGTCTTCTCGTCTTTCCACAATAGCACCTAGAATGTTCTTCGCATCGCCTCTCCCTCGATCAACCAACGGAACTGGCACAGCAACGTTGTCTCCTGGCATGCCAGCTTGCAGAACTACCCGGCTTCTTTTCACCATCCTTTCTGCTTGAGAAGTTTGGGCATTAGCTACCTCGCGACGGCGTTTTTTGATCTCTTTGATTTTTTTCAAGGAAGAGGAAGATTAGGGAACCAAGTAGAGCTTTAGCCTAAACAGTAAACACTTTTGCAAAACTGAATCTATTCAATGTGTACATTTCCTCATGTCTGTCAGTTTGCAAAACAGGATTAGAACTTGTTCATGGCACATACCTAAGGTATAAGGTATATAAGGTAAGGGTAATCGCCGCTCCCACAGTTTTATTCCTTGCGCAATTCGACTGCTAAATTTGATGCGATCATCTCCGCTCTAACATCTTCCCCACCGCCCTAATGCAAATTTCTTTCGTTATTTATTTATTTATTTAAAAAAATAAATGCTCGACGATGGCCTGATTCAGGGATTAATTGTTTGACAGCAAGACGATGATATTCTTACCTTATTTTCTTACCTTCATGTTTTTATTTGATTTAACTGTCGGCTGTGAGTGTTCATGATGTGCGTGGTGTGTGTGTGTTTGCGTGTGTGTTGGGTTTATGTTTGTATGGTAGGACTTTTATGTATTTATTTATTCTAATAATATTAGCTGCTTCTAAATTCTTGTAATTGCCCTATGTGGATAAATAAAGTTGTATTGAATTGAATTGAATTGAATTGAATTGAATACAAAATGAACCCTATTTAGGAAATTAATTTGATGTAGCCTATGTTCTAGAAACTGAGTTGGCTCTCACTGTAGCAATTCATAATGCTTAGAGAAGAGAAAGAATAAAGAAACAAGTAGAACTTTGGCTTAAACACTTTTGAAAACAGAACCTATTCAATTACATTTACTCATGTCTTTGTCATGTTGCACAACAGGATTAGAATTTGTTCATAACACATACAAAATGAACCCTATTTAGGAAATTAATTTTTAATTATGTTGTGGAAATTGAGTTGGCTCTCATTATGCCAATGTATAATGATTGTGTTCATAGATGGAGATTACGTGAATTCACTAAATTTTAAATTTTTAACAGTAAAAATGTGTAAAAGTATGGGCTTTTTTCAGAGATTACGCGTAATCCCTTGAAATTTTAGGGAATACTTGTAATCCCTGATTGAAACAGAGATTACACGTATTCACTAAAATGTTCAGGGATTACGCGTAATCCCTGGTTACGGGTTCTTTCTGTAACATAGATGGAGATTACGTGAATTCACTAAATTTTAAATTTTTAACAGTAAAAATGTGTAAAAGTATGGGCTTTTTTCAGAGATTACGCGTAATCGCTTGAAATTTTAGGGAATACTTGTAATCCCTGATTGAAACAGAGATTACACGTATTCACTAAAATGTTCAGGGATTACGCGTAATCCCTGGTTACGGGTTCTTTCTGTAACATATGTACCCGTATCCCCGTTATGCCTACCCATGCCCCTTTAAACCTTCCCGTAGCCCCCTTTTACCTACACGTACCACCCCATCCCGATCCTTGGTAATAATAATAATAATAATAATAATAATAATAATAATAATAATAATAATAATAATAATAATAATAATAATATTGAATATAGAATAATACAAATAGAAATCATAAAAAACACCAAGGTTTTAAAATAAAATGTGATATAAGATATAATAATAATAATAATAATAATAATAATAATAATAATAATTATTATTATTATTATTAATATTATTATTATTAGTTTATAAATAATAATAATAATAATAATAATAATAATAATAATAATAATAATAATAATAATAATAATAATAATAATAATAATAATAATATATAAGTTAAAAGCCTAAATTAAAGAGAAAAATATCCATATTGTAGTGTAAAAAAAAAAACATAAAAAAAATATGGCCCGCGGGAGATTTGAACTTGGGTCTCCTGCACGGTAGGCGAATGTCTTACTAAGTAAGCTACCAAGGCTTCGTATAAAGACCATCAATTTTTTGGTCTATATGGGAAAACATGCTGAAACCTCGATTCGATTTGTAATTAATCAAATTTAATTAGTTAAACACAAAATTGTGTAAGATTGGTGACATGAGTGCAAAAGTGTTTTGAATGGAAATAAAACAAAATTTGTTTAACGGAACGGCACGTTATTGACACGGGTTGAATCGAAACTGCGCGCGGAATGAGGCTATTGCAGTTTGTGGACATTTTGTTTATTTATTTATCTCAGAAACGGTTAAACGTTCGGTAAGGAAATGTCGGCTATAACGATTTCGCGGGTTTTGAGCGCACAGCAGGCCGATCTGCAGCGCCCAGCACCTGCCCAGATCAGCGTCCATATCGGACAAACTTTACAGTAGAGGCGAAGAAGGACTTCCGGCTAAGCAATTTATGTATATAGATTCTGTAATCTATCTTAATTAGGTTAATTTTAAAGTTAGATTATGGAGATCGATTTAATTAAATCTGTAATCTGTCTAAATTAAGTGAATGTTAAAGTTAGATTGTAGAGATCCATTTCATTAAATATTCTGTAATCTATATAAATTAGGTGAAAATTTAAAGTTATATTATAAAGATCGATTTAATTAAACATTAAATATTCTGTAATCTGTAATCTATCCAATTTAGGTGAATTTTAAAGTTAGAATGTGGAGATCGATTTGATTAAATATTCTATCATCTATTTCAATAAGGTGACATTTAAAGTTAGATTGTGGAGATCAATTTGACTAAATATTCTGTAATCTAGGTGAATTTTAAAGTTAGAATGTGGAGATCGATTTGATTAAATATTCTATCATCTATTTCAATAAGGTGACATTTAAAGTTAGATTGTGGAGATCGATTTGATTAAATATTCTGTAATCTAATTTCCTATCCTATCCTATCCTATTTTATCCTATCCCATAACTCGAAGGTCGTAGGTGCACCACAGATGGTCGTTTAACCAGCGTACTCCATCTTTCTCTGTCCTCAGCAACCTTGATTGTTTCGCTTAGTGTCAAACCAGTCCATTCTCGAACGTTGTCCTCCCACCTCTTTTTCGGTCTCCCTCTTCTTCTACCTCCTTGCACTGTGCCTTGCAGGATGGTCTTTGCAAGACCTGATGATCTGGTGCCGTGGCTATACCATCGGAGTTTCCGTTTTTTCACCACTGTGAGCAGGTCATCGTGTTGTCCAATGGCTTGTGTGATGGTCTGTCGGACTTCGTCGTTGGTGATATGCTGGGTAGTCTTCTGTAGCACCTCATCTCCATGCTTTGTATTCGTCGTTGGAGATCTGCTGTGAGGGTCCATGTTTCGCATGCATATTGGCAGATGGAGATGACAAGGGAGCGCAGCAGCCTTACCTTGGAATGTAGACTGATGGTCCTGTCTTTCCAAATTGGCTTCAGCCTCGCCAGGGCAGCAGTTGTTTGTGCGATCCTGGAGAGGACTTCCTGTCGGGACCCATTGTCTGATACAATGGCTCCTAAATATTTGAAGCTATGCACTGTGTTGAGGGATTGAGAGAAATATACAGTTGCCGAGACACATAGACTATATTGCACCTATTCAAGAGAACTTACTCCTATTTCGTTTCAATCGTACAGAGCATCATGGTTGTAAAACCGAAAATTAAAGACTCGGTATGCCCATATGTCACAACTTCTGACAAATAATCATTATAACTGAGGATTTATTTTACAATTTATTATTATTATTATTATTATTATTATTATTATTATTATTATTATTATTATTATTATTATTATTATTATTATTATGAACATTGGATCTCTGCTACGTGTAATTTAACCATTAGTAGTAATTCAGTAATTACTAGTCACTGTGTCAGACACGTGTTGGGTAGTTGACATTCTACAGGCAAGCAGACATACACATGTACCTTAATACCCGCAGACAGCTGTAATTGTATTTAACAGTTAGCGCCACCATGTGTGTGTGTGTGTGTGTGTGTGTGTGTGTGTGTGTGTGTGTGTTGGTGTGTGTGTGTATGTGCGTGTCTGTCTGTCTGTGTCTGTCGGTCCGCGCATTTTCTCTGTTTATATTCCAAACTTAAAAGGCTGGAAGATCACACATTTTACGGCCAAAATCATTTTTACATTTACAGTAAGTATTGCCTCACCGAGAAAAAAATAAGATGAAGCAAAAACAAATATAACAAAAAAAATTTTTTTTTAATGTACGGTTTTCACTTAATTTGATAAATTGTTTGACGTATTAAATACCATCAAGGTTTATCTTTAAATTAGCACCGCTGCCACAGTGTGTATGATAGGGCCAGTTGTGCGTTTACATCAGTACAACCTATGTTAATCTGATGAATAAAATTTGATACAACAACAACAACAACTGTGCGTTTACATCAGTAGGAAGAGATACATACAATTCAAACCTTAGCGATCGGTTTTCGCCACGATTGCCCATAATACCATCTGGCAATGTGACAGCAGTGCAATTTCCCAAGTTAACTTATAATCACACACACACACTCACTCATTCACACACCACCACCTCCACCAACAACAACAACAAAAAAAACAATGTCCTTCATACCATGGCACTTTAACGTCGTTGGACTAGGTGGGCGTAGTTCTGTCCGTCTGAGAACTTTAAAGTCGTTATCGCCAGTCAGACCTTTGCGTGTAATTAAAACAAAAGGTATACAGATATAGGGCTGGCCAAATGCGGCAGTTGTATATCTAGCGTTTACTGTAGTACATGAGAAACGTTAGCTTCACCACTTTCAGTAGGTCTGCTTTGCCTTAGTGTGTGATGGATTTGGTTTCATGTGGGGCTTGGATTATAGTCTTCACTCGCGCTTTGGGATTGTGTCCTCAGCAGAGCAGCGCCACCAAGACAAGGGAGGGAGGGGGTAATGGGGAGTGGATACGGCCTAGTGCTGTCTGGCTGCGTTGTTGTATCTGGTTATTTGTAATCGTTCTGATATAGCTCTTCCAGCTCAAGAGCTGCTCAAGGCGCTGGCCGATGCAGGATCTAACTCAAGCCGTCCTAGGCGTCCACTTGCAGCCTTTAGGCACCTTGGCACTCACCTGTCTAGGACATGAGCGTCAGGATCTTTCAAGTCCCTGTGATGGAATGCATGCCACCACATATTAGACATCGGTTTATGCTCTCATCCGACTGAGTAATAAAGTTTTTAAAAAATAATAATGAATCGAAAATAAAATAGAAAAGCACATAAACTAAATTAAAGGAAGAAAATATCATTAATTTAAATAAAATAAATACAATAACAACTTTCAAACAGACATAAACGGACATCTTGAACGAGCGCAGATATTTTGCTAACTGGATAATTCGCGGTGGGAACAGAGGAACAGACGTAGAGCATCGTTAACACCGACAGCCCTGAAACTCAATGAGAGTTTGAAGATGATGGTGAATTCCTAGAACAAGTCTGATGAGGCATCCAGCTGTCCCAACAGCTGTCATGTGTACAACTCTCCGCAGCCCGCTACTTCCAATGCCAATTGTACAACACAGCGCTGGTCGCGCAGTTCGATGTTTGTGGGTTCGAACACGGGAACGAACTTATCGCCAGTATTGTGGAAAATGTTAGCGTATCCCAACACTGCGTGAACATGTAGAAAAAAGGAATGATAACTCTGTCAACTTTTCATTGGAAATGTTCTTTGGGAACACTGAGTTACAGATCCTTTTGTTTTCTACATTCTTGCCAGTATTGTTTACAACGAAAAGATTGAAGTCTTGGAGAACGCAATATGTCGATGGTGTTCGATGTGTATACATTAACAAAGAAACCATTCGTTAAATATAGTTTTGTCACAATGCCCAGTGTTGACAACTGTATATTTAGGAAATAATGGTCAGTAGGATAAAGGGAACGTATTATTTGATTATAATATTATCTTACACAAAATACTATATATTAAATCTGAAGTAGGAAAGTTTATTTGTAATTATTCTGTACAGGAAAGATTATTATAAATTATTCTGTATAGGAAAGTTTATCATAAATTATTCTGTATAAAAAAAAGTTTATTATAAACCACTATGTAGGTTTAGAAAAGAGAGTAACTGCTGGCGAGTACAATCAAGTGAAATAAACAGTGTAGGCGGGACAACTCCAATTTGTCTCCCTTTTCTTTCTTTGACAGTGAGAATGTGGTTATTATTTTACTTAAATTAGGTAAAGTATGAAATCACTGTGACATACAAAGACTTTAAAATAACATATTCCTCCATCATTCATTGATGCCTTACTTAGTTTGAAATAACAGATTCCTTCATTAATGGGTGCCAGCCTTTGTTTCACTCCTTGGCTGGTAGGTTGGAAAGGAAGCGGGAATATTATCATAGAAAAGGAAGTGTTATGGTGGCCGTGTAGGGGATTTAGCTGGATTTGACATACGTAACGACGTTCACAAAACGCCAAAACGGATCAGGAGTGGTTACAAATGGAAGAACAGGCTCTTAGCAGTTAGTATTGATCGCACACCATTTCTTTTTCCTTCGCTAACTCGCGCGCATGGATATAGCCTACATTGGCACGCACACTCATACCTCAAACGCGCGCACAGGTATCTTCGCACACATATTCACACACTACGCGCACACATACACGTCCACAATGTGTTTCCCGCTCTATATTTCTCAACTCTTGATCTTTGTCTCAGTCTAGTTCTGTCTTTCGCTCTCTCCCTGCCTGCCTGTCTTTTCTCCGTCTTGTCTCTGTCAGCCTCTCCCTCTCGCTCTCTAACTCATCAAGAGACATAGAAAAATAGGCCGTATTAGGAAGGATTCAATGGATTCCTATTAAACTTATTTTCCATAAATAAAGGACAATGATATTAGCTAAACTCCAAAAAACATGTTCATTTTAGATTCATTCCTTTTTGGACACCAAGGCATCATCATCATCATCATCATCATCATCATCATCATCATCATCATCATCATCATCATCATCATCATCATCATCATCACCACCACCATCATCATCATCATCATCACAACCACCTCATCATCATCATCATCATCATCATCATCATCATCACAGCTAACACTATTCTTTCACGAAACCACATACACGTACACTGCAACCCAGGGGCGGACGAGGGGGGGGTTTCCGGGGTTTCCGGAACCCCCCCCCCCCCCCCCCCAGCCCAAAAAAAAAAAAAAAAAAAGGAAAAGAAAGAAGAAGAAGAAGGAGAGAAAGAGAGAGAGAATACAATTATAAAAATAAAAATAAACATAAAATATATATATATATATATATATATATATATATATATATATATATATATATATATATATATATATATATATATATATATATATATATATATATAGATATACCCCCTTGCTTTTGGGTACCCCCACTATAATTACATGTAAATTATCACTTGTAGACGGACCGCTAACCCTAACCCTAACCCGTTTCGAGCGCACTGCCTTACCCTAATCGTCGAGGCACTGCCTTACCCTAATCGTCGAGGCACTGCGCTTACCCTAAGATCGTTTTCTGGGAGCCGCCTTGGATCCGGGGACCCAGCTGGGTCCCCAGATCCAAAGCCGGGTACCCAAATGACCGGTTGGTGACTTTTAAGGTGCCCAGAAGCAATGGTTTATAAGCCTATATATATATATATATATATATATATATATATATATATATATATATATATATATATATATATATATATATATATATATATATATATATATATATATATATATATTTATATTATTATTATTTTTTTTTTTAATACGAATTTTGGAAACCCCCCCCCCAAAAACTAACTGATCCGCCCCTGCAACCTACCACATAATCGTCACTTCCGTGGGTGCATGTAGCTCCGTTCGGACGATCGCAGTAATCTTGTTACTTTCAAGCAGTAGCAGCAATCTTCTGTGCCCAATGCACTGAATGGGATTCAGTCTCTAACACTGCGCCTAGACGTAGCTCGTGATTTATGCATGTGGAGAAGGTGTGACATCTATCAGAATTCACGACAATGTCGACACTGTCCTCAGCTTGGCTCCCACAAGGTAATGAAACAATAGGCGCAGGAAAATGGATACGGCTACCAAAATATACATCATCCATCACCAGGTTTTGAAGTCCACTCGACGTTCCTGCTACCAATTATTGAATTACACTACAAAGTAGGCTAAAACACACAGAAGAATTTATCACAAACTCCCACCTTAGCCTATTTAGTATAAGCAACATTACCAAAGACTTTAAAAGAACCTATAGGGTCTTCCGACAATAATAATAATAATAATAATAATAATAATAATAATAATAATAATAATAATTATTATTATTATTATTATTATTATTATTATTATTATTATTATTATTATTATTACAGTGGAACCTCCGGTAACCGGCTCTCTGGTATACGACTCCCTCCGTTATGTGACCTGAAAACTTCTGACGGATTCACTTCCAATAATAAATGACCTCTGCAGGGGCGGATCTTGTTCTTGTGCCACTTGCGGTCAAAAAAAAAAAAAAAAAAAAAAGGAGGGAGAAAAGGAGAAGAAAGAAGAGACAAAAATTACTAATTCTCACTCACCGCACAGTTTCATGTACCTCCAAATTAGTTTTTTTTTTCTTTTATTCATCAGATTTAGATCTACAGGTATTTCTTGCAATATAAAATTTTTACCCATGAAGGGAAGTTGAAGACAAACAGTTGCTGCTCATTTTTCTTTTTCCCCCTTGGTGCAAAAAGTTGTTTGTTTGTTTTTTTCTCAATGGTTTTGATTGCTTATTTATTTAGAGGGGTGTTTGTGTGTGTGGGGTGTGGGGGGGGGGGGGGTGAGGGGACTAAAAGAAGACTTTTAGCACAAAACAATACTATTTTCAGTCCTTAAAATAATGCCCAAAATGCACCAGATTGCACAGATTTTAACCATTATTGTCAAATTTTTCCGTGGGGGGCATGCCACCGGACCCCCCTAGTACACTCGCCTGCTTCGCAGGCTCGCGCTTGTGGCTACGCCACTTCGCATTAGCTGTGCACACCCCCTCAACAATGGAAAGATCCGCCCCTGCTCTGGTATGCGACAACCTCATTTATGCGACCAGCGACCGTGTCTTAAGCCCTTTATACGACCGTCTTAGGGCAATTTAAAAGAGATATCAGCTAATTTGCTGTCTGTACCTTTCGTTTTTTCTCTCATGTTAGTGTACGCCTGCTGTTGTCTGCTATTTCTGGTTCGTAAATAAGGGACATTACTCGCCTACACTGGCTGTCAAAATGGTGTCGCGCAAGTGGAACGTTTTGAGTTTGGCAGAGAGAATGAAAGTGATTGAAAGAAGTGAAAATGGGGAAAGTTGTTTGTCTATTGTTAGGAATTATAATAATTGACAGGTAGTCATACATATATAAATAAATAGAAAGGGTGATTATAGTTTATGGTAATTATACTATAGTAAGAAAACACTGAATTTTAGTCAGTCACAAATTAATTCATTAGAAAATGCGGAACCAAAGGGAAGCTACTCCGAGGGACTTACTTTATAAAATAAGTCAGATTCCGTTGAACTGGCGTATAGATGGCGTCATGAATCTCCGTTGGTAAAGCCATCGTGAAAATAGCTGCATTGTTGCAGGTAATTATGAATACTTTGACAATGTTTGAGTGAGGCTGGATGACAACTAGTATATTTGGTTAAAGACAATTTTAGTGTAGATACATTATAAAAAGATGAACGCAGAAACATGACTGGTGATTGGTACTAGTAGTGTAAACAAGTGTTACATATTTTGATTGCACTTCGAGCTATATCTTGTGCTGTTTGTTTTGTCATGGTGGGAAATATGTTTTCTTTTTTTAATGTATTTCTTTGACTGATGAATGTAAAACGAAAGAGTTATAATTATTAATGGAATCTGTTAAGATGGTAGAAGAGGGGCTGAGCAAAGAAGATGCAAATGTTAATTGTTTGGTGTGAAGTTTGACTCTGAGTTTAATGTGAGTAGGGAATAATAAAATGGTTATTGGTTTATGAGGAATATAAGGAAAGATAAGTCTGAGGAACATGAGGAAAGAGGAATAATCAAGGACTGAATAATATGAGAGAACAGAGTAGTTCAGTAACAAGTGTTTTGTTGGAATCAGCTTCTCAGTCTGGGAGAAGGCTGATGTGGTGTGTCCAAGGCAGCCCAAATCTACGGGTGCAGGTCGACAACCACTGTACTGGGACGTTGAGGACAGGCCGTCGAGCAATCCTACGTCCGCAGCGAGAAGGCCTGACCGCTGTGTGTGCCTTCGCTGCAGTTCCTAGGCCGTCGTCTTGGAACTATAACCCGTCATCCAGAGACGCTTCATAAGGAACGTGAAGGTCTAAAGGCGTGGTTTTTGTGTAGTACTACAGAACAGTGAGTACAAGAAAAAGTGAATATTCCTCATGACATAGTTCCTCTGTAGAGACTTGAACTCTTGGAAAAGACTGGTGTGCGTTGGAGAGATCTTCTTATTATTAAGGGAAGAAATGGGTGGTTGTTTTATTAGTTGTGTTATTGTTTAAATGTGTGGTAATTAGTTATTAAATTGAGCATCTAGAGTAAACACATTTGACTACGGTATCCTTAGTGCTTTACTGTGTGAAAAGGGGAATGGATGCTTGAGAGATGTCTTGCATGCACCTGTTTTATTGAATAGGAGTTGGAACACATTAAGATTTCAATTAGGACAAGAAGTATAATTCATTTTCCGTCAGCATCCCGCTCCTTAACACTGGTGACCATAGTTTCATCTCTGTATTTGTTTGTTACAAAGTTTGAGGGGCCTGTTGTTTTCGTTTGTACTATAAATGTTAGTTGTTTTTTTTTTAAGGATTTGAAGGAAGTAGGCAACCTCATTCGACCAGTATATATGGTTTGAGTTTGTAAATGTTGCACTTGTCTGTTGTGACTTGTACTGCCATCCCCAGTTTTATGGCTCTCAGATTCGTATAATTTCTGTCGGACTACGGGTATATAGATTTTTTTTTCTTAAGGGGGCTATCAGACCTTTCTCTTAGCAATTTTCCAGTTAGTTGGTTTAGAAAATTAAAGTAAAAGGGTTAGAGTTTTAGTTTGTAAGGTTTTGTCTCTGTCGTGTGTCTGTGTATGAAGCTGTGTTTTTTTTAAACTTTTAGTGTTTTAAAAAAAAAGTCCTTGTGGTGCTCAGCCCTTATAGGTTATTGTGTGTGTGTTATTATTGTTTTGAAATTTTTTTTTGGGACATTGGTATTACTGTTGTTTATTGCTTAGTTGTTTTTTTTCTAAAATAAGTGTTATTAATTTTTATTTGGCTTCTTGTTTGCTTTTTTATCATCTTGCTTTTGTGTTTAGTTTTTTTAATTAAAATTTATTTCTTGATATTTTTTGATTTTGGGGGTTTGATTGTTTAGCATTTATTTAGTTAGCATAATTATAGTTTTTATTATCATTCTAATTTTGAGTACATTGGGCTAGTTTGATTTTAAAGTTATTTTGTTTATTTAAAAAAAAATTATTTGATACGTTTGTTCTATTTTAGGTGTATTATTAATGTGCTAGACTAAGTTTGCTTATTGTTTGCTGATACATTAATAGTAGTAAATAGTAAAGTTACTTGTGGAAAAATATTTGACAATAATTTAAAAAAAAATAAGTGTTGACTTTCTAATGTAACTTAAAGCTTTATAAATTTTGTGGAAATTTGGTTTTGGATTATTTGCAGAATTTCTTTGTTCTATATGTTAGTATAAATAATTTTGTATCGATACTAAAATTACTTAGGCGGGTAATTTGATGTTATTAGTTTTATATATTTATTTATTGATAGTTTGTAGAATTATTTAAATTTATTTGAGTTTTTTTTCTTCAATTTAAGGTATATGTGCTTACATTGAGAAATTATTTATATGTGGTTTTGATATCATGTTTTGCTAGACCTTGTATGTAGCGTAGAGTGTATATTAGTTTCTATATAAATTTATTTATAGGTTAAGTATTTAAAAAATTATTGGTTGATATTTTTTTTTGGTGTAAATTCGTAGTACAGCGTTTGATTGATATTTTAATTTTAAATCGGATTTTAAAACACAATCTTAATTGTTTAGGGGTAGTTGTATTGTGTATGGTGTTGAAAGTTCTTATCTGCCATTGTATGAGTGTAATTGATTTCTTAAAAAATATATATTTATTTGTTTTCATATTGACCTAAATTTATATATTAAATTTTTTTTAAAGTTGTGGATTGGCTGGCATTCAAAATGGCGGACGATTCAGAGTTTAGGGATTCTAAGTTTGATGCTTTTGTTAAGCAAGCTCGTCAGCTAGGTTATGATGGCGAAGCCGTAAGTAAGTATGTGCAGGGTTGTTATGATAGAGAAGAGAGGTTGCTAGAAAGACAAGAAAAAGAGAAAGAAAGAGAGGCTCAAGAAAAAGAGAAAGAAAGAGAGGCTCAGGAAAAAGAAAAAGAGAGAGAGGCTCAAGAAGAAAATGATAAAAGGGCATACCAGCTAGAGCTAAAAAGGCTGGAACTGGTGGAAATAGAAAAGAGAAAGGAAGTGGAATTAGAATTGAAGAAAATAGAATTCCAAAACCGGGAATTTCAGGAAACTGAGCACAGGAAAAAGTTTAGTCAAAAGCCAATATATCCAAAGTTGCCTAACTTTAATGACAAGATTGACAACATTGACTCATACTTGTACCGATTCGAGACTCATGCCGAAGTCGTCGGTTGGGACAAAGCAATTTGGGTCACAAGTTTAGCTGCTTTTTTGAGTGGTGCAGCTCTAGATTTGTACAGAAGTCTTTGTGATACTGGTCAGGTAAGCTATGAGTGTCTTAAGCAAAACTTACTGACAAAGTTTCAGTGCACAGCGGACGGGTTTAGAAAGCGTTTCCGCGATGCCAGGCCATCAAATACAGAGCCACTTCAAACGTTCGCGATCGAAATGCGTAGGCTATTAGACCGTTGGATCTCGTTATCGGGCACTAAAAAGTCATTTGATGATTTGGTCAGTTTGATCCTGGGTGAACAGTTCTTAGAGACAGTTTCTAAAGACATTGCTACGTCTATTCAAGAAAAAGATGTTCAAACGTTTGATGACATGGTCAAGTTGGCGGAAGCATACCGCTTAGCTCATCCAGACAAAAATGTTGCGCGAAAGACTTCTCCATCAGTGTTTGGTAGTGTAGGTCATGTTCAACCACAACCCAAGCTGGCAGACACTCCAAATTCAGAACAACGTTTTGGTTCCAATCGTGGTCGAGGAGGTCAGTTCTCACGTGGAGGGTCATTTACTTCAAGTCGAGGAGGTCATTGGCCACGAGGAAGTCAAAATCGTGGTGGTCAAAATCGTGGCGTTCATGTGACAGGAAATAACCCTGGTAAAGCTGTGCAGGGTGACTGTTTTCTCTGCAAGAAGAAAGGTCACGGCTATAGAACATGTTACTGGAAGTCGGGAGAAAAAAGTGTATAATCTGTGGATTAGCTCACCCCAAAGATTCATGTCCCTTTGCATTGCAGAAAACTGCCGCAGCTGAAGTGGAAATCCAGGCGACACAGTCATCAGTTGTGTTACAACCTGAAGTTATTTGTTCCAGTACTGCTTTTACAGGTAAGCTACATTTGGACTCGGGCATGGTGAACGGTACCAGAGCATCGGTTTTGAGGGACACGGGTGCTACAGTGTGTGGTGTACGGAAGCGTCTTGTGTCAGACGATCAGTTCTTGGGTACTACTGTCAAATGCATTTCTTTTGGTGGTAGAATTGAGGAGTTTCCTTTAGCTCGGATAGTGATCCAGACTCCCTATTTG
The DNA here is from genome assembly GCA_036898135.1 of Oncomelania hupensis. NCBI lineage: Eukaryota > Metazoa > Mollusca > Gastropoda > Littorinimorpha > Pomatiopsidae > Oncomelania > Oncomelania hupensis. The sequence continues at coordinate 18,368 of JBAHVR010000309.1, forward strand.
TCAGGTGAAATTACCTGTTGTGTTCTAGACAGTCCAGTGGCTGACATCATTGTTGGAAATGTCCCAGGTGTATGTGGTCTAAAATCGGAATGTGGTGACCTTCCATGTGATCAGTACTCATTGGCGGTGGTCACTCGAGCTCGAGCAAAACATATTGTAGAACAAAAACCATTGACAGAGGTTCCGAAAGATCTGTTCGTTACCAGGCAAGAATTGGTGAAGTTGCAGCAGGAGGATGCCTCGTTGAAGGCTTGTTTTCAGTTGGGGGACAGTGGGGAAGAGCGTAAAACAAAGGACACGGCCCACTATTTCTTCATGTCGGGTGATGTACTATTTAGAAATTTCACCAGAAATAAGATCAGCTACGAACAGGTGGTTGTTCCAGAAAAACTCAGAGCAACTGTGTTGACTGTTGCTCATGACTTGCTACTTGCAGGGCATTGTGGAACAAGGCGTACATTAGCTAGACTGCTTACAAAATTTTTCTGGCCAGGTGTTACAGTTGATGTTGCGAAGTATGTTGCTTCTTGCGATGTGTGCCAGAAAACAGTTTCAAAAGGCAAGGTACCTCCAGTCCCTTTAGCTGTTTTTCCTCTGATCGGTGTTCCATTCGATCGAGTGGCGATAGATCTTGTGGGTCCTCTATCTCCACCTTCTGAACAAGGTCACAGGTACATTCTGACGCTATTTGATGTAGCATCTAGGTATCCTGAGGCGGTACCTTTGAAGGACATCTCATCGGTGAGTGTGGCTGAGGCGCTGTTGAGCATTTTTGCTCGCTTGGGGTTCCCAAAGGAAATTTTGTCAGATTGTGGAACTCAATTCACTTCCGAACTCATGTCACAGTTTCATGCTCTTTGTGGATGCAGAGGCATCAAAACATCTCCGTACCATCCGCAAGCAAATGGTCATGTTGAGAGGTTTCATGGAACATTGAAGAGCATGCTCAAGAAGGTTGTACGACAGAAACCAAAAGCATGGCATAGATATCTACCTGCTTTGTTGTTTGCGTGCAGAGAATTACCGTCAGACAGTACAGGCTTCTCTCCCTTTGAGTTATTGTTAGGTCGTCAGGTGCGTGGTCCTATTTCTCTTTTGCAGGACACGTGGACAGATACTATTGGCAGGGATGAAAACAGCAAGCCGTTGTACTCGTACTTGTTTGAGTTGAAAAATACGATCAGCGAGGCATGTCAGATAGCTTTAGAAAACTCGGAGGAAGCATCAGAGAAAGGGAAAAAGTACTTCGATCGAAAGGCAAAGATGAGACGTTTTCAGGTTGGTGATACTGTTTTGATTTTGTTGCCTACGAATACCAACAAACTTCTGGCAAGTTGGTCCGGTCCTTTTCCGATCACAGCTGATTTGCATCCAGACTACAAGGTGTTGGTGAAAGGGAAAGAGAAAGTTTTTCACGCCAACATGTTGAAAAAGTACATACATCGCGAAGCAGTTTGCTCTGAAAGAGATCTGTTTGCTGAAGTCGGTGCACGAGTGTCAGTTGGGGAGGCAGTCGCTTGGTTGGAATTTTCTCCCTTCCACATTACCGACGTCGAAAATGTGTCAGTGCAGGAGGCTGCTACCGGAGATTCCCACGTTGAGTGTACACCAAGAACTGCAGCTGTTTCGGAAAAGCCGGATTCAGTTGGTAAGGATGTGAGTGTGAATACCGTTGGTTGTGTTGTTGGAGTTGTGCAGCAAGAAGATGAAGATTTAGCACTCCCGACATTGCCACTAGCTTCTTCTTTGCCTGAGGAGACTTTCAGGGATATTGATTTTGATCCTAAGTTGTCTTCGGAGCAGCGTGAGGAGTTGCTTCGGGAATTTCGACAGGTTGAGGACATCCTCACTACAAAACCAGGCGAATTCAATGGTGATTTATTTTTGGAAATCAATCTGAACTCTGATGTACCGGTTAGGCGTTGTCCATATGTCCTTTTCAAGCAAAACAGGTGGTGGAGAGAGAAGTTCAGATCATGCTAGAGTTGGGGGTTATTGAACCATCTAGTTCACCTTATGCATTTCCAGTCGTGCTAGTTCAAAAGAAGGATGGAAGTTGTCGTTTTTGCATTGATTTTCGAGCTTTGAATAAAATTACGCAGTTCGACTCAGAACCGATTCCAGAGGTTGACAGTCTGTTTGCTCAGTTTTCGTCGGGCCGCTTCTTTACGAAGATCGATTTGGCAAAAGGATACTGGCAGATCGTTGTTAAGGCGGAAGATCGGCCAAAAACTGCCTTTGCAACTCATGTAGGATTGTTCCAGTTTGTCAGAATGCCTTTCGGTTTGTTGTCAGCACCAGCGGTGTTTGCCAGGATGATGAGGATGTTGAAATTAGAAGAGTGTTCTGCTGTAAGTTTCTTTGATGACATCATGGTCTACAGCTCGTCGTGGCAAGAACACTTGGTACACGTTAGGGGTGTTCTGGAAAAGTTGAGGAAATTCGGTTTGACAGCAAGACCTTCAAAGATTCAAGCAGGATACAAGCAGTTGGAGTTTCTTGGACACGTTGTTGGTGATGGGTTCTTGAAACCAGAGAAAAAGAAAGTACAGAAGATACTGCAGATACCTACGCCCACAACGAAGAAACAAGTGAGATCACTGTTGGGATTGTTGAGCTTCTATCGAAAGTATATACCTGATTTTGCATCAGTGACAGCTCCCTTGTCAGATCTGACTAAAGATACGGGGTCAAAGAAAGAAAAGGCAAGTTCGAGATCAGCGATCAGTTGGACACCGGATTGTGATGTGGCTATGGAGGTGGTAAGAAAGATGTTGTCCACATTCCCAGTGTTGTTATTACCCCGTTTTGATCAGACATTCGTCGTTCGCACAGATGCGAGTTCTGTTGGTTTGGGCGCAGTTTTATTGCAGGATTTTCAGTCAGTTTTGCACCCTGTGGTGTACATCAGTAGAAAGTTGATTGACAGAGAGAAGAGATACAGCACAATAGAACGAGAATGTTTAGCTATTGTTTGGGCTATTGGAAAGCTTTCTCGGTACTTGTGGGGTGTACAGTTTGTCCTACAAACTGATCACAGGCCGTTAACGTTCTTGAGAACTTCTCAGTTCAAAAACTCCAGAATCATGCGCTGGGCACTGGCTCTGCAGGAATATGCATTTGAGGTTCAACCGGTTCCGGGTTCTCAAAATACCTTTCTCGTGCTGATTTGGATCAGTTGGTTCCATGATTTTGTTGGCGGGGCCAGGAATGGAAAATGCTGCTTTGTTCGTTGTTTTTTTTTTTTAAGAAATATTAGCTATGTAAGTTTTAGGAAAAGGCAATTCGGTCATTGTTTTTTTTTAAAGAGGGGGAGTATTGTTAGGAATTATAATAATTGACAGGTAGTCATACATATATAAATAAATAGAAAGGGTGATTATAGTTTATGGTAATTATACTATAGTAAGAAAACACTGAATTTTAGTCAGTCACAAATTAATTCATTAGAAAATGCGGAACCAAAGGGAAGCTACTCCGAGGGACTTACTTTATAAAATAAGTCAGATTCCGTTGAACTGGCGTATAGATGGCGTCATGAATCTCCGTTGGTAAAGCCATCGTGAAAATAGCTGCATTGTTGCAGGTAATTATGAATACTTTGACAATGTTTGAGTGAGGCTGGATGACAACTAGTATATTTGGTTAAAGACAATTTTAGTGTAGATACATTATAAAAAGATGAACGCAGAAACATGACTGGTGATTGGTACTAGTAGTGTAAACAAGTGTTACATATTTTGATTGCACTTCGAGCTATATCTTGTGCTGTTTGTTTTGTCATGGTGGGAAATATGTTTTCTTTTTTAATGTATTTCTTTGACTGATGAATGTAAAACGAAAGAGTTATAATTATTAATGGAATCTGTTAAGATGGTAGAAGAGGGGCTGAGCAAAGAAGATGCAAATGTTAATTGTTTGGTGTGAAGTTTGACTCTGAGTTTAATGTGAGTAGGGAATAATAAAATGGTTATTGGTTTATGAGGAATATAAGGAAAGATAAGTCTGAGGAACATGAGGAAAGAGGAATAATCAAGGACTGAATAATATGAGAGAACAGAGTAGTTCAGTAACAAGTGTTTTGTTGGAATCAGCTTCTCAGTCTGGGAGAAGGCTGATGTGGTGTGTCCAAGGCAGCCCAAATCTACGGGTGCAGGTCGACAACCACTGTACTGGGACGTTGAGGACAGGCCGTCGAGCAATCCTACGTCCGCAGCGAGAAGGCCTGACCGCTGTGTGTGCCTTCGCTGCAGTTCCTAGGCCGTCGTCTTGGAACTATAAGGCTGAAATTATACTGGCACGCACGACTGAAGTGCGGACCGAAACGGACGGGCAGCTAGGTCGGAAGTGGTGATCATATAGGTCCGCGCGACTTCGTCCGACTTTGTAAACAAAAATGGCGCTGAGCAGACGTAAGAAACTTTTTGTGTGGTGGCTGTGGAGAAGAAGACAGAGAATACAGCGTTGTCGGAGATTTAGAGTGCATCCTATAAACAGATCAAGAGGACAACATGGAGCATACTACCACTTAAAACCTGACTTGATGAAACACAAAGAGAAATTTGTGGAGTATGTGCGATTGACGCCTGTTAAGTACAAAGCTTTGTTAGATTTGTGTGCTGCAGATTTGGAGAAGAAGTACACAAATTTCATACAACCAATTTCAGCTGATGAGCGTTTGCTGTTGGCATTGAGGTAAGTTCTACTTTTTTCCGTTGGTTTGCTTGAGGACAATTTCTCTCTCTCTCTCTCTCTCTCTCTCTCTCTCTCTCTCTTTGTTTCTCTCGCACAGATAGACACACAGAACACATTCACACAATGCAGGGACATGCACATGCACACAAACACACACACAGAGAGAGAGAGAGAGAGAGAGAGAGAGAGAGAGAGAGAGAGAGAGAGAGAGAGAGAGAGAAAGAGAGGTGCACACACACACACACACACACCAATACAGATATACAGATAAACAAGATGCAAAATGTGAACAAGGAAGTTTTAATGGGGGAAAAAAATCTGAACAGAACCAATAAAGTCAATGACACTGAGAGATAAATGGACAAAATAAATCTCGATTGATACAAACTAAACAGAATCAAGATTAAGAGCATGTGCGCGTGATTGTGTGTCTGTCCGGTCTGACTGTCACACACACATGTTTAATAGTGAGATCCCTGTGTGAAATATGAGTCATCCCCATAAGCAGACCGTGAATGAGATGAGGCATCAACATTGGAAGCGCCTCTCTGCAGAGTTTCGTAACTCTGGCATGGCTCGGATGACAGTTGTCCCGTCAGTGGCACGCTGGAATGGCGAGATGAGGTTGCACGAGGAAGGTGTACTGGAGATGTCATGTCCGTTGTTGTCCTGCTAGGTGCTGTTTCTATGTAATTCAGCAGCAGCCGCTGGACATCCATACGGAAATGCATGGTTTGCACTGTATCCAGCTTCTTCATAGTAGGAAGCAGGCTCTTGAAAAAAAGGTCGTTGTCATCACCTCCTGCGGCAGCTGCTGCGGTGTCTGGAAAGCTCTCAAAATTTCTAAATCAATTTCCGAGTTTCGAGAGGTCGCAGCCTTTCTTTTACGACGTTGCTGAGTGTTGCTGACAGCTGACATACTCTGAGTATCAACAGTCTGCAAAGAAGCAAGACTGGCAGGACTGGCCTGTGGGGACTGCTCGACATCAGCGTCCGAGTGCGAAGCGTTGCTCTCTTCATCGTCTGGCAAGTTACTGCTGCTAGTTCCTGTAGAACATCCAGGCAGCAGAAACTGCATGTAGTCGTACAGAGGCCATTTCTTCTTTTTGGAGGCACCCTGCCCGGAAACACTTTGTTTCATATCCTTGTGCTTTCGCAGGAAGTAGTCACGGAGACTTGTCCATCTTGCTTTGCAGGCTACGGCTGTTGCTGAAAACCAAGAGCAAAGGGGGGTGGGGGGATTCAGTTAAAGCATGAACGTCAGTAAAATTGTATTAGCAGCAGTTATTTTTTGTGTCACACATGCGTGTCAATCTTTCAATTTTTTGTTCACCATTTTATGATTTCAGATTTCTGGCGACTGGAGATTCATTCAGATCCTTGGCCTTCCAATTCCGCCTTGGCTTTACTACAGTCCGCAACATTATCAGGGAAACAGTGCAAGTTCTGTGGAACAACCTACAGCCCCTGCATATGCCAGTTCCAGATGAGACAATTTGGAGGCAATCTGCAGAGACTTTCTTTAAAAAATGGAATTGTTCTTATGGCAGTGGTAGACGCAGATGGGCTATTTCTGGTGGTAGACGTGGGCAGTCACGGAAGCTGTAGTGACAGTGGCATTATTACAGACACCACGTTTTACAAATTGTTACAAAAAAAGAAACTCGGTCTTCCGCAACCAGAGAAGATCCCCAGTACTGACATTGAACTTCCGCATGTTTTTGTCGCTGATGAAGCTTTTGCACTGACGCCAAACGTGATGCGACCATTTCCAAGACGGCAACTAAACAATGATCGACGCATCTTCAATTACAGACTCTCCAGAGCACGTAGACAAGTTGAATGTGCATTTGGTATTGCTTCAAGCATGTGGCGTGTCTTAAGAAAGCCAATGGAAGTGGACCCAGAATTTGCAACAGACATTGTCAAAGCAGTCTGCGTCCTACACAATTACATTCAAGAAAGGGGTTCGGAGTGCCGAGACCTACCGCTGACAGACAACGAGGGAGAATGGGAAGATTTTCCAACAGCCAATGCCAGACCAGCCCAAGATGCTATCTCAGTGCGCGATGCGTTCATGACGTACTTTGTGTCTGCAGCAGGAAGTCTCTCCTGGCAGAATGACTTGCTCAACTGATAACGAAAGAGACTTAGATCTAAATTGGAATCAGAAGAGACTTAGATCTAAATTGGAATCAGAACCATGAATATACCTGTAATGCTAATAAGAATAAAATGACATAACGTGTTGTTTACCGACGTCATTGATGCTGAATCAAAACGAAAAATTGTTCTGTGGCAGTGCAACAATAAAACAATGACTATAATCAAAATCAATGTATCAATGTATCTGGGATGCACTTTCAAACACACACACACACACACACACACACACACACCCACACACACACACACACACACACACACACACCCACCCTCCTATGCACATGTTTGCTCATTCATGCCTACACGAGAGAGAGAGAGAGAGGGAGAGAGAGAGAGAGAGAAATTTACCTTCGTTTCCCATTTCCCTAGCAATGGTTTCCCATGCTTTTTGAATTAGATCCCGATTGCTGTGATTTTTGTCGGCTTTGTTATACAACAATTCTCTGCAGCGCACCGCCACAATCAATCGTTCGTCTTCCATCTTGGCAGGAAACAGACCGGATGGGAACGAAACGCTTCAATAGGAGAGCGGGCCCTTCCGCACGCTAAAAAGAAGTGCTGTTTGTCCGCACGTCTTTTTTCATCCGCACGACTTTTTACGTCTAGTCGTGTCAGTATAATCACCGATAGGAAATAAAGAAGATGCCACGACTTTTTTCGGTCCGTACTTCAGTCGTGCGTGCCAGTATAATTTCAGCCTTACCCGTCATCCAGAGACGCTTCATAAGGAACGTGAAGGTCTAAAGGCGTGGTTTTTGTGTAGTACTACAGAACAGTGAGTACAAGAAAAAGTGAATATTCCTCATGACATAGTTCCTCTGTAGAGACTTGAACTCTTGGAAAAGACTGGTGTGCGTTGGAGAGATCTTATTATTAAGGGAAGAAATGGGTGGTTGTTTTATTAGTTGTGTTATTGTTTAAATGTGTGGTAATTAGTTATTAAATTGAGCATCTAGAGTAAACACATTTGACTACGGTATCCTTAGTGCTTTATTGTGTGAAAAGGGGAATGGATGCTTGAGAGATGTCTTGCATGCACCTGTTTTATTGAATAGGAGTTGGAACACATTAAGATTTCAATTAGGACAAGAAGTATAATTCATTTTCCGTCAGCATCCCGCTCCTTAACATCTATTGCAAGAAGTTTAGACGCTGGGAAGACCCAAATTCAGCTCATCATAAAGGATAATGAATCTGTAAAACTACGATGGGAGAGTGGAGAAAGTGGCGAAAAGGGAAACATCGAAACTGAGAGCTTCTGCACTGACAGACTTGGATGAACGCGTCTGGCAGTGGCTGGACTAATTTCTATTTTTGAAGTTGTGAATAAAAGACAAAGCTAAAAATGAAACATGTTTTACAGTTTCCTTTGTCAGAGAATACATGCTGGTGAGTGTGAAAATTATGACTACATACCCCTCCGAGCCTTGCCCCCCCTTCCCCTACACCACCCCACCCCTTGTTTCCGGTATAAGACCACCTCTATTATAAGACCGTTTTTTCTCAGATTTTGGACGGTCGTATACCGGAGGTTCCACTGTATTATTATTATTATTATTATTATTATTATTATTATTATTATTATTATTATTATTATTATTATTATTAAGAAAGGTAGGTAACTTGGACCTCGCGATAAATTGGACCACTGCATTATCTCTTAAACTAAAGAGAGATAGATCCTGATTTTTTTCTTAGAGGCGGATATATGAATTACGTCACTTGCACACGTGTCATGACGTTTACAAAAGAAGACACGCGGACGGTGAGCTCGACTTGGCTTTTTCCATTTTTTCTAAAACATTTGTTTGACAATCTTTGCCGAGCATCTGATTTTTAAAGATATGAAATTATATGGATGATGTTGTGAACAATACCCGGTCATTCTACAGTAATTCTGTTAATAAATAAAGTGTTAGTGCTTTTCGAGCATCTTGCATTTGCTGCACATTTACAAGTACTAGTGAGGGTTAAATTGAGTGCCTTTTTTCTGGTAGGCTTATATTGAACCAGTGGTGCAAGTTAGCCGCCAAGATTCAAATTACACTCGCATTATTTTGTTATATAGGGAATGATCGCTATTTGGTTTAGATTCGTGTGTTAGTGTGTGTGTATATAGGTGTGCGTGTGTGTGTGTGTGTGTGTATGTGTGTTCGTACCTGTATGTTTGTGTGTGTTCGCACCTGTGTGTGTGTGTGTTCGCTCTTGTGGGTGCGTGTGAGTGTGTATGTGCGCTCGCGCGCATGTGCGTAAACAATGCACTCAAGTAAACAATTCTGCAATCATAAGCGGCATACAAAATCAATCACAGTAAATTTCTGTTTAAAAAACCAACAAAGCACATTAAAATAATAAACTGCACTTATTTCCATTCCAAAGGCTCTGTGGTGGTGTCAAGCCTCTGTACAAGCTGTTCCAGTTCTTGTTCCTATCCAGCCAATCCATTAATGTCATCCGCAAAACGGAGGTTGGAGATTGCTCTACCCTCTATGCTGACTGTGCCTTCGTGATCTGCAAGAGCGTCTGCCATGATGCGCTCTATGAAGATGTTGAAGAGTGTTGGAGAGAGTAGGCGTCCTTGACGCACGCCCATTGTTGTTCTGAACCAGTTTCCGATGGCGCTGCTGTGGAGGATTGCACTGGTAGCGTTGTCTTACAGGCTTTTTGATGACATCAGTTATGTTGGGGCTGATGTTGTACACTCTCATGGTTGCCCACAGAGTTGCATGCCAGACTCGGTCAAACGCTTTCTTGAAGTCTACAAACACATGATATAGATTTTGTATGTGCTGTAGGTATTTCTCGCAGATTGTTGAAAATCTGTTCAGTTGATACTTTGCTCTGCCCTGAATCCTGCTTGTTCTTCATCTATGATTTGTTCAGCTTGGGGTTTCAACCTGTTGAATATTATTTTCAGGAGGACCCTGCTGGGATGGCTGATGATGCTGATGGTGCGGTAATTTTCACACTTCTGAAAATTACCCTTTTTGGGAAGAGTGATGACAAGCGACTGGGTTCATGATGTAGGCCACTCCCCACTCTGCCAGAATTTTTAACAGATAATGAGGAGTGCGTCAATCATCGCTTCTCCACCTGCTTGAAGCAATTCTGCTGTCCACTCCCGTATGGTCAGATAACCCAATGTTGTTGCATACTATGGGTTAAATAAACAGCCATTTAACTGTATGGTGACATATTTTTAAAATGTTTTTGATAGGCATAAAATGACACTGATCTTCAAGATCAACAAAAAACGAAACATAATTATATATGAATATGAAATATCAATCTATCATTTCTAACTTCAACAAGTTTGGACTTGTGTCTAATATTTTAGTGTCAAGGTCACTTCAAGGTGCCTATACTAAAAGACTTTGGACAGCTCCATTGACCTTGACCTTGGAGTCAGATTGACCAGATTGTTATAATATGTATGGTTCATTGATATCTATCATATGGATTAAAGAATCAAAAGTTCCATGTTAATAACTTGGAAACAAAGTGAACTTTTGTGAACAATTGTCATTTTTTACTAACATTTGTTAACCCTGTGACCTCTACCTTAAAATGAAGTCATTCATTCACTGGTCATACTGATCACACACACCCCACACACCCACACACACACACACACACGTACACACACACAGGTCGCGCGCGCGTTCTATCACAGACACACCTACGAACACACTAACACACGCATATAAACCAAAATAGCGATCATTCCCTATATATCAAAAGGATGCGAGTGTAGTTTGAACCTTGACGCTAACTAGCATCATTGATTCAGAAGTGTTATCTCTAAAGCAGAGCAATTTACTAGTAAATAAACATATTGTTGAAGTTTTAAAAACGACCATTTTCAAGTAAATAAACTTTTTTGTTTTCTTTACGTTTTCTTTCCTCTTTTTAAAATTTATTAAAAAAACAAACAAACATTTGCTTTGACTGAATTTTGTATGGCCGTTTTTGGTGGCAGTAGTTGAAAGAATAGCACTTTTATTTTATCTTATACCAAGTGAGTGCATCGCTTTAGTTTTAAGAAACGGTATTTTTGAAGTAATACAAAATCTGTACTTTATTTTTTTTTTTAATGCTGTTGTCGTTTTAGCGCGATGTTACTGATTATGTGTGTAAGTGCGTAGGTGAGTGTGCTTGCCTAGGTGAATGTGCGTGCGCGTAAGTGTGTGTATATAATAGAGAGAGACACAAGTACAAGTTACTCCATAATTTTATAATTTAGTAGGTGTTTACATTGTGTGTGTAAATTGAAACTAGGTCCAATTTACCCCTCGTTTAAGTTCAATTTACCCGCTAGGGTGTCTAAATTGGACTTTCACAACTTTAAAAAAAAATCAGCCTCACACAAAAACCGTTGACAATACAGCTTTCATCGTTTAAGGCCACGTAGGTGTAATATCTACCTTTCAAATGACATTCATGTGCTTTTAGGTTTTGTCTACTTTCCACCAAAATATCGAAGAAGTCCCTTAAGGGGTTCAATATACCCACTCTTTCCTTATTATTATTATTATTATTATTATTATTATTATTATTATTATTATTATTATTATTATTATTATTATTATTATCGGAAGACCGTATAGGTTCTTTCATAGTCTTTGGGAATGTTGCTTATACTAAATAGGCTAAGGTTAGAGTTTATGATACATTCTTCTATAGTAGTAGTAGTAGTAATAGTAGTAGTAATAGTAGTAGTAATAGTTGTAGTAGTAGCAGCAGCAGCAGTAGTAGTAGTAGTAGTAGTAGTAGTAGTAGTAGTAGTAGTAGTAGTAGTAGTAGTAGTAGTAGTAGTGTTGTATCGTTTTCATATATTTTCAACTCAACACTGCTGAATGCGGTGGCCGATACGGGGTCCAATTGTGACGCCTTGGAAAAGTGGGCCCAATCCTGGGCGAGCGAGAATTGGGGAGAAGGGACCTAGTGCTTGCTGGGTGGAATTATTGTGTAGCCGGCCCTCACTCGTCTAGGACATGAGCATAATGATCCTTAAAGTCCGCGCGGCAGATTTGATTTTGATTTTGGATAATATTTGTCAATAATGCGAATGGAACTGAGCTTGCTTTCTCAGTAAATGCGCGACGGCCGCAGCACAGCGTCGCCCAGGACAAAGGGAAATGGGACCCAAGTCACACATCCCTACCTACATCTAGTCTCGTCCACTATTAGTCTACTACACAACGCAGTAAAACAACCACAGACTGCAACAAGCTGTAAGATGGCCAGTGCTAGACAGCCCGTTTAATGTTTGGGTTCATTGGGGATTGAACCTAGTAACCTTTGCAAATCGCATTCGTCTCAGCACCATCTGAGCTACTCCAGTTCAATCGATAGTTCAGATTCTTGCATTTCATTTTTTAATGCACAAATTTAGTGTTGCATTTTCCACAAAAAATAAATATAAAAAATAAGGGCAAACAATTTTATATGTCTGTTTACGGTAACATAGAAAAAAGAAACAGGGTCGGTAGATCGGCTTCTTTGTCTTTTTTTTTTGTTTTTTTTAAAAGACCTTTTCCACCTTGAGTGCCATTTTTGGGGCTTTTTAAAATTTTGTCCAGACGATCTAAAAAAAAAGTTTAGGGTCGGGCCAAAAAATTAGGGTCGGTCTGGATAACGTAAACAGACATTTTTGTTGGGCCTAAATAATTGTATAAATCAAAAATCATACCCGGTCACCAAGGATTGTGCTCAGTTGTCTGGGCGTTAGACGATGTACCTAATGGCTGCATGTGAGCGCCTCGGGCGGCTTGAGTTAGATCCTGTGTCTGTTCAGCGCATTGAGCCGCTCTTGAGCTGGAAAAGCGCTATATAAGAACGAACAAATTAATGTATAAGATAGATATTTCAATTGGTTATGCATTCAAAAGTATGTTAAATTTTAAGATTTTAAACGATGACGAAAGGTTAGTTATGTAGACTGTAACGTATGGATATTTTTTGGATAAGTGCCTGTTTATAATAGCTAAGTGAATACAAAATATGACTGACTCCTAGATTAAAATAAGTGTGCGTGTAAGTCTCTCTGTTAACTACCACACCCACAAATTCACATGTTCACACTAACACAGGCAAACACCAACACGAAATATACGTTCCACGTTCTCAATACTTTATATAAATAAACGACAATATTTTATAGCAATCTTTCACGCCACTCTTTATACACTACACTGTCAACTGCGAACCTGGATAATCACGGCCAGCAATTTCTTGTCCCGAGCCAAAATAAGCACAAAAACCCGTTACCTCTATAATTGTAGGAGGCGGGTTACGCAGAGGCTACAGAGTTTTACATTACATCATCATTACATCATTATTGCTTTAGGTCCAGCGGACTCTTCCGAGCCAAATCAGGACCGGACAACCCCTGATCCGCATAAAAGATCTGCTGAAACAACCCTAGTGGTAACACTGAAAGCTCTCCACCAGCCAGTCACTTTACAATAAAGACATCCTACGCAGGGGACGCTCAGGCTGTACTCTAATTTATCGAACCCCCGTTTACAAAAACAAAATAGAATACAAACATCATTATAAATGATCAACAAAACACATACATATAAAATGCCCACATTGCTAAGTAATAACATCATAGGAAGCCCTAGTGACCACCTGGCAGAAAGCGTCCAATATTCCCAAGCTGATCCAACAGACCTCATACACAAATAAGGAGTCTTGTCCCGGAAGAGTTTTCAAGAAAACAGGTAGGTGACTGGTCTAGCATTACATTACATGATTATTGCTTTAGGTCCAGCGGACTCTTACGAGCCAAATCAGGACCATAGAGACTTTATCTTAAAATATTATAAAATGTTTCAAATCTTAAAAAACAAGCCTGTTATTCTTAAATACAAAAACAAACTTTTACATGATACCTCTTTAAAAGTCTTCTTTAAAACTGATGTATTAAAAATATGTTCTCTGTCTTCAATCAAATCACTAAATTCAGTCCTATCAAGAAGATCCAAACTAAACAAAACATGTCGATATGATTTATATGCGATAAAACAAACCAACATCATGTAAAAATTGAAACAGGTGTTGACCGTTACATACTTTAAACATCTCTTTGAAAGGTATTGAACCAAAATATGTTTCTCTTTCCTCAATCAGATCAGCACATTCAGACATGAAATGGCGAACTAAAAAGGATTGATCACATGCAAAGCACCATGGTGGTTCTTCTCCTTTTAAAAGGAAACTGTGGGTGACATAAGTATGCCCAATATGAAGGCGAGACAAAACTGTTTCTTCTTTGCGAGTGGATGCAAAGTTAGGCAAAGAAGCTGACAAATCGGGAAGAATTTGAAATAATTTGTTGTTGATATGGTTAGACCAGTCAGTCTGCCACAGTCGTTTACAATAAGATCCAGTCATACAACGTAGGTCAGAGTAGGGCACAAACTGAAAAATCCCTGGAGGTAAATCGAGATGCAGAGCATCTTTAGCCGCTTTGTCCACTGCAGTATTGCCGCGGATGCCCATGTGACAAGGTAGGAAAGACAAGAATCTGTGAAGAAGTTGTGACAGAGAACAGAGAGTTTGTACTCTACGCGTGCTTGCACAGGAAGCCAGTGAAGGGAATGTAGTAGAGGTGTGATGTGATCGCGTTTCTTTGCTCGGAATACTAGTCTAGCTGCTGAGTTCTGAACCTTTTGTAGTTTGTCAATGATGTGTTTTGGGGAGCCAGCGAGGAGAGAGTTGCAATAGTCAAGACGAGAAAGGACGAGAGCGCAGACTAGGGTTTTGGTGGCAGTGACTGTAAGATAGTGGCGAAAGGAGCTGATTTGGCGGATGGCCGTGTATGCAGAGCGACAGACGTTGGAGATGTGGATGTTGAGGGACAGGTCATCGGAGAGAATGTAGCGGAGATTTCTCGCTGAGGATGAGAACTGAATGTTTGTTGTCCTTACTGTAAGCGATGTTGGGAGAGGCGAGAGTGAGGAGGAGGTGTTGTGCTTGAGAATGAGGAGGGCTTCGGTTTTATCATCATTAAGCTTAAGCTTGTTGAGTGTCATCCATGACTTAATGTCTGTGATGCAGTTCTCCAAAGTCTGAACAGTGGAGTTAATGAGAGAGGGGGCAGTAGATTTATAAAGTTGTGTATCATCTGCAAATGACTGACTCTCAGCAGCTTGCTTTCCGAGCAGGAGAAGCAGTGGCTTGGTGTACAGAGTGAATAACACCGGTCCTAAAACGGAACCCTGAGGCACGCCGCACGCCAAGTCTGCAATACTGGAGAAACAGCCATCGACAGTGACTGCTTGTGATCTGTCAGAAAGATATGAGTGGAACCAAGCCAGGATCGAGCCAGAGATTGCAAAGTAGTGTTGAAGAGTGTTAAAGAGAATGGGGTGGTCGACTGTGTCAAAGGCGGCTGAGAGGTCTAATAAGGTGAGAATGGAGACGTTACCATTATCTAAGGCAAGCAACAGATCATTGGTTACCTTTAGGAAGGCTGTCTCAGTGCTGTGGAAGGGTCGGTAGGCAGACTGGTTGGGGTAAAGTAAAGCGTTATCATATAGGTAGGCAAACAGAACAGTTGTTTGAGAACAATTTTTTCTATGACTTTGGACAGGAAGGAGAGGTTTGAAACAGGTCTATAGTTCTTTAGATTATTTTTGTCTAAACTTTTTTTTAAGGAGGGGTTTGATGACAGCCGCTTTGAGCACAGATGGAACAACACCAGAGGACAGACTCTCGTTGATAATGTGGGTAATGGTCGGGAGTAGAGGGTCAAGATTCTCTATCAACATGGGGGTAGGAATGGGGTCCAGAGAGCAAGATGTTGGTTTTGAGCTTAAGATGACTTTCTTGACTTCTTGCTCTGTTATTGGTTGAAAAACTTCCAACTTTGCGGTAGTGAGGGAAGGTGAGAATGGGTTAATGAGTGGGATCTCATGGCTATCAAGAGCGGCCCTTATGTCAGCCACTTTCTGTGTGAAATAATTACAACATACATGGTGGATGCGTGGATGGGAGTGATGTTGCATTGCTCCTACCCCAAAGCTGATTGCAAATGTCGAACAACTGTTTACACGTTTCGCTGCTGCTAATTCTGTCGCTAAAGTACCGGGTTTTGGCAGTCTGGACTATTTTAGTGACACGTTTTTTTGCAGCAGTGAAAATCTGCTTGCTGACTTCTAAACCTGATTTAAGCCACTTTTTCTCTGCTTTGCGTCGGTGTTTCTTCGCCTCGGAGAGCTCATCCTTAATAGACTCGTACCAGGGTGCTGAGCGTGTTGCCTTGACCTTTTTCTGGGCTACGGGAGCGTGCCGATCAAGCACCGCATGAAGTGTACTATTCAGCTGATCCACAGTGGGGCACAGTTCTGCGGTCACTTTAGCGGTAAGCTCTTGCTTGAAAGCATCCCTATCCATGGTGCGCAGGCTGCGAGCCTCCCTGAACATGGGGGGAGGAGGGGGGGCTGCGACGTTTAGTTTGCACACGACACAGAAATGGTCAGATGTTAATTCCTGGGTGACTGAAGTTGATCTAACAACATTATCCTAAGGCCTATGCATAACCCAATCTATGATGTGACAACGGCTGTGGGTGGGCTCTGTGACTGACTGAGAAAGACTAAACGGATCTAAAAGTTCAATCATTTTTGCGGTGGAAGGTTGCTGGGGTTGGTCAAAGTGAAAGTTAATGTCTCCTAAAACTATGTATGTTCCTGACAGTGTGTTGCAATAATCGAGCAGGACTGGAAATTCTTGGTGGAAAATTGCATCAGTTAATTTATTTTTCTTGCTTGGAAAGGTGCGATATATGTATATGAAGTGAATGTTCTGCTGTGGAACGGACAAACTAAGGTGAACAACTTCAAAGGACGAGTGAGTGAATGCGAAGTCTGTAATGAAGCCAAGGTGACGGGACAGACTTTCTGTAAATAATAGCAAGGCCACCACCGCGATTTGAGCGAGGCAGCGAACCTACAGAATAGCCGGTTGGGGTTAAAGCCGAGCATTTACCTTCATCACCAGTCTGTCGAAACCAAGTCTCTTGAATGAATATAATGTCAGTCCTGCTGTCCGAGATGAATTCATGCAGAGCTGTACGTTTTTCGTTGGGACCTATTGACTGAGCGTTGAATGATGCAATGCATAGAGGGCTGTGACTATCGAGGTGTGAAGACAGAGGTGGAGGGGAGAGGTTGATGTGAATGAGATTGTCTGTGTTACTGCGATGTGTCTTGGGCCTAGTGATGCACACTGGGTGTGATGCAATGTGAAGTGTGGGGTCAGAGTTGAAAAGCATAGACAATCTCTGTAAAAGCACAACAGGGATAAACGAGATGTTTTGTTTCCGTTTGCCTCCACGACTAGTCCGTTTTCTGGGCAAATGAGGGCCGATCGAGAACTCCTTTAATCGGAACACAAGGTCGGGAGCGATCTGTGTACGTCTAGGCTTGTGGATAAAATGTTACTGTCTGAACAAAATGGCAGACCACGTGAGTGCGAGACAGCACAATGAATGAAGTGAAAAAACGATAGAGCAAACAAACGAACATAAAAAGAGAAGCAAAGCAACGCCACACTTACTTGACGATCCATGAGACAACAATTACACTACACAAAATTCACAACAAAACACTATAAACACCGCAAAATCACAAAATTCAGCAGAGCTCGGGTCGTTACAGCCTGTTGGCGTCAACCGGAACCAGCCAGTATTGAATTACCATTACTATCAAACATGCTCACTCCTTCCATTCATATTACATTTTCTACTGCTTTATAACTATAGCCCCAGTAATTAATAATAATTTTACATCAATGAAAACTATATTCCATCTTAGTGGACAACAGCTCACCACCTCTCAACACAATAAATCTAAGGCAAAGCATATACCTCTCCAACATTTCACAATCATAAAAACATTTTAAATACCTGTAATCTTTACAGCACAATATACATCCACTTTCAGAGAGAAAGTCCCACCGAACCTACACATCCTTATAAGTTCTCAGTGCTTTCTACCTCTTCACAATTCAAAACAATCTTTTCTTTTTTTTCCTTTCTTAGTCTTTCTTTTCCTGGCCTGACACATTACCTCACTTCTTGGTACACACAAAACAAGTGAGTTCCCATTTGCCCTGACTGCCAGCTATTCATTATTCCATTGGATCAACAATTTCAGCCAATGAAAATAATAACATAAGATATTCAAAAAAAAAATACTCACATTCTAAAAAATAGACATATTTATAAAAAACCGGAAAATTCCAGTTCTCTACATAGACGATGATTTATATTTAGAGCTAAGCTTACTTCCCGCCCAGTTTCTCAAATGTGCAAGGCCGCGTTAATCGGAACACAGAGCATTTACTTGTAGGCCTCATTACAATACACTCATAATAACAAAGGTCTACCACTTCAAATAAGTGACTGCCCTCCCAAAAACACAACACCACCAACAACAACAATAAAAGAAAGAAAGAAAAAACCGCCTTTCCTACCTTTTGTGTCCATATGAAACTCAAACGGAGGGTGAAAACGAATCACACTCAAAGCAATACGTTCATATCACTTCAAACGACATCAGCTCCAAATTCACTGCGAATTTGATCCAAAACGCAGTCACTAAAGCTGTTCCGACATCTTCGTCCATACGTTTCGGCTCTTTTTTTTTCCTGAGCGTTCATTGATTGAAATACATGCGAAACTTGTGATTGGTTGTACCGAAATTCGCCAACGATGGTTTGTTGATATCGTAAACGTGTATAATTATTACGCGACCAAGGAGAGCGCGTAATACAGTTGGTAGGAAACCGGGTGACAAACGTTTTAGTAGTGTTAAGATTTGAACCAGCTTTTGTGACTGCGTTTTGGAACAACTTCACAGTGAAAGCTGACATCGTTTGAAGTGATAATAATGTGTTGCTCTGAGTGTTTGTGACAAGCCCTTGGACAACAAGATGGTCTGCTTACATTGGCGAAGAAACAGAAATTCCGATGGCAAGGCCAGAGCATCAGGCCTTGCAAAGACCATCCTGCAAGGCACGGTGCAAGGAGGCAGAAGAAGAGGGAGACAGACAAAGAAGTGGTAGGACAACATTCGAGAATGGACTGGCTCTTCCGCCACGAAGATTGCTGAGGACAGAGAAAGGAGTACGCTGGTTAAACGATCTTCTGTGGTGCCCCAACGACTTTCGAGTTACGGAATAGGATAGGATAGGATAAGATATGAGTGTTTGTGATTCGTCTGCACCCTTCGTTGGAGTTTTAAGTGGACGCAAAAGGTAGGAAATACGCTGTTTTCTTTTCTATCTTTTCTGTTGTTGTTGTTGTTGTTGTTGTTGTTTGAGGGTGGAAATGGAGGGGTAAAAGGGAGGCGGGAAGGGGGGGGGGGACAGTCGCTGAAACGGAAATTGGGAATGATAGACCGTGGTTATTATGAGAGTATTGTAATGAAGCTTACGAGTAAAGTGCTCTGGGCCTGTGATCAGAGATGCGCGTCCCTTTTTTCCTTCAATTTTCCACTTGTATCAGTTTATAGTCCTCTCTCTTCCCGATAAGGATTTTCAGAGAGGAGACTGTGTTTTCCACTTCCAATGGCACTATTACCATAATGCATGGTCACAGCAGACCTCCCAAAGAGGTAATGTCCGCTTTTATTGACAAATGTATCGATGTTTTACCTAATGTAGCTCATTTGGTTCTTCTTATTATCGCTCCGTATAGGCAGGGTTCAATGGAGACAATCGGCCACGTGCTTTTATGTCGTGTTTAGCAGTAGGCCTATCAGTATTGTCGTCTCGGATAGTTTCGCATAGAGCTAGGGTATTTTTTGCTGATTCATTCGGTTGTTTTTATACATTTTGTTTTTCGAAAGAAGAAAGAAGGTGAGTGTGTTCATTTTCAGATTTGACAGTGTATAGAGATGTGTGTTACAGTGTGTCAGAATGTGTACCAAAGGCAGACGACACACGAGATGAAAACGAGACACACACTAATAGGGCCTACACATCCGTTCTGACTTTTCATCCGGTCTAGAGGTGTGGTGTGGTGTGGCGTGACAACCACTGCTACGTTCTGCTTACTGTACAGTACCATGGACTTGCAAGTCTTGCGGCATTACAGTCTCTTGAACGTGGACACAGCGTTTTTAGGCGTGGTGCCGTGCGTGAACGCAGCCGTCCCTCTCCCTTCTTTCTTCTTTCGGAACGTGGCTGAATCTGGCAGTGGGTTGGTGTCGTGATTCCGCGGGTGCTTGCATGCGAATTCCCTGATTCCCGAAGTGGAGACACTAGCTGAAAAGGATAGTCATTGAGGAAAAGGTATGTTCTTTTGAGAAATCTGTCAGATGTTTTAAAATCTTTCTTGTATTATATATCACATAAAAGGCATGTTCTTTTGACAAATAATTTTTCAATCTCCCATGTACGCTGTCGTACAAAAAGGTATGTTCATTTGAGAAATCTTTTCAATCGGCCCTGTATTCTATCATAGAAAGGTATGTTCTTTTGAGAAATCTTTAAAATCTGCCATGTTCTTTTGAAGAATCTTTAAATCTGCCAGGTATTTTATCCTAGAAAATGAACTATTACTCGGTGGTGACAATTGTTCTTTGGGAAGACTGAGTTATAGAGCTCCTTGTTTACATGATCATCCATTGTTCGTTAACCTAAACCTTTTCCTATATCTTGTATTCTATTATTTGTGAAGTATTATTAAGAAAACCGGTGTTTACCATTTGGAGGATCAGCCGCTTAATTTCAGTGTTTTAATTGTCATAGTAGAATCAAGCAGAACAGGATAACGATTTACAACAAAGTGCTGTTTTAACGTCTAGTTAATTATTTGAAAATAGTCATTATTTTTTTTCTGTCTTTCTAGGGATTGTCTTTATTTTTAAAGCTATTGTAAAGATTAAAAAAATATGTGCATTTTTTATCTGTACATTTATTTTAACTTTAAAGATTTGCCGAAGGGCACAATATTAGAAACTTCCGTTAAAAAAATCTAAACAACAAAAACAAAACAAACCAAAAAAAGTTCCAAAGTTGAAAAAAAAGTTCCAAAGTTCAAAAAAAGTTCCAAAGTTCAAAAAAAGTTCCAATTCACTGCCACGTGAGAACTGGTTTGACTTTTTGTTGTAGTACATGTACTAATCACCTTCTTCCTCAAACCCTCCCCCGCCGCTCCAATTACATTCTAGAAATGTCTCTCTGGTGTTTCCTTTTAGTGTTTTAGAAACAAAAGAAAACAGAATAAAAGTTGATTGTTTACTTCAGAAGTGGTTCTGATGTAATAGATTTTTTAAAAGTAAAAATAACTAGAAATAAATGGTTAAACAAACTAAGAGTATGCCAATGTAGGCAAAGCCGTACAATATGAATATCCCATAGAAATATGTCGTTTTCCCAGTGTTTTCAGGTTATACAGGATGAAAACAGATGAGACGTAGAGAAAAAACAACACAAATTTGACTGCTGAAAATAAACAATTTCTGATATTTATTTAAAGATAGTTTTTAATAAAATCGGGAAGGGTGATACAATTAAAATGTTGTTGGTATAGTAAAACAGACAATACACGAGTCGGCTTGAGTTAGAACATCTTTCGTTCAGCACCTTCAGCAACTCTTGAACTGTGGAAAGCTCTGTAGTGCTGCTACCATTATTGCTACTACTACTTCTACTTCTACGACTGCTACTGCTACTACTACTACTGCTACTACTACTACTACTACTACTACTACTACTACTTCTACTGCTGCTGCTACTACTACTACTACTAAAAATAATATCTGCATGGTACTTCCGTCATTGCCGAAGTGGAGAACGGCTGAAGAAGGAAATCGGAAGCAAGTTTTAAGAATCCAATGTTCTTTGTACAATTCCTTGAGACTATTACTGTCGCTGTTCTTTCATTGCACAGTAAATGGTAGAAGAAGAAACAATTCTGTCGTTGAAAAAGTAGAAGCGGTTGTCTCCAGTTGTTAAAGGGCCTCAATGGAAGGGGTTGTTTACGTGTGACAAAAACCGGTTTACCAACGTGTGACAAAACCCGGTTTACCTTCGTGGGACAAAAACCGGTTTACCTACGTGTGATAAAACCCGGTTTACCCTAACTTTGGACTTGTGATTACATTGGCCAATGGTAAAGTGAGCTTTCGTTGCTCAAACCAACCGCTATAGTTTGAATTTTCCATGGCTGTTCCGACAGGGATTGATTTATTTCTGAATGAATAACGCAGCTCCAAGGGTGCGTCTTTTGGTGTCTGGGGTTATACAGGGGGTCTGTTGTATCAACCTAAAACCAAAAACCTTAACGTGCCATTTTTTTAAACTGAGTTTTGTTTCTTACTGGCTTTAGTAGATTTTGTTAGGTCAAGAGAAGTGGCTTGCGGTTGCGGTTAAAGAGGCACAAAAAACGACGGAATTTACTGATTAAAATACAACCACACTATATTTTAGGGTTGTTGGTTTTTTTTAAATTGTAAGCTTATTTTTCAGTCGATAAACCATCACTGTGAATCTTACAAGGGTCTTTCTGGGGGCTTTGTCAAATGGATCCTGTTATTCCCAGGAAGAATAGTAAAGTGTGTTGCCTTATAGTAACAGTCAAGGGGGTCCTCTTATTCCCAGGAAGAATAGTAAAGTGTGTTGCCTTATAATAACAGTCAAATGGGTCCTCTTATTCCCAGGAAGAATAGTAAAGTGTGTTGCCTTATAATAACAGTCATATGGGTCCTGTTATTCCCAGGAAGAATAGTAAAGTGTGTTGCCTTATAGTAACAGTCAAGGGGGTCCTCTTATTCCCAGGAAGAATAGTAAAGTGTGTTGCCTTATAGTAACAGTCATATGGGTCCTGTTATTTCCAGGAAGAATAGTAAAGTGTGTTGCCTTATAATAACAGTCCATTTTTACATACAACACACCCAACAAGCACTTGGTCCTTTTCCCCCGTCTGTCGTTCTAGGTTGGTCCGTTGTCTGTGGCGCTACACGATGCGCGATAAGCAGTAAGTTGGCGCGTCTTCGTTAGATCCTGTTTTCGCCAACGTATGATGGCCTACTGATGCCAAAACCTGATAATTACAAATATCATAAGATAATTACAAATATCATGAAATAATTACAAATATCATGGAATAATTACAATTATCAAGGGATAATTACAATTATCATTCAAAAATTATGAACATCTTCGCGTGATCCATTTTAATTTCAGTTTTGGCTCTAGCAATCTGCCAGGAAATGCGTCAAAACAGAAAATTTTAATGATCACATAATAATTACAATTTTTACGTGATTATGCTTAATTCTGACTATGGCAGCTTACTAGCGCCAAAACATGCTTGTACAGGGATCAGTGATAATAGTAATTAACACGTGTTCTGTGTAATTCACATTATTACGGCCTACTAGCGCTAAAACCTGATAATTACAAATATCATTTGATAATTACAAACATCAACGACATATTTACAATTAACACGTACGAATTGTAATTATCAAGTGAAAATTACAATTTTCGGTTTTGGCCCATTTCCAGACGGATTGCTAGAGCCAATACTGAAAATTAAACATGATCACGGGAAGATATTTGTAATTTTTCAATGATAATTGTAATTATCCCATGATAATTGTAATTTTCCTATAATATTTGTAATTATCTCATGATATCTGTAATTATCATGTTTTTGGCGATAGAAAGGCGTGGTAAATACTGTTCATTATTAATTAACACTGTGGATTACCGGTATCTCTGTAAATTACACAGAACACGGTTTAGTTTCAATTATCTCGTGATAATGGTAACTCTCGGTTTTGGCGCTAGGAGGCCACCATACCAATGCCTTGAGCAATTCTTGAACTGGCAAAGCGCAATTAGAATATGATAATATCCTATCTTTTTAAAGAAAATAACCGGAAATGCTAATTCTACAGCTAATACAATGCAGTACAATGGACAAAAAATGGAAAGGTTTAAACCGCAAGTTTCAGATTAATGTCTGAAATAAATATTTGAAACCTTCTACCAGCTGAACAAAATATAATGATGGTCCACGCACTGAGGCTGTTTTGTTGATTCCTTTCTGCCCTTTGTTTGCTTACTGTTCTTTTCTTTTTCCTCCTTTTCATTCCTTTCATTCATTTATTCTATACTCTTTCTTGTTTTCTCTCCTTATTTTATTACTTTGGGCGTTTTATCCGCTGCCGTATTATAAAAAATTGCCATTTCGTTTTATTTCCATGTGTACGTACGCGCGCCCATGGGTGTGTGTGTGTGTGTGTGTGTGTGTGTGTGTGTGTGTGCGTGTATATGTGTGTTGATATTTTACCCCATGCAGGTGGTCTGTTTTCTTAATTGTCTGACAAATGTTCCTTTTACATTTGTTTTCACTGTTTTCAGTTTGGTTCGCTTTAATTTATACATGTATTTATTTACTTACAAGTGTACTGTTTAGGTTTCGAGTTTATTTGACTATTTTTAGAAAAGAAAGTGAGAGCTTTAGAGAGATGAGAGAGACAGACAGACAGACAAAAAAAGAGAGATAGAATTATTTAAGGTACAGCATTTTACTCTTATACAGAAATTTCGTGGTGTTAATGGGTAATTACCCGCAATGCATCTTTCCCCGTTCCCCATATTAACAATTACCCCACTATCGATTTTCTACGTTCCGCCTGAAAGAAAGGGCACTTCTTATTATCTTAAAGCGAGTCTAAACCATTATTTTAAAAAAAAACTGTTATAGTGGATAATATGATCACAGAAGAGTGTATTAGTCCGCATTACTGAGATAAAAACCTTTTGGGAAAGCGTGTAAAAATCAAAGAAGCAAGTTTGTCACTTCTTTCTTGCCGAGGTCGAAGTTTGCCGAAAATCAGCTCGAAAGTACTCGACTGCGATGACATCATTGAGGTATAGTTAACCATAGAAAGGCGCTGTGTTAGATGACCTACTGCACTGTGTCAGTGAGCTAGCCTACGTAATCATAGTGGTACAATAGAGACTAATATAGTCTGTGTCTAGCTGCGAGTTCCAGTACTGTACACTCCCCATAGGTAACAACCACTATTACGTATAACAATAGGGTTAGTGCCTATACTAATTGTAAAAGACCACTGTTTGAACGCTCGCTCGGAGAAGAACGTTCAGATTCAAATTTGGCAAGTGTTACACAACAAAAATATATAATATATAAGCAGCTAGTCATGTATCAACGTGAATGAGAGATTAAAAAAACAAAACAAAAAAAAACATTTTTATTCTGATCAAGGTTTCAGATTAATTTTTAATAACAAGAGATCATTATCTGTTGTTTAAAATACACAGGGACTAAAACCACAACGACGCCTGCATCTACACTCCTGCACATACACCCACTCAGGTCACACACACACGCACACACGCACGCATGCGTACCCCATTTCCACCACCCTCCATCTCTCTCTCTCTCTCTCTCTCTCGCTCTGAACTTTGATCAGGTTCGCGATGCACCGGACATCATTGTCATTAATATATTTATTATTTTCCCCTGTCTTCTTCTTGACGGTGATGATGATGATGATGATGATGATGATGATGATGATGATGATGTTGAAGGTGATGATGACGACGAAGATGATATGTCTCGCCGCACATAAAATCGATGGAACGCGTAAAGCGTCAAATGCGCGTGCAATTGCACGCCAAAATGCCGCAATTGATTGGTGGAAAACGTACACACCAAACTGCGCAAGCGCTAATGCGCACGCAATTGCACGCTTATTTAGTAGCTGACTGGTCAAAACTTACACGCCAAACTGCGCAAGCGTAATTGCACTGCACGGATGTTAATGAAGAAGAATGAGAAAACAGAGAACGGAAAAAGCATCGGAAAAAGCTTGTAGCTTTCGTAAGCTGTGCCTTTCCTATCCCGTAACTCGAAGGTCGTTGGGACACCACAGATGATCGTTTAACCAGCGTACTCCATCTTTCTCTATCCTCAGCAACCCTCATGGCTTCGTTCAGTGTCAAGCCAGTCCATTCTCGAATGTTGTCCACCCCACCTCTTTTTCTGTCTCCCCTCTTCCTCTACCTCCTTGCAGGGTGGTCTTTGCAAGGTCTGATGCTCTGGTGACGTGACCATACCATCGGAGGTTCCGTCATAAGCTTTGCACTTTGGCCATATTGAAAACCGCTGTGCGCAGATGAAGATAATTGTCATATTATTTACAGACAAACCAAAGTAAGTTATTATAACATTTAATTGAGGTAGTCATGGGTGGGGTAGGAGGAGGGGATGATATTAATAGATAATCGTTGCTCAAACCAATGCTAAGCTTTGAATTGGCGTGCCACTGGGGATACTTTACACGCTCTTGCAGATGCTAATAATAGACACATAAACACATGAATGTTATCGATCCACCTTAAAACGTACTTTTGAAATAAGTTGTGATTAGTCTTTTTTTTCCTCTGACTCAGCACTCACTGTGACTTTGCAAGGGATCCGTGACGATGGGAAGGATGATTTGGGAGCTTTTTGAAGGGTAGAGTCTACAAATTCCAAGGCTTCCTTTACTTTTGGTGAAAAGGGGTTTACCCTAGAAGTGGCATTAATAGTCCTTACTATCCTATCCTATCCTATCCTATCCCGTAACTCGAAGGTCGTAGGGGAACCACAGATGATCGTTTAACCAGCGTACTCCATCTTTCCCTGTCCTCAGCAGCCCTGATTGTTTCGCTCAGTGTCAAACCAGTCCATTCTCGAATGTTGTCCCCCCACCTCTTTTTCGGTATCCCTCTTCTTCTACCTCCTTGCACTGTGCCTTGCAGATGGTCTTTGCAAGACCTGATGATCTGGTCACGTGGCCATACCATCGGAGTTTCCGTTTCTTCACCACTGTGAGCAGGTCATCGTGTTGTCCAATGGCTTGTGTGATGGTCTGTCGGACTTCGTCGTTGGTGATGTGTTGGGTAATATGAAATGCCCAGAAGTCTTCTGTAGCACCTCATCTCCTTGCTTTGTATTCTTCGTTGTAAAGCTGCTGTGAGGGTCCATGTTTCGTAAGCATATAGGAAGATGAGATGACAAGGGAGCGCAGCAGTGTTATCTTGGAATGCAGACTGATGGTCCAAATTGGCTTCAACCTCGCCAATGCAGCAGTTGTTTGTGCGATCCTGGAGAGGACTTCCTGTCGGGACCCATTGTCTGATACAATGGCTCCTAAATATTTGAAGCTATGCACTGTGTTGAGGGATTGGCCTTGGACTTTGATTAATTTTGATTGATTGTCCATTAAACAATGATATAATAGTCCATGATCCATTAAACAATGATATAATAGTCCATTAAACAATGATAAAGTGGGCTCTCGTTGCTCAAACCAATGGCTAAGGTTGGAATTTTCCACTTCTGCTCGGACAGTGAGTGATTTCCCCTGTTTAACGGTACACCAATAGCCGTGCGACCCGATTTCTAAAGGAACCACGCGGCCTTAAGAGTGGATGTTTGACGTTTGGTGTACGGTAGGGTCTGTGGTATCAACCTAGAGTGGAGGTTTGACGTTTGGTGTACGGTAGGGTCTGTGGTATCAACGTCCTTGGTGTCTGTGGTACGGTAGGGTCTGTGGTATCAACGTCCTTGGTGTCTGTGGTACGGTAGGGTCGGTGGTATCAACGTCCTTGGTGTCTGTGGTACGGTAGGGTCGGTGGTATCAACGTCCTTGGTGTCTGTGGTACGGTAGGGTCGGTGGTGTCAACGTCCTTGGTGTCTGTGGTACGGTAGGGTGTGTGGTATCAACGTCCTTGGTGTCTGTGGTACGGTAGGGTCTGTGGTATCAACGTCCTTGGTGTCTGTGGTACGGTATGGTCGGTGGTATCAACGTCCTTGGTGTCTGTGGTACGGTAGGGTCTGTGGTATCAACGTCCTTGGTGTCTGTGGTACGGTAGGGTCTGTGGTATCAACGTCCTTGGTGTCTGTGGTACGGTAGGGTCGGTGGTATCAACGTCCTTGGTGTCTGTGGTACGGTAGGGTCGTGTGGTATCAACCTAAAAGTAAACACCTGGCGGATTCTGCTTCTTACCGGCTTTGGTAGGTGCTATTTTATTTTATTTTAGTTTTTTGCTTAATTAAGAGAGGCGGCTGGAGTCGCTATTAACAGGCACAAGAACTACGGAATGTATCGCTTGAAAAACAAAAACAAAAGTATGCTTTAGAAAGAGTTATTGTTTTGTTGTATGCTAATGAGTTTAGTAGAGCAACACTCACGGTGAATGTTAAAAGGATCTTGGGAGGGGGCGTGGTCACAGTGGGTCCTTTATCGCGTCTGTTAATGTATTAAAAAGGAATGGCGTAGTCATTTACTACTAGGTTCGCGGGTCCCTCGCTGAACACTGATGTTGGTATCAATACGCTATAGACTCTGCGTCAGCGGAATTAAACCTGCCTTCGTTTATGCCAGGATCAGTGGTGAACAGCCATTACATGGTTGACCCATGGAAACTGTAAACAAATAAATGAGAGTTCTATTTCCCTGCAACACTCTTGCACAGCGCATCATCCATCGTTAAACATCCTTTTTTATAGCCATTAAAAGGCTTTCAATGTCCGAGCGTTGATATATGTGCGAGGGCTTTAGGAGAGTAAAGCTGAAGTGTTGAAGGAATTGATTGTAATTCAGTACATGTTCTGGCCTTTGACAGACGAACAGTGGTGTTAATTCCACACTAGTCACTGAGCGAGACTTACGTGGCTCAAAACCTTTTATAAGATAGTCTGACCCGAACAAAGGGAAATGGGACCTTCAAAGAGAATTTGCAATTTAAATAAATTTAAAAAAAACACAAACACACCTACTCACACATAGTGTGTGTTGAAAAAACATTGTAAACAACCTTTGGCCCCCCTCCCTCTCCATCCCCGCCACTCAAAACAAAACATGACAAATAAATAAATAAATTTATACATTTAATTAATAAATACATATATACACATACATACACACAGTACATTTATACATATACACATTCATACACACGTACATACATATACACATACATACACACGTACATACATATATGCAATTAAATAATATAATGTGGCAGAGTGGGAGGCGACAGTTCACGCTTAGGAGAGATTATATACCTTCCATTTGTGGGTTAGTCTAGCCTTGGGGAGATCCTGCTGTGCGAAATCCTTTGGTGTGGCCACTGGGTTATGCAGGGCAAAGCGACACGACATATTATGTTCTCCCCACCTGACCATTGGTCTTCTGTTTTTTGTGGTGAGGACTACATCGTCGGCAGGCATTTTATGCAGGTGGCCTGCAGAGAGTGGCACTAGTAGCCGGCACTAGTAGATGGCAACACGCTTCCCCGCCTTGCAACTCTCTTACGAGGGATAAATATAAACACTGTTCTGGTCGGGCCGTGTTCTGAAGTGGTGGTTGAGATGCGGAAGTCAATGCGCCGCCCGGCTACAATAATACAATAATAATTAAAACATAATAATAATTATGAAAAAGTAACTAAATAATACTGGATGAATAAAAACAAATAAAATAGACAACGTAAAACAAGGTCGAACATACATTTTATCTGGAACTCTAAAAAAACAACTTTGCCATGATGATTTTAGGTGTTTTAATCATTGGGCACAAATCTAAAGATGGCGAATTTCCTGTGACTATTAGGTCTTTTTTCTGGGCCATTTATTTGTGAATTTGTACAGAGGTAGCTTTCACTGGCATTAAAAACTGTGGCTCTACCCTAACCTGCCTATACAAACACTATCTGTCGCTTGTTTAACAAGGCCATAACGCAGTCTTACAATATTAGGGCTACAATTATCTTTGATGACATTCCCAGAACAATTTTCGACGCCATTTGGATTACCCAGCAAGCCCTCGTGACGTGCAGTGACCATCTCGGAGAATGACGTACACACGCACGCACGCATTCCATCGCAAGGGTTTTAAAGATCCTGAGGCTCATGTCCTAGAGCGGTGAGCGCCGGAAACGTTAAACACACCCCGCCAGCAATAGGTCCTATTTG
The DNA here is from genome assembly GCA_036898135.1 of Oncomelania hupensis. Lineage (NCBI taxonomy): Eukaryota > Metazoa > Mollusca > Gastropoda > Littorinimorpha > Pomatiopsidae > Oncomelania > Oncomelania hupensis. Next base: position 48,252 of record JBAHVR010000309.1, read on the forward strand.
CCCGCGGTCGTTCAGTATCGCTCAGTTGTCTTAGGCAATGGAAGATGCGCACCAAGCAGCAAGTTGACGCCTTCGGGTGGCTCGCGTTAGACCCTGTTGTTTGCATGCGCCTTGAGCAGCTTGTTGAACGATTCGTTATACGCATTTAGAAGAAGAAAGAAAAACTGACTTCGCCGTTTTTAATCCGCTATAACAATATTTGCACTATACAAAACTCGGCATATTGGCACTATAGCAAAAATACTGGCTTTTAATATCTTTGAAAAGGCGTGGCCCGATATAGTAATGTGCAATACAATCAGATAATGCCGTTGCCACAGTTAAGAGCGCGAGTCGAGGATGATCGGACTGGTAAATGGTATGGCGTCATCACCATTAAGAGCTATTCATAAAGTGTACGCTTCATTTGTGTGTGCATTACTCTTTCTTTCAAGGTGTGTGTGTGTGTGTGTGGGGGGGGGTGTGTCTGGGTGTGTGTGTGTGTGGAGAGAGAGAGAGAAAGAAAAAGTTAGATTTGTGTGTGCGTGTATGGTGTGTGTTGGTGTGTGTGTGTGCGTGAGTGTATGTGTGCGTGTGCATGTATGTCTGTTGAAGTATGTGGGTTTGTGCTTATTATCAGACATCTTTATTTATGTTGGAAGAAATGTCTTTTTGCAGTGCAAGAAAGTAGTCAGCACTCTTACTCGCCACAGGACGTCGGGCCACAATGCGACATCAACGAGCGACGACATAAAGAAGAACGAAGAAGCATCATTCACTTCTAAAGCGCCCATCACCGGGCTTCAAGAATCAGCTGTATACTGGTATTGCCATATTTTCCTTATTTTTGAATGTATCCAGTTTTCTTGTATTTCCAGATAGACTGCTATTTGGGTTTGCTTTGAAATAACTCCTTCAGATGAGAGTATAAACCGAGGTCCAGTCTGTGCTCGCACGGATTCCATCGCATGGACTTCAACGATCCTGACGCTCATGTCCTAGACGGGCGAGTTGCCGACTACACAACAACACACAGCACGCACTAGGTCCCCTCTCATCATCCCCGGTCGCCCAGCATTGTGCTCAGTCGTCTGGGCGTTAAAGTATGCTCCCAAAGGCTGCAGAGGGCGCCTCGGGCGGTTTGAGTGTTATTTCATGTATCACCTGCGCCTTGAGCAGCTCTTGAGCTCGGAAAGCGCTATATAAAAGTGATAAAATAAATAAATAAATCAGGAATCAGAGCGAGCCAAAAGCCGGTCTGCCTGTCGGTCGGTCGGTCGGTCGGTCGGTCGGTCGGTCAGTCCGTCGCGCGTTCATTTACTGCCGTATTTTAATTTTGCTCCTTTAGGATAAAAATGAGTCACACCATCGCCACGAACATGATCACTTTCAAAAATGCTGATTTTTACCTGTGTGCGCGGGGCCAGTGTCTGGAAATACATTTGAGTAGCTTGCCATCTTGTTTTATCTTCAGTTATTCATCCTTAATCAACGCTGATGCTGACCACTATCGTAGCTATTTATTGAAAACCTGTTTTCATGTGCAGTTTTTGCCAAAGGCTATAGTTACCCTGCCATTTCAAAATGTTCCTTCCAGAAGCATTGTTGTATTGTTACATAAAGACCGAAGGTTGGAGGTCTGTGCAGGGACACTGTGGCCAGGTTTGTTTGAGGAGTTTTTAAACGAACAGTTTACAGTTAGCCTGATCTCAAATGTTCAAACTTGTACACAAGATAGTCTAATTATAGAAGTCTTATAATCCAAATTATTGCGGTGAAAGCTCTCCGGTGCGCGTGTAAGCAGATCAAAAGGACATTGTGTTTGTTCCCTGATAACGTCGCGGCGCGAATGTAGCAAAAGGGCTCCTTCATACAGTCATCAAGTGTCGCTCGATGCGCGGCATGCAACAGCCACCACAGTACCTCTCATTTGGTTTAATTCACAACAACGCCTTGGAGTATGTCGATCACGCTCGACTGCGTTTTATCCTTGTGCGCTAGTCCTTGTATATTAACGGAAACAAGTCAGGTGTGTGTGTGTGTGTGTGTGTGTGTGTGTGTGTGTGTGTGTGTGTGTGTGGCTAGGTAGGAACGCCTTTATTCTGACATACACTTGAACCTCTACGTACTTTCTTTTGATGGACCCCGTTATTTTGACGTCAAAACAGTGTTCCGTTAGGGTTAGGGCTGTGGTAGGCTTAGGGTTAGGTTTGGGTTAGGGTTAGAGTTAGGGTTAGGGTTATCCTCAAAAAATGGACAAATTTGTAAAAATGTCAAAGTAACGTATGTAGTTTCACGAAAGTCATCACAACGGCGTTTCTACACGGTTGTGTGTGTGTGGGAAAAAGAGAGGGTGATAGAGAGTTGTTACAGTCATAACACCCATCCTCGTCTCCCTCTTCCCTTTCCCCCCACCCTCTCCCCCTCACAACACACACGCAACACACAAACAACTTTCACATTCATTTATGAACTTTCGTTTAGTATTATTATCATCGCGCAGTAGATTTGATTTGGCGCCGTCGACCTTCGGACATTTGGGTAGGAATTAACTTCTTCCCTAACCCAAGTTCTTCTGTCACAGGTTTAGAGCCACTGTCACAAGGACGTTTAGCGCCAGGAACAACACCAACAGCCTGTAGTTGCCAAGAGACTATACATTGATATTCGTCTAGAACAATGGAGTGTTTGTAGAACTATTCAAGCGTCGCGGAAGGCTTCTTCAGTCAGACAACGCTGCATTTGACTCAGTGGACCTTGAGATTAAGTGGTGTTGATTGCAACCTGCAAGATACAAACAGAGAGTGGTGTGTCTGGTGTTTAGGAACTGTGAATTACGTACCATTTAGGCAACATTCCATGTGTCCCCTCATTGTTTTTAGTCTACGGCCAACAACAGACTTTGTATGAATTAACGCCATCATTGACAAGTTGCTCTTAAAGGGGAAAAACTGTTCTTAGACTTCCTATCGTACCACAATAATTCGGAAATTTATTGCAGCTATTTTGAATCAGGGACACAGCTCTGAAACTTCCCTTTACTCATAATTAAAAACATTTATTGGAGCTATTTTGAGACGAAACAAATCAGTTCTTAACTTAAATGCTAGCAACCAACTGTACTAAAGAAGCAGACCTCCAGCGCATCTTTGAAACTACGGACATCAATAAAGAACTGGACATTACTGAATTTTAAATACCTAAATAATTATAGATAATTAACTCACTGTCGTGCGAGATTTGAAATTAGTATTTGATGAATGACAGTTTCAGACTTTCTTCGTTGAAAGAGAGGGACACAATACTTAAAGTACGAGCGTCAATAATAACTGTATTGAAAACACGTTAACACAATTCTTCCACAGTAATACAGGTACGCAATTACCCTCCAACCAAGTTCTGCATCAGTGATTAAAAAAATATTGATTTAATACCGGAATGAAATACTGAAACTTTCGTATGAAGAAGTTTTGAACCTTAAAAATAAAAATTCCAGCAATTTTACCTTCTGCAACAAAGAACATTGTGGAATATTTTCTACTAAGAAAAGCGTAACCTTGCCTGGTCACAGTTTGCTGCTCGAAGAAATATAACTTTTTTTCTTCAAAAACTTTGCATCGTCTTAACTTGGAAGTTGCGTCTTCCTTTCAAGGTCAACATTGTTGTCAAAAAGTGATTTCCTGGAGAACAAAGACAGGCTAGAATTACAAAAAAAGTAATCAACGATTTGACCGCAAGCTAAAGTTACAGAAGCAGTCAATAACTTGCAGATCTACATTTTCAAGAAATAGTCAATACTTGTGATTGACGTCAAAATTGAATATCTATATTTTCCAACTCAACAGAGGCCCATACTGGCTTTGATTTTGTGTGAGTGTGTGAGAACAACACAACCATTTCCTTGACCTAAACCGAAATTTGGCCAAATAATCAAGATTCGTCGTTTATTAGAAGTTAAACAACAAACTCGGCAATAAATTACGTCGTTGAGAAGCTTCTGACGATAGTGCGTTACTCGCAGGGACGAAATAATTCGTGATTGTTTTTAAAAAGTCGACTGTATGCAAGAGTGAACGAGAGAAATAAAGTACTAGAAACAGAAGAGACATCATCAGCGCGACGTCGACTTCGTCATTAACGTCTTGTAAGTTGGGTTTACTCCCTTGAACATGCAAAGAGGAAGTTGAGCAGACAAAAAAAGCTGTGCAAAGAAACAATTGCATCCACCGGAAGTGAAATGAACACTCTTCGTACAGTGACGTAAGATCTTATATTTGACGTCAGCAGACAACGGCTTCGCACTTCACAGCGACAACAACTCAACAAAGCAAACAAAAGCAGCTCCAGCTATAAAAACAAGAACAGCAGCAGAAACAACATAAACTGAAAGGTTTTTGTTATTAAAAAAAAAAAAAAAGTTCTTCAAACGACCTTTAACCCAAGCATCGAACTGTAAGTAAAATTAAAACTCATTTTATAGTCAAATGTCTTGGAATATAATAGTAATATTGATAGTTTGGTTTTTATCTCCAATTTGTGGCACTATTTATATATTCCCATTCCCCTCCTCCCCCCAACTCTCTCTCTGTGTCTCTGTCTGTCTGTCTGTTTGTCTCTCTCTCTCTCTCTCTCTCTCTCTCTCTCTCTCTCTCTCTCTCTCTCTCTCTCTCTCTCTCTCTCTCTCTCCATTTTCTTAGTAATTTTTTTTTAAATTCTTGCCGTTGATTGTTAAGGTTTGTGTTAGTTTCAAATCAATTTTATGTTAATTATCTTATTCGTTCTGAGTTTTTTTTTAATTTTTAAAATTTATTTTTATTTTACAGTTTTATTAAGGACTAGCTGTAAGACAGGTCCATAGGACCTAATGCTATTATCCAATGAAAGGTTTCGCCTTCGACTTCTCTCTCTCTCTCTCTCTCTCTCTCTCTCTCTCTCTCTCTCTCTCTCTCTCTCTCTCTCTCTCTCTCTCTCTCTCTCTCTTTCTGTCTGTTGCGTGTTTTATTCGTCTGTAAATAGCTATTATCTCAGGCTTTTATATTGTTTGCTTGGACCAATTTGAGACATTTCAAAGTTCACATCTTTACATAATTAATGTGTTATTGCGTACCAGCTTCGTACTTTGGAATCATATTTGGAGTGAACTGAAAACAAAATATAAAATAAATTTAAAAGAATAATAATAGTAATAATAAAATCATAATATGCAAATTTATAATGCGGCATATCTCCGTACTCGATACAGAGCATTGGGCGCGCACGCATCACTCTAGTTATCTAAACATGCATCCTACATACAGGTGCAGTGTTGACAATTTACAAACAGGCATTGAAGAATGAAGGAATAGAAGAATAAATTAGCCAAGCGAACAACAAATAAAATCAATGAAATAAATTTGTCATTTGTTATTATTTGGGTCAGAGGACGTTGGACTCGGTAAAGAGATGAGTTTTGAGAGATCTGCGAGATAGAAGAGGCAGACCCAGAGGCAGAGTGACGAATCGAGTGAGGCAAGGCGTTCCAGACTGAGGGTCCTTGATAAAAGAAGGAACGGAGTCAATACGTTTTGTTTCGGAATTACAATCCTATCCTATCCTATCCCGTAACTCGAAAGTCGTTAGGGCACCACAGATGATCGTTTAACCAGCGTACTCCATCTTTCTCTGTTGTCAGCAACCCTGATGGCTTCACTCAGTGTCAGCAAGTCCATTCTCGAATGTTGTTCTTCCTCCTCTTTTTCTGTCTCCCTCTTCGTCTGCCTCCTTGCACCGTGCATTGCAGGATGGTTTCTGCAAGGCCTGATGCTCTGTGACGTGTCCATACCATCGGAGTTTTCGTTTCTTCACCACTGTGAGCATGTCATCGTGTTGTCCAATGGCTTGTGTGATGGTCTGTCGGACTTCGTCGTTGGTAATGTGCTGGGTATAGGAAATGCCCAGAAGTCTTCTGTAGCACTTATCTCTATGCTTTGTATTCTTCGTTGTAGATCTGCTGTGAGGGTCCATGTTTTGCAAGCGTTTAGGAACATGGAAATGACAATGGAGTGCAGTAGACTGGTGGCCCTATCTTTCCAAATGGGCTTCAACCTTGTCGAACCAGCAGTTATTTGTGCAGTCCTGGAGAAGACTTCCTGTCGGAACCCTTTGTCTGATACAATCAGAATGGCTCCTAAATATTTGAAGCTATGCACTGTGTTGAGGGATTGGCCTTGGACTTTGATGTCCATTTTGATGTCATTGGTGTTTTTGGTCATTGTTACATTTGAGACGTGCACAATAGATCCGATTGTTTTGTTTTGCAAAGTATGCAATAACAGATTGATTTGATTTTGCGTTGTTGCTAGAAGAAGCTTTGTATAATGTTGATAATTTTCGTCCGTCGATATTGTTGAGAATTTTCTAGAGTTACTTATTTCCTATCGACCGAAGCTGTTGTTGTTGTTTGTAGATTATAGTCACACGACACTTTCGCATATAGGTGACTACTGGACCGATTTATACTGACACCAGCGGGCCAGTTGTTGGTAAAGGGGAAAATAATATGATCACACGTTGACCAATCCGGGATTCGAACCAGCGACCTTTCGGTTACTAGCAAGACGCTCTTACCAACTGAGCTACCCGGCCCCCGACCGAAGCTTCGCGATAAATCTAATGATGGCCAGGCGATTCTTCTATCCGAAATAATGTTATATGACCTGAGATAGCGCATAGTTCCGGTGACGAGTTTTATTTTGATTGGATGTTATTGCGTCATGTTCGAACTTTCTCCCGATTATAGAAAGATTATACAGGTGGTGCACTGTGTCTGCAAAAGGAGTAAGAAAGTGATTGAGGGAGATTTGTGATGATTATTGAAGTGATTTTTCGGGAAGCGATCTTGTTTTGATGTATGCTGAATAAAGTTGGAAAACTTTATACGACGATTCCTGCCTTGTTGCTGAGTGAACAGGCTGCGTGGATAAACGAATCAGAGTTACACTTATCAAGATTCAAGCATCGAGGCTGAATCAACCATTGATAAAAATAACAGCCGTGTAACAGTCATCATTTTGGTCTCCTCTGCACTTATTTCCATTCCAAAGGCTCTGGAGGTGGTGTCGAGCCTCTGTACAAGCTGTTCAAGTTCTTGTTCCTCTTCCGCCAATCCGTCAGTGTCTTCCGCAAAACGAAGGTTGGATATTGCTCTACCTTCTATGCTGACTGTGCCTTCTTGATCTGCAAGGGCATCTGACATGATGCGCTCTAGGAAGATGCTGAAGAGTGTTGGAGAGAATAGCCATCGTTGGCGCACGCCGATTGTTGTTCTGAACCAGTTCACGATGGCGCTGTTGTGGAGGACTGCACTAGTAGCCGTGTCATGCAGGCCTTTGATGACTTCAATGGTTGTTGTTGTACACTCTCATAGTTGCCCACAGAGCTGCATTCCAGACTCGGTCAAACGCTTTCCTGAAGTCTACAAACACATGATATATATGTTGTCGGTTCTGTAGGTATTTATCACAGATTATTCCGAGGTTGAAAAAGCTGCTCAGTGGTACTTCGCCCTGCCTTGAATCCTGCATGTTCTTCAGCTATGATTTCTTCGGCTTGGGGTTTCAACCTGTTGAGTATTATTTTGAGGAGGACCTTGCTGGGATGGCTGATGAGGCTGATGGTGCAATAATAATAATAATAATAATAATAATAATAATAATAATAATAATAATAATAATAATAAAATGTTGGTCAGTTGCTATAAAATTCCGTGTATTCATAAAAAATATGTTGAGTTTTAGGTGCTACAAAATGTGCCTGCGTTGATTCATTCCAAATTAATAGAGAAATGACCTATTAACACCAGAAGCTGTGAAACGATGACAGTTTTATGTTACCCTCCAGGAGCGCATTATGGAAAGGGCATAGGGAAGGGGGATAGAGGGCCCAGGGAGCATGCACGGAAGCAAACAAAAAACGACCAACACACGTATCCCTCCCCTCCCTCACCCCCCAAAAGTCTAATTCCATTATGGCGTACACAATTTGAAGTACTGTTTTATTGACCGGAGTTCTCGTGTTTTGAACAAGATTGCGTTCAAATTTCAGGATATTAAGGTTCTATCCCTCGCACATTTGTATGTGTTCGGTGACGTCATTTTCAGTAAATTCTATATTCATTTGGATTATTAAAAGCTGAGCGTAGATTTGGTACCCAGTAGCCTATTGACCCGCGATGTAGGCTTGCTATGACTGACCTAGACCTTTTACTCTCTGATGACGTCATCTTATACTACCCTCCATGCCCTCTTCTATCCCATGGTATTAGATTGTAGTTCTGCATTCAGCATGGGTGAGGAATGACCCACAATGTTTAGGCATAATAATTAGCAAAATGCAGACCTAGTAATCGTTTATACCGTTTTAAAGAGCCATTAAAAGCAGAATTTGGAGTTGTTTTTTTAGTTCACAATGCACGCATCTGTAAGCCTACCAGTATTGTATTTTTTAAAAGTATTTATTTATAGTTTTGTTTTATCATGGCCTCCTGGCAGCCCTGTAGAAGGAGAGACAGGTTAGGGTGTGACTTCAAACTCCGGCGGATCCATAACTACAACTTTAGTTTTAAAAATGGGCAAACTAACAGCTGTCCTATTTTGCCGTCTAGTGGACAACAGAAATCGACTGTACAAAATACGCAGCGGTACATTATTATTATTATTATTATTATTATTATTATTATTATTATTATTATTATTATTATTATTATTATTATTAAGAACTATTATTAAGAACTACCGTCCTGTCTCTAATCTCCCTTTCCTATCCAATCTGTTAGAAAAACAATTTACTGAAGCAGTTCAATTAGTTCTGCCTCTTCCAGTCTGCCTACCTTCCTGACCATTCTACTGAAACTTCTTTTCTGCATATCACCAACAACCTTCTTTCAGCCACCGATTCCGGAAACGCTGTCTCCTGATCTGACCCTTCTTGATCTTTCTGCCGCTTTTGATGCAATAGACCGTTCCATTCTCCTTCGTCCGCTTGAAAACAGTTTCGGCATCAAAGATGCTGCTCTCATTGGTTCCGCTCATACCTCACTGATTGCTTTCAAATTGCCTTTGTCAACAACATTTCTGCTCCATCACAGCTTACCTGACATGTCAGATTTCATCCGCAAATCATGTCAAGCCTGCCACTTCTAACTTCGCCGCATCGAACTTATTCCTGACAATCGACGCAACTTTTTTTTACTTGTGACTTCTTTAATTCTCTCTCGACTTGACTATTGCAACGCTTCTTTCTGGTCTGCCTGCTTCTTCTATCCCCACCTGCATCGTGTTCAAAACGCTGCCACTCGTTGCTCATAAAGAATAAAAATCTGACACACATCACTTCACTTCTTCGCTCACTCCACTGGCTTCCCACACTACACAGAATTCTTTACAAAACCTGTCTTTTCTGCTACAAGTGTCTCCGTGGCTCCACTTCTTCATACCTTGCCGATGATGTCCAACGCTACACTCACTCTCGCAACGTGGGTCCTTCATCCGTCATACCTGTCCAAACACATCCCCGCCACGAACTGTCCTCTGTTGGTTCTAGATCATTTTCAATCTTTGGACCAACTGCCTGTGATTCATGACCACTTTCTCTCCGCAGCATAACGAATATCAACACTTTCAAAGTAAACCTCAAAGCTCATTTCTTCTCTAAAGTTTTCTCATGATCTGTTCTGTCTTGAAACTGCTTCGTCCATATTGCCTCATTCATTTTGTGCGTACGCCCCAACGCGCGCGCGCGTGTGTGTGTGTGTGTGTGCTTTTTTGTGCGTGTATGTATGTGGATTCACTGTGTTTCTTACGGCCTCTCCCCCAGTCCGCTTTGGTTTCTCTCACTCCTAGCCTTTCTCTGTTTGTATTGTACTAATGTTTAATGAGTGTGTGGATGCGTGCGGAAGCGCTTTCAAGAGTTCCTTACTAAGGAATAAATATTATTATTATTATTATTATTATTATTATTATTATTATTATTATTATTATTATTATTATTATTATTATTATTATTATTATGTAATTAGGTAGTAGCAGTAGTAGTAGTAGTAGTAGTAGTAGTAGTAGTAGTAGTAGTAGTAGTAGTAGTCTAATAGTATCACATAGGCCCTAACGTAATCAGGAAACTCTCTCTCTCTCGCTCTCTCTCTCTCTCTCTCTCTCTCTCTCTCTCTCTCTCTCTCTCTCTCCCTCTCTCATTAAGAGCATAATCCGCCCCTGCTCTCCCTTCTTTTAATCTGATGAGTATGAAGAACACATCCGAAGGAATTATGCAGAGAGAATGGAATCAGTCCAGAGTTTTGTTAATGCCAAAAGCGGAAGATGCGGATGACATCAATACATTGACAAGGTAAACACATCTTCAAATCTTCACCAAAAAATGTGCGAGGATATATAATTGGGTGTACAATGAAACACAAGGTGACAAGTCATTCAAGTACATTTCCATACAGTCACCGACATAGCTGAAATTCAGCAATCAGTCAAGTTCGATCTTTTGAGGAGAAGTTTATAAATGAATAGATGAATGGAAATATGATAACTAAATTGATATGTGTTTGTTTGTTTGTTTGTTTTCTTGTGTGTGTGTGTGTGTTATTTTTGTTTAGTTAACTTGTTTGTTATATACATATAATTGTTTCGGGTACGTGCGTGGGTACGCGTGTGTTTGTCTGCATGTTCGTGCGTTATTATTCGTTTAAAAAAATAGAGGACATTTCTGAAATATGATCCCGGTTCCAAACTGTAATTTTATGCGTCGCAAAATGAGAATGTCCATGGAGAGATGACAGAATTTGCCAAAGAAGAAGTAAGAGAGAATGTTGAGAGAAAGAAAGAAAGAGAGAGAGAGAGAGAGAGAGAGAGAGAGAGAGAGAAACGTTTATGTGTGTGTGTGTATGTGGGTGTATAGGTGTGTGTGTGTGTGTGTGTGTGAGAGAGTCAGGAGAAGGATGAGGGAGGGAGGGAGGGAGGTTGAACAGGGAGAGAATCGTAGTCTCAACACCTTATGTTCATCCTATTTATTTTTATTGTATTTATTTATTGCTCACATACCTCGTCCTCTTTGGTTTGTTGTTGTTGTTGTTGTTGTTGTTGTTGTTGTTGTTGTTGTTGTTCTTCTTCTTCTTCTTCTTCTTCTTCTTCTTCTTCTTGGGGGACGCAGCTGGCTCAGTGGTGTACGCATTGTACTCGAATGCCAGGCGATAACGTTGCAGCCTGTATATTTGTAGGCAGTGGTTCAAAGCCCCTTGACGTCCTGGAGTATACACAAAATATTAAAAAAATTAATAATAATAATAAAAGATTACCCTGGAAACACTGCGCCCCTACTCCTTCCGATGAGAGTATAAACCGAGGTCTAGTCCGTGCACGCACACATTCCATCGCATGGACGTTAAAGATCCTGACGCTTATGTCCTAGACGCGTGAGTGCCGGTTACACAAATACACCCAGCACGCACTGGGTCCCTTCTTTCCATCTCCGATCGCTCAAGATTGTGCTCAGTTTGTCTGGGCGCCAGGCTATGCGCCCAAAGGTTGCAAGTGGGCGCTTCGGGCGGCTTGAGTTTGAGCCTGTATCGGTCAGCGCCTTGAGCCGCTCCTCAGCTGGAAAATCGCTATATAACTACGATGAAATAAATAAATAAATAAATAATATAGATCTAGTTTCAAACTGTGATTCTGAGCTTGTTGTCATTTGTTTCGAGTTCATATTGATAGGTTTATCTTTTTCTTACTTCTTTTTCTTCTTGTTCTTGTTCTTGTTCTTGTGTGCTTGTTGTTGTGTTGTTGTTGTTGCTGCTACTGCTGTTGTTTTCTTGTTCTTGTTTTTGTTGTTCTTGTTCTTGTTCTTCTTGTTCTACTACTTCTTCTTATTCAGTAGATTGGAGTGCAGCGCGTCATGTGAATGAGTGGGCACATACCAATGTACGTTTGATTACGGAAGCATTTTTCTTGTCTTTTTCCTTTATTTTTCGTCGTCAGGTACTTTCTTCCTTTTCTTTTCTTTTCTTTTCTTTCTGCCCTGCTGTGGGTCTGATTTTTCTTGTCTCTCTTTTTGGCTGTCACTTTGGCACACTTGTCTTTTTTTCTTTCGCTGTCTACCCATTTTCGTGATTTTGTTAAACCAGATTGTTTGGTCTTTTTTCTTCTTCTTAATTTTCTCTTTCTCCATTGAAGTTATCCTCTGCTGTGGGTTTTTTTCTGTGTGTATTTCCAGACATAGAAATACTTTGCAAATGCCGGGGTGCAGGGGAGGAGAGGTCGGGGAGAAGGAGGAGGGTGGGAAGAGGAAGTGCGTGCAGAGAGAGGCGGGGAAAAGGGGTGGGGGGGGGGGGGGTCCCTATCCTATCCTGTCCCGTAACCCGGTGGTCGTAGGGGCGCCACAGATGATCGTTTAACTAGCATACTCCAGCTTTCTCTGTCCTCAGCAGCCCTGATGGCTTCGCTCAGTGTCAAACCAGTCCATTCTCGAATGTTGTCCTCCCACCTCTTTTTCGGTCTCCCTCTTCTTCTACCTCCTTGCACTGTGCCTTGCAGAATAGTCTTTGCAAGGCCTGATGATCTGGTGACGTGGCCATAGCATCGGAGTTTCCGTTTCTTCACCACTGTGAGCATGTCATCGTGTTGTCCAATGGCTTGTGTGATGCTCTGTCGGACTTCGTCGTTGGTGATGTGTTGGGTATAGGAAATGCCCAGAAGTCTTCTGTAGCACCTCATCTCCATGCTTTGTATTCTTCGTTGGAGATCTGCTGTGAGGGTCCATGCTTCGCAAGCATATAGGAAGATGGAGATGACAAAGGAGCGCAGCAGTCTTACTTTGGAATGTAGACTGATGGTCCTGTCTTTCCAAATGGGCTTCAACCTTGTCAGGGCAGCAGTTGTTTGTGCGATCCTGGAGAGGACTTCCTGTCGGGACCCATTGTCTGATACGATGGCTCCTAAATATTTGAAGCTATGCACTGTGTTGAGGGATTGGCCTTGGACTTTGATGTCCGTGTTCATGCCATTGGTGTTGTTGGTCATCATTTTGGTCTTCTCTGCACTTATTTCCATTCCATAGGCTCTGGGGGTGTTGTCAAGCCTCTATACCAGCTGTTCAATTTCTTGTTCCTCTCCAGCCAATCCATCAATGTCATCCGCAAAACAAAGATTGGAGATTGTTCTACCCCCTATCCTGACTGTGCCTTCATGATCTGCAAGAGCATCTGACATGATGCGCTCTAGGAAGATGTTGAAGAGTGTTGGAGAGAGTAGGCATCCTTGACGCACACCAATTGTTGTTCTGAACCAAGTTCCCGATGGCGCTGTTGTGGAGGACTGCACTGGTAGCCTTGTCATACAGGCTTTTGATGACTTTAATAATTTTAGGGCTGATGTTGTACACTTTCATTGTTGCCCATAGAGCTGCATACCAGACTCGATCAAACGCCTTCTTGAAGTCTATGAACACATAATATAGATGTTGTTGGTGCTGTAGGTATTTCTCACAGATTATTCTGAGGTTGAAAATCTGTTCAGTGGTACTTCGCCCTGCCCTGAATCCTGCTTGTTCTTCAGCTATGCTTTGTTCAGCTTTGGGTTTCAACCTGTTGAGTATTATTTTCAGGAGGACCTTGCTAGAATGGCTGATGAGGCTGATGGTGCGGTAATTTTCACACTCCTGAAGGTTACCTTTTTTGGGAAGAGTGATGACAAGCGACTGGGTCCATGGTGTAGGCCACTCCCCTCTCTGCCAGATCTTGTTACAGATAATGGTGAGGGCATCAATCATCGCTTCTCCTCCTGCTTGTAGCAGTTTTGCAGGTATGTTATCCACTCCCGCTGACTTCCCTTTCTTTAGCGATTGCACTGCTGCCTCAACTTCTTCCCGGATAATTGGGAGGATTTCTTCTTCTCTGTTCTCGGGACATGCTGGAACTGATGGGTCTCCATTTGGTGTATGGTTGTAAAGGTCAGAGCAGTACTCTGTCCATCTGTCCAAGACTTTTTGTTCTTCTATAAGGCATATGCCAGACTTGCTTTTGGATCGTGGAGACTTTGGGCTGTTCAACACTTGTCAGCCGCTTCACAGTCTGGTAGGCCTTCATGCTGTTGTTCTTGTTCAGACTGTTCTCTATTTCCTGGCATTGATCTTCTGTCCAGTTCTCCTTTGCTGTGCGCATGCCTTTTCGGATGTCATTGTTGATTTTTCGGTAGACATCAGCTCTCTTTTTTTATCTCTCTTCGTTTATCACACAGATCCAAAAGTTCAGGTGTGATCCACGGCTTCTTCGTTTATCACACAGATCCAAAAGTTCAGGTGTGACCCACGGCTTCTTCTTTGGTAGGTGCTTGCCAAGGATCTCAGTGGCGGCATCTGTCACAGCTGAGTTGAAGGTGGTGATAATGGCGTTGACATCTACTTCACCAGCCCCCAAAATGAGCAGTGGTGCAAATTTCCCTCCAATTGTGTCCCGAAATTGTTCTGCCACCTCCGGGTCTTGGAGTTTGTCCAGGTCGAATTTCAGTCTAGTGCACTTTGCTGTATTTACTCTCTTCAAGTGGAGCCGGAAAGACATCCGGGGAGGGGGGGGGAAGGGTTAACACCAACCAAATGTCGGCCTATCTGTCTCTCAGTCCGTCTGTCGGTCCGAGATATCTCAGAAACCACTGAACGGATTTTGACTTCATAAAACGTTACCTATGTTAGTAGCCTGTCTCCCGTGCCATCAATTTCGGTCTACCGCGAAGGTCAAGGTCACTGGTTTCAATTTTGATGCTAAACACGGTTTTCTCAATATTTCGAAAACGGTTAAAGCGATTGTGTTGAGTTTTGGGATACATATACTTCAAATCATAGGCAGTAGTGCTTCGGTTATCGGTCAGTCGATCGGTGCGTCGTTCCCATTTGAACTTTTTTGTTGAAATTCACTTTTCTGTCAAGAATAAAGGAATCGAAATTCATCATTTTTACTTTGCGGATTCCTTATCTACTGTGGAGCATGTGAGGTCATTCGTATTCTTATTTAATAACGTAACATGAACAATACCAGGGTGGTCAGATTTTTAATATTTTATGCACAGTTTGCAGATGTTGATGTTGTTCTTGCAGTTGTTTGAGCAGTTTTATGACTGTGTTTTAAGTTTTAAGATGAATGACGAGGGATAGTTTTTAAAAAAAATTTTAATTTAAGCTTTTTTGACGATGTTGCTATTTTTGGGGTATCACAGCTTTATTTATTTATTTATTTATTTATTTTATTTTATTTTATTTTTTATTTTATATATTTTTTCTTCTGTAAAGCGCTATGAGCTCTAGTCAGTAAGGGCGCTGGAGAAATGTTTATTATTATTATTATTATTATTATTATTATTATTATTATTATTATTACTACTACTACTACTACTACTACTACTACTACTACTACTACTACTACTACTACTACTACTACTACTACTATATTTGTACTTTGAGAAAGGTTATTGTTGTTTACCATTTTCTAAACACGCTTTGCGCAATATCTACACCTTGACTGAACCAATTTGGATAAGTTTAGATAGAGGGCTATCATTCCATGTTTTCGTTTTGCTTTCTTAGGATAAAGCCGAATCACGACCCCGACAACAAAATGAACACTTTGGAAATTGCGTAGGTTTCGGCCATGTATGTGAGTGTCTGAAATACATTTGAATGTAATGCCATCTTGTTTTTAAATAAATGTTAGCGTACGTTCTTTGTTGTTTTTGTTGTCGTAATTGTTCATTTCTTCTTCTTCTTCTTCTTCTTCTAGGCCTAAATCCTGTATGTGAAATTGAAGATGAATTTGTACCCTGGGAAATGTAGAGCGTAACTAGTAAACCCACGCACTTTCCCCCAGTTTTTACCGCCTGTTTCCCCCAGTTGGTCACACCCCATCCCCAGTTTTGGGGGAAGGTAGAAATTCAATTTTCATTTGGCACCCCTTGACTCCATTCTCGCCCATCACAAATGGAATTAAAGCTCTTTAACTCTGGGTAGCCATCACCCTGGCTTTAGCAACCACAATTATCTTCCTCTTTCTGTCTCTCTTTCTGTCTCTGTCTCTCTTCTCTGACTTCGTCTTATCTCTGTCTCTTTCATTCTCCCTGTCTGTGTTTGTCTCTCTCGCTACCTCTGTCTCTCTTGATCTCTCCCTCTCACTGTCTCTATTTATCTCTCCCTCTTCCTCCCTCCCTCGCGCTCTCTTCTTCGACATGGTTGTCTCTCTGTCTGTCATTCTAAGTTGTATTCGCCTATATCTCTCACCCCCCTCACTTTGCTGCATACCCACACATAGTTTTACGGTCACTTCCTCGTTTACGACATGTGAAGCTTAACTATGACCTGGTCAAACCGTGACACGCAAAAGATCTCTCTCTCTCTCTCTCTCTCTCTCTCTCTCTCTGCACCCCACCCCTCTTCTCTCTCTTTTCTCCTTCACATTCATCCGCAGCTTCCCCTTCTCAGTGTCCTTTCTATGGAATATCTTTTTTTCCCTCTCTGTCTTTCATCTATTTGTCTTATTCATTCTCTGTCTTTTTTCTACTCCGTCTCTGTCTTCTCTCTGTCTTTTTCTTCTCTCTGTCCATCCTACTATCCCCCTCCTACTTCTTCATAGTTCCAATCCCTCTGCCTTTAATAGTGCTGTAGGACATTAATCAGTGCATGCTTTAATAATACCCTGTTTGTTTGTATGCACAACATTGATCGTTAGCATCAGACTATAAATCTCCCACTGTTACCCAATTTCCGCAATTCCATGTCCAATAACCCAGGGCTTCAAACAACACCTTGTGGAATAATTATAATTAATCACACACGCTCCCCTACGAAAAAAAAAAAAAAAAAAAAACCTAGTCGAAATGCGATAATGCGTTCCACCTCGCCGAAAAAGTCGGTGATCTTTTAGGCCGCAATTTTTGTGTGAAATACTGTAGGGCATGAAACGAAACCGCGATGGAATATAATGAATTGCGCTTGCCGTCTCAATCAGCCTAGTCCTCTTATGACTACTTTGAATATCTTGCCAATCGAGCTAGTGACTTGGATACTTGGAGCCTGGTGTGCTGGCTGAATGTTGGCGCTTGAAGAGTTTGACCTCAATATTTTACTCCATGTTATCTTCCACATTGACTTGCTACCTCGTACTTAATATAATACAGGATGCTATATACGCGCCTTTCCCCAAATCAATCAGGCTCAAAGCGCGGCGATCTATACCAACATACACGCTCACCTGTCTCATCCACCCTCACACACACCAAATACACATCCATCACTCAAACAGGTGGTGTAAAGGCAGGGAGATCGCTTTTAGAAGACGGACAGAAAATCGAATTTTTATTTTTGAAATTTTTAAATTGTCTGCGTCCTGTACCATTATTGAAGGGAGGGAGGAAACCGGAGTGCCCGGAGAAAACCCTACTTGTGGGTCTCATCACTGTAGCGCAAGTGGTAGAGCGTTGGCCTGGCACACTGATGACCCAGGTTCGAATCCCGTGATGGACAAAATAAATGCGACCATTTGCACTGGCCATTTTAGCAGTGTGATTGTTCTGGTGGTACGATGTTCATTTAGGTCACATCCCCGTCTGCCGATGGTGGGTGTAAACGTTAAACGTCAATGTTCAGTCATTAATTTGGCTATTGTTACCTACGTGGTCACTTTTTGCATGTGTGTGTCTTTTATTCTGAAATTACAGTTTATGTGAAATAACGCAGGACTAACAGCAACACTAGTATTATACATTTCAAGGTCTAAATCACAATGCGTGTAATTTGAGTCGGTGCCCCCCACCCCCCTCTCCTTCTTCACCGCCGCTTTCCATACTGTTGAGTAGAGATATAGAGCACAACTTAGGCATTTCACCTTGCACCACATGGAAGAGTTTCCGGTGTTTTAGTCATTACTTTACATTACATTACATTACATTACATGATTATTGCTTTAGGTCCAGCGGACTCTTCCGAGCCAAATCAGGACCAGAGAGACAGCTGATTCCAGTTTTGTTGTTATGTTTTAGGATTTCCACTGAGTCAGGATCCCATCTCAAGTTACGAGAGGGCATGAATATATGTTAATGGCTTCTCCTTCCTCCCCTTCCTCCTCCTTCTCCCTCGCCACTAGCCCTCATTTACAGAGCTGTGAGGTTGAATGGGATTTCTTCCCAAAGGAGGCTTAGTGACCTGAATTTTTTTTTTAGTACAAATTGTATATATATATATATATATATATATATATATATATATATATATATATATATATATATATATATATATATATATATATATATATATATATATATATATATATATATATATATCCCTTCCTCTCTCTCTCTCACTCTCTCTTTGACTCTCTCTTTGACTCTCTCTCTCTCTCTCTCTCTCTTTGAGGAAGAGAGAACGATTTAGTTAGTGTCTTTTTGTAATTCCAAGGTCAACGGATATGTAGGCTTCTTTTTGTATTTCCTGATAATAATTTGGTATAGTTGGGATACAGGACAAGCCAAATGTTAGTCTGTCTGTCTGTACTTCGGTCGGTACGTTGCACGCGGTGTCTCAGGAGCAACTAAAAGGATTTCGAACCAAACTTCATAGCAGCAATACCTAGGTTAATGGCCAAAGTTAGGGTCGCTGGGGTCATTTTGCTGCTAAACACGGTTTGCTCAATATCTCAAAAACGTCTGAACCGACTTTGTTGCTTTTTGGTTTACAGGTACCTCAGCTCATGACCAGTCATTTAAAAGCAGTCGGTTGTCGGTCAGTCGAGCGCTCCGTCGCTCCGAACATCTTTTTTTTATTCAAAACCCAGAGATGCCAACCCTCGCGGTTTCGCCGTATTATTTTTCGGTGGCAAATAGTTTTTTACGGATTTACGCTGAAGTCATTTTTCTTATGGCGAGAATAATTTTTACAAGAATATATATTTCCAGCTGATGATTATGGCAAAAGGACTGTTACACGTTTCAGACTTATTACACTTATGCATTGTCACAGTATAAAATAATGCAGCATAATATATAACGACCTAATAAGGTAATACATCTATTTGATTAGTTTAACTTATTGCATATCGTAGTTCACAACCTTGTTAGCTGCGCTGAAGCAGCAGCAGCAGACAAAACAATGCAAAGAAATCAATGAGATTTACATTTTTTATAAAATGTTATGCCGATACACAACCTCAAAGCGAGTTATTTTAATTAACTCTAACATTGTGCTGTACATGATTCTGATTCGTAGCAGGTTGATGTTAAAAATTGTGCAAACTGACATCGCTTGTCCTTCTGACTTCGGCCGAGGTCAAGTTTTACCACAGATTTTTATAGAATTCTTTTTCGGAGCTCAGTCATCTTTGATTTTTCCGATATGATTTTTAATAAGAAATCTCAATCCTGGACCTTTGCTCCCTCTTGTCTACTGACAAAATTTTAAATCTACTGACAATTTGTAAATTTCTCACTGACAGCTTTTTCTGCAGGTTGGCATCTCTGAAAACCTATTTTTGGTTCTTTCTCTAGAGTAACTGAACCGAATTTGATTATTTGTACTACACAGACACTTTAACAACTTCTTAGCATATTAGATTATTCAAATCTGCACTTTCTCAAAGGTCAAGGTCGCTGAGCTTTCATTTTCTTAAGACGTTTTGAAATTGGCTGACCCGATGTTGGTAATATTTTACTGGCAGATAGCGACGGATCATTCCATCCTTAATTTTACTTTCCTATGATAAATCCCTGTCGCAACGCCACCAAAATGAACATACTTCCAAAAAGGCTTATTTTTCGTGCAAGTGTATGGGTCTCTGGAAATACATTTAAATTACTTGCCATCTTGTTTTCTTTATTTTCAGACGGTCCTCGTTTTCTGGATATTGAGAAAAAACAAACAAAATTCTTTTGTTTTAGAGATTCCCCAGCTCGTGGTACCTTCCAGCTTTGTTGATTACCCAAACTTCATAGCAACATTACATAAGTTAGTGCATCCGGTTTTTACTCTACCGCAAAGGTCAAGGTCGTTGGAGTCACCGTGCTGCTAAACACGATTTGCTGTATATGTTTTAAAACGAATAGACCGAATGTTTTGATTTTTAGAATACAGGTAATTCCACATCCAGTGACCGTGCGGTTGGTCGATTTGTTGCTTCGAAGTTTACTTCTTTGTTTTTGTTCAAAAGACATTTTGTGCCTTTTGTCAAGAACGGCAGGACCGATTGTGAAATTTTTTTTGGTACTATGCACATCACAGCTTTTTATGTCCTTGACCTTTGCTCTTTCTCAAAGGTCAAGGTGGCTGAGGTAGATTATAATTATTGTAAGCACGTTTTGTGATTTATCTCCAAATTGCTGAACTGATTGCGGTAATGTTTTTGCTGGCAGATAGTGGCTCACCATTCCATGCTTTCATTTTGCGTCTTTAGGATAAATCCCAGTCACCGCACTGCCACGACAGTTAACACTTCTGAAAATGTTGATTCTCTCTATGTGTACGAGTGTCTGGAAATACATAGGAATGGAGTGCCATCTTGTTTAATGTGTCAAGTAAATCTAGATGTGGCTAATAGAAGACAGAGAGAAAGTAGAAAGACATTTAAAGTTTAATTATTATTCCAGTCTGAAATGAAAATAAGTACTATATTTAAAATTTTAAAAAGTTGTAAAGATGATGGAAAAGAGTAAGGAAGGCAACAAAGAATAAAATGAATGCACATGGACAATGGCTCAGACAGTCGATGAAATTAGATTGTAATGTAAGAAGATTCTATGACGTAAGAACATAATGACATGTACAGACGGTGATGTAATATGGTAAGAACGTTCTAGAAGGGTAAGAAGCAACAGTCCTCAGCCATTTACAAGAATTTCCTTATCCCCATCCCAGACCGCTTCCCCTTTCCACACGCGCCCCACCCCTCGTGGTGGTCCCGGGGGTTTCTGTATGAATAGTATCCCCACTTTGTGAAACTTTAGTGCTTTAAATTCCAACGGTCGCTGTCTTTCTGCTTTGTTCTTTCTCATTCCTACTCTGTTCTATCTACCATACTATCTTCTTCGCTAGACCAGTCACCTACATCTTGTCTTGAAAACACTTCCAAAACTCCTCATTTGTGTATGTGGTCTGTTGAGTCAGCCTGGGGATATGGGACGCTTTCTGCCAATTGGTCACTAGGGCTTCCTATGATATTAGTCATTTGCAATGTATGCATTTTAAATGTATGTGTTTTGTTGATATTTTATAATGATGTTTATTTTGTATTTTGTTTTTGTAAACGGGAGTTCGATAAATTAGAGTATAGCCTCAGCGTCCCCTGCGTGGGATGCCTTTATTGTAAAGTGACCGGCTGGTGGAACGCCTTCAGTGCTACCATAAGGGTTGTTTCAGCAGAGGATCAGGAGTGTCCTTTTTTAACTAAGTGGTGGTCTTGATTTTGTGGTCCTGATTCGTCTCTTTGCAGTCCGCTGGATCATCAGTCTACATTCCAAGGTAAGGCGGCTGCGCTCCCTTGTCATCTCCATCTTCTTATATGCTTGCGAAACATGGGCCCTCACAGCAGATCTCCAACGAAGAATACAAAGCATGGAGATGAGGTGCTACAGAAGACATCTGGGCATTTCCTATACCCAGCACATCACCAACGACAAAATCCGACAGACCATCACACAAGCCATTGGACAACACGATGACCTGCTCACAGTGGTGAAAAAACGTAAACTCTGATGGTATGGCCACGTCACCAG
>JBAHVR010000309.1:75000-82500 GCA_036898135.1 Oncomelania hupensis
ATGAGCTGACTTGGAAAATTGCATCGCTGTCACATTGACAGATAACATACTGAGTAATCGGTGCTTAAGCCGACCACAACTTTTCCAATTGTAGGTGTCGCTTCCTTGCTATGTAAACAAAGAACATTCGCTTCGGTGCTATGTTTAGAATCAACATTTGTGCTAGTACATGTAATAGGCACATAAACAAAATTCACTTATCGTTTTATTTTTGTAATCGCTCTATAAGAACGACAAAAAATAAAATAAAAAAGAGGAGGAGGAAGAAAGATGAAGAAGCGAAACGAAACAGGAAAAAGTCCAGAAGTGGACCACTAATGAACAGGATACGTTAGCAGATCTCGCAGACCAAGTAAAGCAAGCAGACCAAATAAAGCAAGCAAGCAGACCAAGTAAAGCAAGCATACCAACTGAGTTCTCACTTTCCAATAATTAGTTTGTGCGGATGAGGTCGAGTGTGGGGTCGGGTAGCTCAGTTGGTAAGAGCGTCTTGCTAGTAACCGAAAGGTCGATGGTTCGAATCCCGGATTGGTCAACGTGTGATCTTATTATTTTCCCCTTTACCAACAACTGGCCCGCTGGTGTCAGTATAAATCGGTCCAGTAGTCACCTATATGCGAAAGTGTCGTGTGACTATGACTAAAATCTACAAACAACAACGAGGTCGAGTGAAGGAATTCACACACACATACACACGTATGCACGCGCGAACACACACATAGGCCTACACGCACAAACACACACACGCGCACGACATTACATTACATTACATGATTATTGCTTTATGTCCAGCGGACTCTTCCGAGCCAAATCAGGACCGGACAACCCCTGATCCGCATAAAAGATCTGCTGGAACAACCCTAGTGGTTACACTGAAAGCTCTCCACCAGCCAGTCACTTTACAATAAAGACATCCCACGCAGGGGACGCTGAGGCTATACTCTAATTTATCGAACCCCCGTTTACAAAAACAAAATAGAATACTAAACATCATTATAAATTATCAACAAAACACACACATATAAAATGCCTACATTGCTAAATAATAACATCATAGGACGCCCTAGTGACCACCTGGCAGAAAGCGTCCAATATTCCCAAGCTGATCCAACAGATCTCACACACAAATAAGGAGTCTTGTCCCGGAAGAGTTTTCAAGAAAAAGGGTAGATGACTGGTCTAGCGAAGAAGAAGATAGTATAGCAGAGTGATAGAACAGAGCAGGAATGAGAAAGAACAAATGAGAAAGACAGCGACAGTGAGAATTTAAAGCACTAAATTTCCAGAAAGTGGGGATACTATTTATACAGAAACCCCCGGCACCCCAACGGGAGAAATGCACGCACGAACACATACACGCACGAACACATACACGCGCAGAGAGAGAGAGAGAGAGAGAGAGAGAGAGGGAGGGTGTGCTAATGATGTTGTCCAGTGTAGTGCACTCGTGTTGAGGGTACAAGTGTTGGGTGCGCGGTGAGGGGATTAAGAAATGTGGACAGCAAGAACGAGAGTCATGGTATTTATGTAGTCCAATAAAGTTACTTCAATGAAACCAAGTGGGTGGTGTTTAGTGAGGACTGATGAGGGGAGGGATAGGCAATAGCAATTACTTGGAGACCTCTCGCAGCATACAGAAATAGATTAATTGAATATTTTCAGTCTTTACTGGATTTGCAAGAGTTTGGATTTTGAACTCACTACATCGTCTCCCTGAACTTTGAAAGGATATTTGTAACAGTTTACGCCTATTTGGCAGCCCTGAATGAACTTTGAAGTTTAACATCTACTGCCACCATTGCCGAGAGACAGGGAGAACCATCCCAGGGAACAAAGGGATAGGGGACATAATCAACACTGAACTACTAAAGCAATCATACTGCTAAGATGGACAGGTTAAAATGGCCACTTTTCTCTTTCTTACCACGGGATTCGAACCTGGGTAATTAGTTTGCCAGGCGAATGCACTACCACTGAGCGACGGGGGTAGGAGGGGGGGGGGAGGGGAAGGGGGCCCTACTGTTTAAGCTAGATAAACTCTATATGCCCCAAGAACTCATTTCATTTAGAAATGAACCGTAATGCTGATGAGGCATCACCATTGTAATACATGTAAGTATGGGTCATCATTGCCTCATTTCCAATTCGCTGACAGGACCCTGACCGATACCAAACTTTGATAAAAATGTAAGCTTACCGAATATTATAGATTTAGATCTTTTTTTTCCCAAGCGAATCCCTAGCTCTTGACTGCCTTAGGCCTTGGTGGGTGTATGCTGTAAAATAGCTGTCGAACATTTATTGGGATGGTTTTATTTTCCCCGGGTGGGTTTGATATGTTATGTTGGTTATCTTAGGACAAGGTGGATATCTCTTTCGTAATGCGGTAGCAGCGCCATTCCGCAAATTTTCAAGGGGGTTAGCGTCATGCAAGGGAAGTCACTGCGGCTGACAGACGGTGATTAGAGGGGTTATTTCCCGTGAACGTCTCTTTCAAACACCTTACAACTGCTGGCGACGGCAGGCTGACGAGATTAAAATTCATCCCGCGCCTTGCCCTGTCACCATGGAAACGACATTACCGGAAAATGACAGGACAGAGTAATTGTCAAGGGCATTAGGAGAATGTTGTAGGCGATGAAGCCCGCTACTGATAGCTGGTGGTAAATTTGATAAGTAGTGGAAAATTCTCATAAGTAGGCTAATGGTAATTTTTGATAAGTACTGGTAAATTCTGATAAGTACTGGTAAATTCCGAAAAGTATTGATAGATTGTGCAAACCCCTGATACATTTTTCTAACTGCTGGTAAATGTTGTTTACCTGCTGCATGGTTCCCTTCTGAGAACTACGCCTACGCAAAATGCCGCTATGCCTTTAGGGCCAGTGTTAACGGTGAACTCAGCATTAATCCTTTAGGCTCGGCCTTTAAAGTTTTGAGAATAATCTCTGTTTTTGTTTGAAGAGTGAGTGAGAGAGAGAGAGACAGAGAGAGAGAGGGAGGGAGAGAGAGACAGAGAGAGAGGGAGGGAGAGACAGAGACAGAGAGAGGGGGAGGGGAGAGAGAGAGAGAGAGAGAGAGAGAGAGAGAGAGAGAGAGAGAGAGAGAGACTTTATGAGGCATCAGTTGTTTTCAGAGTCGGTCTTCAGTGTAACGCACTTATTCCTACTCCCCTCTCTTCAAACACCTCCTTCTTCCCCCTCCACCCATACACACACGCACACACACACACACACACCCACACACACACCCCTACAAACACACACACACTACACTTTCTTTCTCATCCAAGTTGAATTTAATACGTATTTGTTGCATTTTGCAGTACTGTTATCAGCCAAAACTAACGTTGCTTTGCATAGCAGGACATTGGTCATAAGGTTATTGTATAGATTACTTCGTGTTGCTGCTCGATGCGGACATTTGGAAGGTTGAGCGTTGGCATGGCATACCGATGATACATGTTCCAATCCTGTGGTGGGCAACATAACAGTGCCCATTTTCACTGTCCATCTTAGCAGTAGGATTGCTCTGGTGGTTCAGTGTGGATTTAGGTCCATACCCCCTTGGGACGGTTATCCCTGTCTGCTATATCGCCAATGGTGGGAGTAGACGTTAAACGTCAATGTTCACTCATTCATTCATTTGGAAGGGAGATAATCTGTCAGTGTTCAATCCTAATGTAGCGGAAAGGGAGGCGACTGGTTGAGGCTTGGGAGAGCAATTGTCTACCTTGAATTTCTTGGTTGGACTAGCCTTGGGAGGCTCCTGCGGTGTAGAATCCTTCGGGGATGCCACTAGGTTATGCAGGACAAGGCGACAAGACATTTGTTCTCCCCGGCTGACCATTCGTCTTCTGCTTTTGGTTGTGAGCGGGACTACATTGTCGGCAGGCATTTTATGCAAGTCGGTGGCAGCGGCTTTGCAGCAAAGTGTCGTGGCACTAGTAGCCGGCAACTCGGTACCACCAACCACGCTTCACCGTCTTGCAGGGCAAATATTTTTATGTGTTTCTTTTGGGGGGATAAAATAAAAAATAACAGCTCGGGTGGAGCCATGTTCTCAAGGTTGGTGGCCGAGAGACGGGAGTCAAAATACTCCGCTCGGCTACACTAACATCAACAAGGGTAAAGGGACACTACTCCAGTTAAGTACACCAATAGTGAGCGACATTCGAACGGGATGCTCCTGTCAGTTCCACTGTTTTGTAGCCAGTAGACCATTGTCAGTGCAAATTAGGATTTCTCAGCTTGCGGTTCTGTAGGGTCACCGTAGTACTTCCAATTAACGCTATCAGTATTCAGTAACTAGTATAGTATTTCTCCAGCAACACCACAGGTACATAAACCTGTTAATATCTATAGCTAACATGACCATTAGACCTAGGCCCAGTCCTCTTCAGTCCAGTGGCTTTCTAAAGGACCAATGGAGTCCGCACCGTAATTGTATTTAGCCGTCCTGGACTACCCCTGCCCTTTCAATATTATTACATTTACAGTCAGGATCTAGGCTAGCGGTTAGTTAGGGTCATTGTAATGTTGTTTCGCCTGGTTACCAGCTTGGATGGGACCGGTTAGTACTTATATGAAGCCACTAACGATACAGCACATCCTTATTCTAATCCATGGATCCTCCCAGCTATGATTGGGTACCTGGCTTTGTTTAAAAACTGATGTTGGGGAGAGGAGACGGGCTTCGCCCTCTTAAAGCTGGTCTCTGACAAAAGACAGGTTGTAATACTTTAATACTCCCAGTCCCATACCACCGACGGGGTCCCTTAACCTGTTATATTCAACCTCTCATTAGAACCGAGGGATGACTGGTACCCAGAGGGTCTTTTAATTAACCCATTGTGACAGAGATCCCAGTAAAGCTTATATGCGCGTAATAAAATTGCAGCGCTACGGATGGAGCTACGAAAATTCTGGAAACCATTCCAGATAACGTGATCACCGCTAAGGGGCGTCAACACTAGAGGTAACCTTTATACACCCAAAGATGTGACAAAAGCATTGTGTTAACGGGAAATTAACAATGTATTTCTTCGTTTGCTCAGAGCCGTCACTGACAGAAACGACCTTGCTACGCTGATTAACGTAAAATTATGTCTCGGCGTCATTATTTAGATACTAATTATTTAGTTAGTTAGTTATTTAATAATAATAATAATAATAATAATAATAATAATAATAATAATAATAATTATTATTATTATTATTATTATTATTATTATTATTATTATTATTATTATTATTATTATTATTATTATTATTATTATTATTATTATTTTGATTAAGCGCAAATTAAAACTCAAATTTTGCTCTAAGCGGTCGCAAGCGTTTACACACACATGCAGCTTGCAAGGATACAAATAAATCTTAGGTAAATTTGAGTCACATTTATCCATTAAAATAAGACTGCGTGCTTGGACTTATCTCACAGCAGCGTAGCCTATCCTATCCTATCCTATCCTATCCTGTCCAGTAATTCGAAAGTCGTTGGGGCACCACAGATGATCCTTTAACCAGCCATCGTTCTCTGTCCTCAGCAACCCTCATGACTTCGCTCAGTATCAAGCCAGTCCATTCTCGAATGTTGTCCTCCCATTTCTTTTTATGTCTCCCTCTTCTTCTGCCTCCTTGCAGCGTGACTTGCAGGATGGTTTTTGCAAGGCCTTATGCTCATCAGTTTGGTCTTTGCACTTATTTCCATTCCATAGGCTCTGGAAATAGTGTCAAACCTCTGTACCAGCTGTTCAAGTTCTTGTTCGTCTTCAGCCAATGCATCAATGTCATCCGCAAAACGGAGGTTGGAGATTGCTCTACCCCTTATGCTGACGGTGCCTTTGTGATCTGCAACGGCATCTGATATGATGCACTCCAGAAAGATGTTGAAGAGTGTTGGAGAGAGTAGGCGTCCTTGACGCACACCGATTGTTCCCGATGGCGCTGTTGTGGAGGACCGTGTTTGTAATCTTTTGATGACTTTAGGAATGTTAGGATTGATGTTGTACATTCTCATTGTTGCACACAGAGCTGCATGCCAGACTCGGTCAAACACTTCCTTGAAGTCTACAAACACATGATATGTAGGTGGTTGTGGTGTAGGTATTTCTCGCAGATTATTCTGAGGTTGAAAATCTGCTACTTCACCCTGCCCTGAATCCTGCTTGCTCTTCAGCTATGATTTGTTTAGCTTGGGGTTTCAATCTGCTGAGTATTATTTTCTGTTCGGGTTCCTTATAGCGACTTTATTTTCAGGAGGACTTTGCTGGGATGACTGATGAGGCTGATGGTGCGGTAGTTTTCACACTCCTGAAGGTTACCCTTTTTGGGAATGACAATTGACTGGATCCATGGTGTAGGCCACTCCCGACCTTGCCAGATCTTGTTACAGATAATGGTGAGGGCGTCAATCATCGATTCTACTCCTGCTTGAAGCAATTCTGCGGGTATGTTGTCCGCTCCTGCTGACTTCCTCTTCTTCAACGATTGCATTGCTGCCTTAACTTCTTCTCGGAAATTGGGTTGGATTTTTTCTTCTCCTATGTTCTGGGGACATGCTAGGGCTGGTGGCTGTCCGTTTGGTGTGTGGTTGTAAAGGTCATTGCAGTACAGCAGCGTAGACGGCAGTACATTTTCAGATGCGTCTTTCGAAAACAACTGTCGAGCGACCATATTGAATGTGAAAAGTGTTGTCTTTGCTTGTGCAACTAATGGTGCTGCTGTTTTCATTTGAACATTTGGTGCACAACGACAATTTTATCAAGGATACTGTAGCTTTTACCACAGCGCTGTGATCATGCTTTGTGTGTGGAAATGTTTAATATCAGGCCTTGCAAAGACAATCCTCCATAGCCCGGTGCAATGAGGCAGAAGAAGAGGGAGACAGAAAGAGAAATTGGAAGACAACGTTTGAGAATGAACTGGCTTGACACTGATTGAAACCATGAGGGCTGCTGAGGACAGAGAAAGATAGAATACGCTAGTTAAATGATCATCTTTGGTGCCCCAACGACTTTCGAGTTGCGGGATATGATAGGATAGGATAGGAGAAAAAATGTTCATTCATTCATTCACATGAAAACAAAACAAAAACTTTAACAAACCTTTTAGAATTTTGTTAGAAAATGTTTCTTTCACTTTATCTATGTATGTGGTTTTGACGTACTAGAAAGATGGAGTACGCTGGTTAAATGATCATCTGTGGTGCCCCAACGATTTTCGAGTTATGGCCTAGGATATGATAGTACTACAACGCGACAGAATTATACGTCAAAAACTGTCCGCGACTCTTTTCTACCAGAGACAGTACTTGGAACCACTCAAAGATAAAGCTTTTGGGTGGGTGCCTTTCTGGCAATTTATCTCCTTGTTCAATGGCTGGTACAAGACTTCGGCCAGAATTATCAGTGAATAGGACAGAATTACGGATTGACGGATAAGATCTATAGTGCATGCTGGGTGTATTGATGTACGTAGCTGGCAATGGTCCGTCTAG
>JBAHVR010000309.1:85000-125000 GCA_036898135.1 Oncomelania hupensis
TGAATGTGTGTGGGTGGTGTGCATGTGATATAGGGTAATGACAGACTCACTTTTAGGTGCTATGTCCTTTGTATTTTTAAATTTTTTAAATTCTTTTTTGTTTAAATTAATTTTTTATTTTTTTTTTAAATTAAAAAAAAGGTACTTGTTTGCATGTTGGCGTATTGTATGTGTTGTATAAGGTTTAATGCTCTGTGTAAATAGCTTTTTTCTTTTTAAACCTTTTGTACATATATCCTTCCCCCCCCTCCCCAGCCACCTCCAGCGATATCAAGGTGTTTTAGTCCTCTTTGACCTCAATGTTTTATGGACTTTAATAAAGATATATTACTGCTACACGCAGAGATGACAAGAAATAAGGAAAAAACAAGAAAGGAACAAAAAAGAAAGAAAAATAGGCAACAGGAAATGTAACAGAAACTAAAATCTAATTTCATGTATTTTATTGTATTAAATTCAGAAGTATAGAAAGAAAGAACAAAAGAAAGTAAGAAAGGATTCAAAGTGAAGAAAGTTGATGTGGAAAATGCTTGTAAGATTATCCAGGTATGAACTTCAGGAAGTTTATTTTGGAGATCGTGTCAAACATGTTGTTTTGTGTTATTTTACCTAACTTTGTTTTTTATAGCTTCCTTATAAAAGTGTTTGTACACGTACAATAGTTTCACAGGCCCATCCTATTCTATCCTATCCTATCTTATCTCGTAACTCGAAAGTCGTTGGGGCACCACAGAGGATCGCTTAACCAGCATTACCATCTTTCTCTGTTCTCAGCAACCCTCATGGCTTCGCTCAGTGTCAAACCAGTCCATTCTTGAATGTTTTCTTCTTACCTATTTTTCTGTATCTCCTGCCTTTTTGCACCGTGCCGTGCAGATGGTCTTTGCAAGGCCCGATGTTCTGGTGACGTGGCCATATTATCGGAGTTTCAGTTTCTTCACCTCTGTGAGCATGTCATCGTGTTGTCCAATGGCTTGTGTGATGGTTTGTCGGACTTCGTAGTTGGTGATGTGCTGGATATAGGAAATACCCATAAGTCTTCTGCAGCACCTCATCTCCATGCTTTGTGTTCTTCTTTGTAGGTGTGCTGTGAGGGTCCATGTTTCGCAAGCGTATAGGAAGATGGAGATTACAAGGGAGCGCAGCAGCCTTACCTGGGAGTGTAGACTGATGGTCTTGTCTTTCCAAATGAGCTTCAACCTTGTCATGGCAGCAATTGTTTGTGCGATCCTGGAGAGGACTTTCTGTTAGGACCCGTTGTCTGATGCAATAACTCCTAAATATTAGAAGCTTTGCACCGTGTTGAGGGATTGGCCTTGGACTTTGATGTCCGTGTTGATGCCATTGGTGTTGTTGGTCATCATTTTGGTCTTCTCTGCACTTATTTCCATTCTAAAAATTCTGAAGGTGGTGTCAAGCCTCTGTAACAGCTGTTCAAGTTCTTGTTCCTCTCGAGCCAATTCATCGATGTCATCCGCAAAACGGAGGTTAAAGATTGCTCTACCCCCTATGCTGACGGTGCCTTCGATATCTGCAAGGTCATCTGACATGAGGCGCTCTAGGAAGATGTTGAAGAGTGTTGGAGAGAGTAGATATCCTTGGCGCATGCCGATTGTTGTTCTGAACCAGTTTCCGATGGCGCTGTTGTGGAGGACTGCATACTGCATTGGTATCTTTGTCATACAGGCTTTTGATGGCTTCAATAATGTTAGGGTTGATGTTGTACACTGTCATGGTTTCTCACAGAGCAGCATGCCAGACTCGGTCAGGCGCTTTCTTGAAGCACATGATATAAATATTGTTGAATCCTGGTTGTTCTTCAGCTATGATTTGTTCAGCTTGGGATTTCAACCTGTTGAGTATTATTTTCAGGAGGACTTTGCTTTGATGACTTTTTGGAAAGATTGATGACAAGCGACTGGATCCATGGTGTAGGCCACTTTGCCAGGTCGTATTAGAGATAATGGTGAGGGCGTCAATCATCGGTTCTCCTCGTGCTTGAAGCAATTCTGCGGGTATGTAGTCCACTTCCGCTGACTTCCCCTTCTTCAGCGATTGCACTGCTGCATCAACTTCTCGGAGAATTGGGAAGATTTTGTCTTCTCCTCTGTTCTATGGATATGCTTGAACGTATGGGTCTCAGTTTGGTGTCTGGTTGTAAAGGTCAGAGCAGTACTCTGTCCCTCTATTCAAGTCTTCTTGTTCTTTTATAAGGCACATACCAGACTTGCTTTGGAACGTGGAGACCTTGGGCTGTTTAACACTTGTCAACCGCTTCACAGTCTGGTAGACCTTCTTGCCGTTGTTGTTGTTCAGATTGTTCTCTGTTTCCTGGAATTTATCTTCTATCCAGTTCTCCTTTGCTCTGCGCATGTCTTTTCGGGTGTCACTGTTGATTTGTCGGTAGGCATCAGCTTCCCTGTTAGGTGTTCTTTTTCTTTTTCATCTCTCCTCGTTTGTCACACAGGTCCAAAAGTTCAGGTGTGATCTCAGGCCATTTGTCATAAAGTGAGTTAGTTATTTACTAATTACCTTCTACCCTCTCCCCCTTTCCCTTTCTCTCTTCTCTCTCTCTCTCTCTCTCTCTCTCTCTCTCTCTCTCTCTCTCTCTCTCTCTCTCTCTCTCTCTCTCTCTCTCTCCATGTGTGCGTGGCTGCGTACGTTACACGAGTGCCTAAGTTACTTATACATGTGCGTACAATACATTTTCTATCGGCAGATATGCAAAGGAAACCCAGACGTGGTTCTTTGAAGGCCTTGATTTAAACTTATAGTGACATTTCCAGTGGATTGATCTCCGGGATAATGGAACTACTTTTACATAGCGACATTATACGTCTAGCATGACTGAGCTCTTTGATTTCTGGCCAAACACACTCAACGAGTTTAATATTCTGCCTCATACCCCTCTCCCTATCCTTCCTCCCTCTTCTCACCCAAATGCCCGCCCAAAATATACTGGAAATGTTCAGTGCTTTTTTCTTCCTAGAGGTTACAATTAACGGACTTTCCCTTTTAAAACTATAACACAACTTTCGAAGAAATGAAAGAGCTCATTACAGGAAAGTCGGATTTCTGACAGTACAAATAAATGTCCTGAGCTGTTGCCATCAGGATGTGAACTCCTGTTCTCCTGCACGCCTCTTAATCTGGGCCAGACCTTCCTGTACGTTGGCTGAAATTACCCGAGTTCGTTAACCTGTTATTGGAAACGATGGGCGTTTTGAGGTCCAGTGCGTGGGGAGTGAGTTTCCATGCCCATTCCTTGGCCGATTAGAACAGAGTTTTTGTAAGGTAATTTCATTGAATCGAATTGAACATTTGGAGCTATTCGATTCGATTTTTTTCCCCGCTACAGTTGTGATTGACATTACTGGGGTTCCTGTTTCGTTTGTTCTCCAAATGGACGTCTTGGGGGAGATTCCTAAGTGATCTTTCCTGTGCATATTTATTTAGGCCAGTTGATGGAAGCGTTTTAGTCATACCCATGCACACACACCCACACACACACACACACACACACACACACACACATATATATATATATATACACACACACCCACACACACACACAAACACACACACACACACAAACCACATACTTTGACAGTTTTACTGTAGCTTTTAATGTTAAATTGGAATCAATAGTATTTCTGTGTTGTGCTAAGGGCTTACGCTGGCCCTAGAGGGTTCTTTTCAAAAGTGGTTCTGTGTGGATGTATTCAATATTTAATACGTTTATTGCAAAACATTCTTCTACAATTTTGATTGTTAAAACTAGATGTTTAGACATAACCTGTTGACATTTTTACTTCGTCCGTCTTTGCAGGATTTGTAATGAATGTCATTTCTGATGGAGAAGTTTGGTTACGCTTATAAAGCACGGAGGTCACAGTGCAGCCCCACACAGGACAAGAGGGACTAGGACCCTCCATCTCATCAACCCCTCCTAGTTCCATGCATAAGTATTTCCATCCATCCCGCACTGAAATCTTTTATTATGGATTTGTAATGTTTGTCTTTCTTAGTAACTTAGAATCTGGTTGTGTTTCCATGTTTATTCTTCTGTTTTGTGACATTTACCTCCGAATTGTTCTTCAAAACGTTGATCTTCTTTAATATGTTTCTTATAAAGTCTGTACCGTGTAGAGTAATTGGTTGCTTATGATTTTTGATAGTATGAATGTTAATTAATGTATTTGAAATTGCTGTTATGTTTTTTACACCGATTTGCAGGAGTTGTTGTGTTCGAGCATCAATTTTGTTGGTGCCCTAAAACCTTTATCTGTCCGCAACCGCATAGTAGGAAGGTTTGGTTTATAGGGGGCGCGTTGGCTCAGTGATAGAAGCGACGGCACATCTGAAGAGTTCAATGATCCCGGGTCTTCCAGGAATGTGCTCCATTGTCTGAAACGATGCGCCAGAGTGTGCGAGTGGGAACGTCGGGCGGTTTTAATTTGGACCCTGTATCGTCCAGAGCCTTGAGCAGCTCTTGAGCTGGTGAAGCACTGACGTGACGGTGGTTACAGGTACGGATGTCAGGGCGAAATTAACGTGGCATCTTACAGTACCACGATCTGGAATGTGCGAGTTGTTGGCCGTTCCGGCGTTTTGCCTGGAAGAGAAATCCTCGGTGATAATTTGTAGCGAAAAAATAATATCTGTTGATTACTTTATTACTTTTGGTGAAATTAACGTGGTATCTTACAAGTAGCACGATCTGGAATGTGCGAGTTGTTGGCCGTTCCAGCGTTTTGATCAGGGACTGATGAGAGCGATTTGCCAAATCTCAGCTGGAAGGATTTGGGTATTTAGGTGCTTTTCTTGGCTCATATCGGCTGTCACCAGTCCAAGTAGATTTAAAAAAAAACAACCTAGTGTGAATACACCAAAACAACACACATCGACGTTGTTTGGTGTGTATGACGGTCAAATAGCGCCAAAACCTGATAATTACAAATATCATAGGATAATTACAACAAATATCATGGGATAATTATAAGTATCAAGGGATACTTACAGTTACAATTGAAAAATTACAAATATCTTCGCGTGATCCTCTTTAATTCCGAAAATTGTAATTATCACGTACTAATTAGACGTTTCTCATGATAATTATAATTTTACGTGATCATGCTTAAATTTGGCTAAAGCGGCTTACTATATCGCTAAACCCTGCATTTACAGGTATCAGTGATAATGGTAATTAACACGTGTTCTGTGTAATTCACATATATGACGGACTACTAGCGCCATAACCTGATAATTACAAATATCATGGGGTAATGACAAATATTAATGACATATTTACAATTATTAGTCATTATTGTAATTATCTAGTGACAATTTACAATTTTCGGTTTTGGCGCATTTCCAGACGGATTGCTAGAGCCAAAACGGAAAGTGAAACATGATCACGCCCAGATTTTTATTATTTTTAGTGATAGTTATTATCTTCTAATAATTGTAGCTATCTCACCATTTGTTATTATTACGCGAAAATTATAATTATCAGGTTTGGGCGCTAGGAAGGCGTGGCAAATGCTGATATTTATTCATTAACACTGTGGGTTACCGGTATCTCTGTAAATTACACCGAACACGTGTTAATTTCAGTTATCTGGTGATACTGGTAACTCTGGGTTTTGGGCTAGTACGCCGTCATAGGTTTGTACCTGAAGTGGACTGCGCTGACATGTCACGCCTTCTGACTACAGCTGCAGACAGACCGAGATGGTCAAAACTCACTCCCCGTCATCATCCTTTATGTTTCCGCCATGGCACGACCGGTTGAGCGGATGCTGCTACTGATGCGGCTGCTGCTGCTGCTGCTGCTGCTGTTGCTGATGGTGACCTAAGTTACAATAACACGAAAATGCTCCGTGATCATTAGCTACAAATTAAACCATTCGTAGCAACCCAAACAAATGTGTTTCCCAGTAGCGGTCACATCATTCCGCTACCATGTTACTGCTGTTATTGATTAGAAGATTGAGGTTAGATGGTAGTGTGTCGGGGTAGGAGGGTGGGTTGGATGGGCAGTGGTGGGGTAAGATGGGTGGGAGCAAGAGAGAGAGGGAGAGAGAGAGAGTTGTAATTGTAACGAATGTGTTCTAACATTAAAAAAAAAAAAGCAAAATGTAATGTTATGAAAGGATTGTTGTTAGTAACACAGAAAACGTAGCTCTGTTTCATCCCCACTTCCGGTTCCCACACACTGCGTCGAGCCCAAAATCGAAAACAAACCACAAAAACAAAAATAATCACTTAAAAAAAAAAAAAAAAACACAAATAAAATATAAAAAAAAGATGTTAACAAATGAAAAGAGTTGCGGTTGGTTCATTTTTATTGATGTGTTTTGGATTTCTGCGTAATCATTATGAGCGCATTCGACAGTTCCCCTGTTTCATCACCACTTCCGGTTCCCATGCACCGCGCGTTGTGAAAAACAAATCACGCGAAGCAGCTATAACTGATTAGGGAATTATTTTTTATAACGGTGAAAAGAAGCAGTTTGCGCATTGAAGGTTGTTTACCAAAAACACGTTTTAATTATTATTTCTATGTGGTTTGGATTTCTGCTTAATCGTTATTTGCACATTCGACATTTCCCCTGTTTCATTGTCACTTCCGGTTTTCTAAGGGAATGTGGGATTTTAGTTTAAAATATTTTTTTAAACATATAACGGTTTGGGAAGAATTTTACACATTGGAAGTCGTTACCAAGATACAGATTTCTTTTTCAGTTTTGAATATTGAAGCATTTATCTCTCTTGTCCTTCTGAATTTTCAGTGTTTTTGTTTTTCTTTCTTTGTTCTTCGGACTTTTTTTTATTGCACCCCATTTGCCATTCTATGTGTTCTGTTCGTCATGCTTTTTTTTTTTTTTTTTTTTTTTTTACATTGTCAATATCTATTTGCATTTGTTGGTTTATTTACGCAGTTCAACAGTGTTTCATTTGTAGCAGAAGACAAAGGTAGATCTAAAACTGCATTCATTAAAATGGCCCCCAGATCACACATTTGAGTGTCACAAATCTTTTAAATTCACAGTGAGTGTTGCCCCCTCCGGGAAAAAAAACATAAGACGAAGCACACACACATACGCACACACACCCACACACGCACAAACACACACACAGACAAACAAACATCCTGTTTCAAAAATACGGTTGATATATATCGGAAAATGATTGTGTTTATGTGCCTGGTAATAGCATCAAGGGTGATTCCCTAAAATATAGCATGGTTGCCAAAGTGTGCATAGTACGCACAGTTGTTTGTTTACATAACAACAAAGAGATTCCTAAAATTCCAAGCTTAGCGGTCAGTTTGAACAACGTTACCCATTGTATCATCTTTAAATGTGACAACAAAGCAGTGTTCCAAGTCAACGTTTTGTCACAAAATATACATACCTTTATACCCTGACCCTTGAACCCTTTAAATAATTTCACTCTGTCCTCCTGTCGTTTTTTCCCCCCAAATTCAGTTGATTTATTTTATAATCTTCGGATTTCTTTGGCTATTTGTTTAAATACCCAAACTTGAGGGGGAATATGGGAATTATTTATGTTCCTGAGCTTAACATTGGAACTTTTCTTCTATGTTTCATTATTCATTTCTCTTTCTTCGACTCTTTGTGGACGCTCTTCCTTATAATTAATTCCCTTCCATGGGTTTTGAGATGTTATTTTTAACAGGCTAATCATCATCATTTGGTGTTTTGGGATCTTCTTTTTGTTGTTCGTTCTTTTCATCTCTCATTTTCTCCAACTCATTAAAGTCTCGTGAAGCAGTTCCTTACGATTTTTGTTAGTTTATTTATCATTTTCCGTTTCCATTGTTGCGGTGTTGTTGTTGTTGATGATGATGATGATGATCATGTGTCAAGACTTCTACTGTGTTCTGTTCTTTTACCCTCCGCCTCATCTTTTTCTCCCTCCCCCTTCACTCTCTCTCTCTCTCTCTCTCGCTCTCTCAAAATCTTAATCTAGTTCACGCATACTCTCTTCCTCCTTCCCTACCTCTCTCTCTCCCCCTCCTCTCTCTTTCTTCCTCTATCTCTTTCTCAGGTTCTAAATCTCGCTCACGCATACTCTCTCTCTCTCTCTCTCTCTCTCTCTCTCTCTCTCTCTCTCTCTCTCTCTCTCTCTCTCTCTCTCTCTCTCTCTCTCTCTCTCTCTCTCTCTCTCTCTCTCTCCCTCTCTCTGGTGTTCTGAGCTTAAAGAGCTCCCCCTTTTCAGAAGACAGAACTTGTATGGATAACAGACAGTCCAGAACTAAAATGTAAATTATGATTTATCCTGTGACCAAGGACTACTAAACCTTTAACCACAGTCGAGCACAGAGGGTGGGTTGGACTTGGTGGACATTATTTTCACTATTCCTACTTGGTGGCGGTGCGGTGCTACTGCCTTGCTTTCCTTGCTTTCCTTGAGACATTCCTACGTTCAACTGCTTGCGTGACAATTATATTCCAAGTTGCGAAATAAAAAAGAAATCCCACCCCACATTCAGATTCCACTGTCACTCACACCTAGCCAAGTACAAAGTGTTTAACAGAGGGTAAGAGTAGGCCTACACAGTGAAATGAACTAGGATGCTTACAAAAGACCATGCAGGGAAGCTGAGACTGGGCCTGCTACGTCTTACAGCTCGTATAGTATCAGCTACGCTGTACGTCCAATTGGTTTTGGTACAACAAGCGTGTCTTAAAAGTTCCCCATTCGTAGGCTTGGTTTACGTTTGTGGAAAACAGGTTTACCGTGATATTCGCATTGCTATTGCTTTAAACAATTGGAAAGCGGACTTTCATTGTCCATACCAACCGCTACACTTTGAATTTTCCATTTCGGTACCGAGAGGGAATTATTTCCCCTGTTTTAACGGTACAACCCTGCGACCTTTGACCCTATTTCTGAGTGAGCCACTCGGCTTGAAGTGCACCTCTTTGGAATCTTGTTGGGGTAAGATCAATTTTATTAACATAAAATGAAAAACCTTACGAGCAATTATTGCTACGAGTTCTATCTCTTACCGGATTTGGAAAATGCTATTTTTAGCTCCAGAATTTGGCTAGCGATGGCTGTTAATAGGCACACGACTGCACAATTTATTCATTTAAAAATACTATCCTTTTGAATGAGTTATTTCTTGTTGTAAGCTTATTTTTTTAATTGGGCAACACTCACTATAAATATTGAGGGTCAAAGGAGATTCTTTAAATCAATTTTATGATAAAGACAATAATAGCATTCAGACTTGTATTCGGTATCCGATAAGGCGATATGAACAATGGATTGGCAAGAATGTATACAGTTGTTAATAATGTTAACGTCTGTGAACTCTTACAATTGTAGCATTTGTTACACATTTAATACAGACATACTGAGAGAGAGAGAGAGAGAGAGAGAGAGAGAGAGGTAGGGAGAGAGGGAAAGAGGGAGTGTTACAGTTCCAATAGTTGTGGTGCATGACTGTGTGTCTGTATTCGTTGTGTGTGTGTGTGTGTGTGTGTGTGTGTGTGTGTATTTCTGTTTGCCTGTATGTCTTTACTTTTGTTTGTGCATGTGAGCGTGTGCATTGCTGGTGGGTGTATGGTTAAATGTGTGTGGGTGGAGAGAGGAGACTGTGACGTCGCCGTTGCGTCTTGTCCAGGAAATGAAGTGTCCTTTTCCTCCCTGGACAACCAACTCTTCCTCCATAAATCTACAGCACATACAACTTTCGGCGATGATGTCCATGATGGCTATGAAGACTACTACGACGACGACGACGACGATGATGATGATGATGATGAGGAGGAGGAGGAGGAGGAGGAGGAGGAGGAAAAGGACGAAGACGGCGGTGGTGTTGACGGGGGTGATGGTGATGAGGAGGAGGAGGAGGAGGAGTACGACAACAACAGATGATGATAATGATGTCGAAGAGGAGGAAAAGGACGAAGACGGCGGTGGTGTTGACGGGGGTGATGGTGAGGAGGAGGAGGAGGAGGAGGAGGAGGAGGAGGAGGAGAAGGTGTAGGAGGAAGGTAGAAGACGAGAATAAAGTTTTGATGATTGTGATGTTTATGAAGGTGACGATTCATTTTGTTCATGATGATGACGATGACCTTAAAGATGATGATGATGATGATGATGATGATGATGATGATGATGATGATGATGATGATGATGATGATGATAATACTGCAGTTACTGCCTTGACTGCTGATGTTGCTGCTGCTGGTGGTGAGCATAGAGATTGCGCTGGAGCAGACGAAACAGAATGATGATTATACATGATTATGTAAGGAAAGATGCGTGATCATTATGGTTTTTTTTACACACTGATTTGATTGTTTTGGTGGAGAGGGGAGCTGCGAGAGGGGAGGGGAGGGGAGGGGAGAGAGGTGGGTAGTGTTGGAAGGGAGGGGGGGGGGAGAGCGTGTGTATAGGTATCGTTATTTTAGAGACATAACTAGACTTCTCAAGTAACCTGGGGTAAACTTCGTGTCGATGTGTCTGAACGAAATTACCTCTTCCGGCTGCCTCTGTGCATCAACCAACAGACTGGAATTCATCAGTTATCCTACTTTCGATGCACACTTATTCGCTTTATTCCAAATGTTACGCCAGACTTTCTTATGAGTTATTGCTTCAAGTCCACGCAGACTTGTTGCAGCCAAACCAGGAACATCCACTGCACTGCAACATTTGTATTTCTATTTAAACCCAGGCTGATCGGTGAGGTATTCTTAGACTTAATGGCGCACAATACCACAAAGTCGTTTGTACATGTAGTTGATAACTTGTCGAGGTTTGTTCGATCATGGCAAACTCATCACGATGTGACGCGTGTGATAATAATACTAGTACTCTCGATTTGACGGATCCTTACGTTTTATTGCGCTACCAAGAGGTGCAGAACTGATGGTATCTGTCTTGCTGTACGCTCTTCCAGTCTTCCAGCTGTATGAAGGGCAAGTAATCGTGCGCCCTGTTGTATTGCTGTCATATCCTCTCTACTAAGCTTTCTCTTTCACGCAACGGGCTGGGTGAGGAGACGGTGGGAGGTAGGGGTGATAGAAAAGTGAGAAAGAGGGAGAGAGAGAGAGAGAGAGAGAGAGAGAGAGAGAGAGAGAGAGAGAGAGAGAGAGAGAGAGAGATTGAGATTTCATCGCGGCAATATCCTGCTATTTTTTTATGGGACACTAAAGTTAAATTATATTGCATTGTATTGCACTGTATTGTGTTGTATTGCATTGTATTGTATAGCACTGTATTGTGTTGTATTGTATTGTATTGTAAAAACGAAGGTGGGGCATGAAATTGGGGATAGTAGGAGAAGGCGAGAGGGCGAAAGGAGAGTTTGAGAGAGAGAGAGAGAGAGAGAGAGAGAGAGAGAGAGAGAGAGAGAGAGAGAGAGTTATGGGGTATGGGGAGGCATGTTGTATTGCAGCATAAGAAGAAAAGTGTTCCCTCAATTACCGTTCGCGCAGAACTGCTTGTGATTGTGTGGTCAAATTTCTCATTTAAAAAAAAACCAACATGCCAGCGGTGTGCTAAACGCCGCCATTATAATAAGTCGCTTTTCGCAGCTTTCTCCTCAGGCATGCTAGTAGAGATGGGAAACATAGCTTTGGAGAACCAAATGTCGCCGGAACAATTAGGAAACCACTTTGAAGAGTCACTTTTCCTAGCCTTATTTCTTCTCAAGCATACCTGTTAGGACATTAAACTTTGCCCTCGCTCCCGACCCCTTCTTCACCGCACAAACACACAAAGTGCCCACTGCTACACATTCCCACATGCTTGCTTTTAATATAAGTCGCCTTTTCGCAGACTGAAATGTAAATGTAAAAAAAAAAATATATAAAATAAAAAATACACTTTGTCCAAAATAGCAATTTTGTAAAATTCACACAACGCTCGCCTTTACAGTATTTCATAATTGTTTCGCGTCTTTCAAAGTTTGCCCACAATGTTCTCTAGCAGTTGTAGTTTTAGAATATTAGAATAGAAAACGTTAAAAAGAATACACCTATAAGTAGACTTATATAAATACATCCTATCCTATCCCATAACTCGGAGGTCGTAGGGGCACCACAGATGATCGTTTAACCAGCGTACTCCATCTTTCCCTGTCCTCAGCAACCCTGATTGTTTCGCTCAGTGCCAAACCAGTCCATTCTCGAATGTTGTCCTCCCATAAATACATAAATAAATAAATAAACAAACAAACAAACACACAAATAGGTCGCTGTAAAATTGCATAACACTGGCGTTTTTTACAACAGCGCTTTATATCTTCTGTGTTGGACGAAGGCGTGTGCACATAACAGAAAACTAATGTACAAATATTATATTATGAAACAGGCGCCTTTTTTAAGAGGGCAGGGGGTGGGGGTTATAACTGATGCGTAGTTATAAAGGAGAAATTAGGGCGGGAAAAACCCAACTGTGAAACATTACGTAACACGAGTCTGTCCAACAGCCTGTCCACGTCCCCTGCCTACAGTGGAGGCGTAGTACCGCGGTAAGAATTTAATTTCGGTCGAATTTGCAGAGCAAAAACCGAATTAACACTGACCTTTACACTGGCAATATGATTCATGATTTGTGTTTTCATCTCATAGCTGGCACGTCCTTTGGAAAATGGAAACCGACACCGAAGTCAGAATCAAAATGAGAATAAGAAAACGTTAAGAGAAATTCATACATGAAGTATTATAACATTATGTAATAGTTGGTATTGAATTAGTTTTGTATGTGTTATCTTGTGAGAAACGAAAAGGTATTGTAAGGCTGAAAACGTCAAAAGATCGAGAGACGACCGTTGCAAACAAAGAACAACACAATGTAGTCGTTGCCATTAAAAATTGTCCATGTTCTATCAATCTATTCAGAACTGAGACTTATTTACAGATGAGAAACTTATTTCTATGTAACTAAAATCGTGTTGGAAAATTATATACTTATTAACGTTACAAAATGCTTTTACCTGCTTCTTAGAATGGACAACTATTTTGGCAATAGGCAACGTGGACGAACGTCGTAACTATCAACGCAACAGCCAGTAACATTTATATTTCTCTCTCAGTAGGAAGGCAGACTGGGGATATTACAAACTGTTGGTTTTTATGCTGCTTGGTACCCCATCCTAAAATCCTGCCTCTCCTACCTCAAAGCTGGCCTTCTTCTCCATCATCTCCCTCCACATTTTCTATAACCCGCACCCTGCTCCAAAAAACTATAGTTCCGGAGAATCAGCTCTTGCGTTCAAGGGACCAAACTTATCTGCTTGTTATGTAGGGTATGCTTGCATACTACAGTACCATAGTCAGCATAGGCCTAAGAACGCTGACTGCCCCTATAGGCCTGCATTACTCGGTTATACTTCAGCCCAAACTACTGAGGACAAAGACGACGCACTTTCTAAAGAGCGTCTGAGGTCGAAATCCTAATCCTATCCTATCCTAGGATAGTGTTAGGGTTAGTGTCGAAATCCAAATTCCGCCAAAAAAAATGTTCATGTGTGTGGGTGTGTGTGTGTGTGTGTGTGTGTGTGTGTGTGTGTGTGTGTGTATGGGTGTTTGTGTGTACGGTGGTCCTTGTTTACACAGTGTTATCTGGACAAATCAGTGAACATCTACATAACTTGTATTGACATGCCTACTTGCTTTGACGTCAGAACAATGATCCGTTAGGGTTAACGCTGGGTTAGGGTTAGGGTTCGAACACTTCAAAGTACTTAAAAATGGGGACGAAATATGACCCATTGTCAGCACAACGTAGGTGGCGTTTCGGGAAAGTCATGATAATACTGTGTAACCTCGGCTGTGCGTGTGTGTTTGTGTGTGTGTGTGTGTGTGTGTTTAAAGATGGTTAATGGTGTTAGTCGGGTCTATCCTACTGAGAACTACCATCGCCCTACCTGTCACGAATTGGCTAGTTTTAACTCTGCTTGTTGACTATTTAGCCATGTGTAGTCTTTGTACCAGTAGAGAGTCAGTAAATTACAGCACACTGCGAGCCTGAGCCACACACACGGCGCAGTGACGTCAGCACTTGATTTTTGAATCGGATCGTTGGAACCAATGGGAGAGCTTAGGCAAAGCGGTTGGAGCCAGTTTGACTAGGTCCAAACCCCGCACATTTTTGGTCAGTTGGGAGGAATACACCGAAGTGTTAACAGCTAGAAAGCTGGCAGAGAAATCTCTACACACTTAGACCAGGAAGCAGGACTTAGAAGCTTAGAATTCTCTCAAGTCACAACGGGCCTGAACTTGTCAAACAGGTAAATGAACACCCTTCTGTTTCATCGTGATATATTTATATTATTGTTGAAAATATGTTTGTGGAATTTGCTATGCATAAATGTGAATTGTTAATCCGAATTTGCGTGACCATGTGGAAACGCCGAACACGAGGCGTAACACGACCGGTTGCGCCGCCATGTTGCATACCATACGGAACCACTGTTGTTTAACTTATATGTATGTTTGCAGACCAGTGGCTGTACCACTGAATGTT
This sequence comes from Oncomelania hupensis, assembly GCA_036898135.1. Lineage (NCBI taxonomy): Eukaryota > Metazoa > Mollusca > Gastropoda > Littorinimorpha > Pomatiopsidae > Oncomelania > Oncomelania hupensis. The sequence continues at coordinate 99,518 of JBAHVR010000309.1, forward strand.
TATATTATTATTAATTCTGTATGTGTATAGTTAGACACGATTGATATTTATGTATGTATAGGAATTTAGAGTGAGATTCCAGTGGAACCCGGAAGTAGCAGAATGTTCGTCGCTTATGTATAGAGATGTGGAGCTATCACTGAGGGCTACTTGGCTTTCAGTGAGACGCTCTGCACAAACCGATTATTCAGGGTTGTGCAGAATTTCGTCTCTTATATTACAGACGGGCAGGCGAGCTATCCCGAGCTATCCCGAGCTATCCTGTGAACCCCACTCCACAGAAACAAGTTGGTTGAGGAGACTCTACCGCACAAGTCGGAAGGAGCTACCTTGAAAAACATCCTATCAGACCCCACAGCGTGGCAAGGGAACCCAACTACACAACGACACAGGTGGACCAGAAGCTACCTCACAGAAGGACTTCGACCGCACCACCCGCCAGTTAAGTGTGTTCTTCCAAGTGCACTTAACCTGATCAAAACAGGACCACAGTAGTCCAACTCTTCAGAAACCGTAAAACGGACCACAGTAGTCCAAATCTACATGAGATATTATAGCAAGTGCCCAAGGAAGAAATAACAGCTGCATAGACTATCAGCGATCGAACTATTAGCAGTAACTGAGACTTTTTAAGTTAGATTAGTACTTAGAGAATCCTGTATAGAGTAGAAGAAATAAATGTGTGATTTTAACTGTTATCAAGTGGCTGGACTACATATGATTCATAGCCGTGTGAAAGCTAGTGTGACAGTATTCTTTTACCATTTGTCTATCTATTTTCTGTACCCCAATCTTAACACAGAACGAGCTAAACAAATAAATTTATTAAAGTAATTCATAGGGTGACTTACTAGCAGTTCCCACCGAATAAACGTGAGGGTCCATAATTTCATTGTGCAGAGCCCATAAACCCCACGTGACACTTTAATTGGCGAGCCTGCCAGGATCTGTGTATAATAGGAATTGGGTATAACCGGACCTAAGTACAATAAAATTAGATAACATTAGTAGTAGAATAACTTAGAATAGTGTAAGGGTATAACACTGATCAGTTGTGGTGCACTATTCTTTAGTTAAAAAACTTTTTTGCTTCAAATATTTTTGTGCCTGTATGTTGCATTGTTCTTTTGCAGGTTTTGCTTAAGTAACTGTTGTATGCCATTTGACTCTTGTTTTATTCTATTAGTGATTACGAATTTGATTGTCTTTGCATTGTTTTTATTGACTTGCAATATTGCTAGTGTTTTGGTATTCCACTTGATTCAGAGGTTGTTCATAGACACGTTTGGCAATGTCGGACCCAGTGGCCTTGAGATTGCGTTTCAAGGAACTAGGAGAAGCTTTACACTTAGCAGGGGCAGACCTAATTGCGTATATCAATGCAGAGGTAGAGAAACAGGAGGCTAAGGCAGAGAGAGCAGCAGAGAGAGAGGCTAAGAAACTCGAAGCAGCAGAGAGAGCCGCAGAGAGAGAACAGAAAAAAGCAGAATTAGAGGCAGAGCAAAAGAAAGCAGAATTAGAAGCAGCAAGAGAGCAAAAGAAATTAGAATTAGAAGCAGAACAGAAGAAACTAGCATTAGAAGCAGAGCAAAAGAAAGCAGAGTTAGAAGTAGAACAAAAGAAGGCAGCATTAGCAGAAGAGAGAGAAGCAGAAGTTAGGAAATGGGATTATGAGAGGGCTGAAAAGGAAAAAGACAGACAGCATGAGTTAGAGCTAAGAAGATTGGGATCAGGAGCTTCAAGTTCTTCCTCAACCCCTCCCCACTCAGATCAGCTAGAGGTAGCATCCAACCCTGTACAAGGAATGTCATTTCCACTGGGAACATTCAACGAAAGAGAAGAAGGTCTAGATCTCTATCTGACTAGGTTTGAGCGCCTAGCAACAGAGTATAAACTAGATCCCACCCATTGGTCTTTTAAGCTTAGTCAAGGGCTTAGAGGAAAGGCTTATGACATCTACAGTAAGCTACCGACTGACAGAGTGACGGACTATCACAAAGTAAAAGAGGCACTCCTAACGGGATTCGAACTAACAGGAGAATGCTACCGGCAAAAATTCCGCACCAATCGGAGAGTGAAAGGAGAGAGCTATGCGCAGTTCGCGGATCGGTTGTCCACAATGCTGGATAAGTGGATTAGCCAGTCAGCCACGGCTAAGACGTATGATGGACTGACAGAACTGTTAGTATGGGAACAGCTACGGGAAACCATGACCCCCGAGCTGAGAACATTCTCAGTAGAGCAGGGCGCGGAAAGACTGGAAGATCTGGTCAAGGTCGCAGATAGGTACGTGGCCGCACACGGAGAAGCCAAGAGCTTCAGGCGAGACCTAAAGCCTAACGGGAAAGAGGCACAGAGAAGAAGCCCTAACCGGGAAGAGCGCACCGCGAATAAGCCGAATAACCCCAGACCTGGGCAAAATAAAGGACCCAACACGGAATTCGGGAAAAGAGGTCCCGCAGAACAAAGACGGTATTGTTCGTTCTGCAACAGAAACAATCACTCCACCGCAGAATGTTTCAAGTTGGCCGCACAACGTAGGGAAGAGCGCGAAAGCCGGCCAGCGCACAGAGTTCTAACTCAAAGCAGCGGTAACAAGCCACACACGATCGGAGATCACCCATCGGTGACAGACACGGTCAAGGTCAACGGAAAAGAAGCGAACTGTCTGTATGACACAGGTCTATCATACGACGCGATAGTTAGCGAATCTCTTGTATCGCGCGCGGACTTGACAGACAAGACAGTCGAACTACAAGGAGCAGACTTGACGAAACCGACGACTACTTGCCCAATAGCTTGGATAGAAGTAGAGAGTAGGTACGTCACAGGACGAATCCAAGCAGCTGTTTTACAGAAACCCCTGTATGATCTAGTGCTAGTTTTTTTTTTTTTTTTTTTTTTTTTTTTTTTTTTTTTTTTTTGGTGAACCTCAGTTGGCAGGCCAAGCTTTTTTTTTTTTTTTTTTTTTAAATCTTATTTTAGCTCAAGGCCTTCTTCATTGGTTCTTTTTTTTTTTTTTTTTTTTTTTTGGTTTCTTTCAAAAGGGGCACAAACAAAATAAAATGGCTTTTACAGATTTCTAATCAACATTTGTCTTTCAAAAATATGCATAGGTGAGAACACTGATTTAGTTTTCTTATAAATACTAATACACATTTTAGCTATCAAAATAACATGATTAACCTTCACAACGTTTGTTTTACCAATTTCCCTGTTATTCAAAATACCAAACATCACTTCTCTAACACTTAATTTAACACTCACATTTATCGTAGACAAAATGTATGTTTCTATATATGACCAAAATATCATTATTACTGGACAAAAATAAAAGAAATGTTCAATGACATCCACAATATCTTTGCAATAAAAACATTTATTATTATCAACTACCTTCATTTTGTGTAATAGAATATTAGTAGGATATATATTATGCAGTATTTTCCAATGAAGAACTCTAAGTCTCGTTTCCATTGTGGCTATTTTTGCAATAACCCAGTAATGTTTATCTATGTCAATATCAAATTTTCTTTTCCAGAATCCAACAGCACAAGGCTGGGTTCTTTTTGTAGCAATTAATTCTTTCCTAAAGTCACGAGCCCTTACCAGGGTTTTATTATGAAATAAGGGAGTGCTAGGGTATGCTTCGTTCTGTAAACAAGATGGAAACAATTGTAAGAACCTGGCAACTGCTGCACGTACTGTTATGTATTCTAAAATCCTATTTGGAGAATTCCCTAACCTCTGACAAATATCTCCATAAGAAACCATGCCATTGCCATCGACTACATCTCTTATATAAGTATAACCCCCCACAACCCAGTCCTCGAAATACAGAACATTTCCCGCATATTTTACATTTACATTATTCCATAACCTAGAGCAAATGTTGTCAGTGTAGTGTTTGTTATTATCTAGCCACGTTTGTAATACCTTTTTCCAAAATCTAGATGTCACTTTATTTAACCCTTTAAATAAGTTACTTGAGGTATTTGAGAAAAAGCATGCAAAATTACCACCAAAGTGCGAAAACAGCAGGGTGGGAGTGACTGTCCATTTTTCATGCGGTGAGGTCTTAAATAGTTTTGTTACCCACTGGAGTATAAAAGAGATCTGCAGTTGTCTTATATCTATCATGTTAACCCCTCCGTTTTCAACACTGTCACATAAGACAGTTCTTTTCACTTTCTCAAATGCTCTTCGGTTACAGTCTTTTTTACGCCACAGAAACCTGTACAGCAAAGTATTCACTTCATTGAGAATACAGTCTGGGGCAATAAATGCTTGCATAATGTATACGAATTGTGAAATTAAAAAGGTTTTTATAATACAAATTTTTCCCATGATACTTAGATTTCTCCTTTCCCATGTAGCAATCAATCTTTTAATTTTAATTAGTCTATCTGCCCAGTTCTGCATAATAAGAGAAGCAGTATTACTGTTAGAGAAACATACACCAAGAATTTTTAATTGATTTTTCCATCTAAAATCTAGAAGTGTATCAGAAGAACCTTTTTTACTTCCAAGCCACATGGCTTCTGATTTTTCTTTATTCATGTATAAACCCGAGAACTCTGAAAATTGTTGAATGGTTAATATTGCATGATGCATATCCTGTTCTCCTGATAAAAATAAGGTTATATCATCGGCGTATAAAGCAATCTTAACAACATCTTCAACGTAAATGTTATTTATTTTCCATTTTTGTATGCCTTTAATTTCTTTCATATTTCTAAATTTATTTGCAAAAATTTCTACTGCCAGAATAAAGGCTAGAGGTGAAAAAGGACAACCCTGTCTAATACCAGAATCAACCTGGAAGTATTCAGTCATCCAGCCACAGTACTGGATGCAGCTCTGAGTACTGCACATTAAAACTCGAACCCATTTTATAAAATCTGGGCCAAAACCAAATTTTTCAAAAGCACACAACATGTAATCTTTAGAGATACTGTCAAACGCTTGCGAGTAATCTACAGTTACAAGTAATCCCGGTTTATTTTGTTCATTTAGTTGCTCAATAACATCATCAATAAGACGAAGCAGTGTCGCAACATTTCGTCCTTTGATATACCCTACTTGATCTAAGCTAATAATGTCACTAATAACATAATTTAAACGACACGCTAAACATTTTGCCAACAGTTTATAGTCGGTATTTGTTAAGGAGATAGGTCTCCAGTTTTTTAGTTCATTTCTGGGAAGATCTTTACCTTTGTGTATCAATGTAATAACTGCTCTACGTTGAGACAAAGAAAGAGAACCATTATTAAATGCGTGATTAAATGAGGCAGTGATAACTTGCTGTAAATGTGACCAGAAGACCTTGAGAAATTCAGTTGTTATACCATCATTCCCAGGGGCAGAAATATTTTTCATTTGTTTAAGGGCGTCTAATAATTCTTGCATACTAACTATACCTTCACAACTGTCTTTTTGTTGCTGAGACAAGTTTGGAAGTACAGTACCATTCAAGAACGTATCAATTTTCTCATTTATATTTTCACTACTACTTTTCTTTTTATAGATGTTAGCAAAATGATCTTTTTGTGTTTTCATGATTTCGTATTGATTTGTTACCACATCACCATGTACATTTTTTAGAGAGTCCATAATTTTTCCGTTTGACCTTACCTTTTCCAAATTTAAAAAATATTTAGTATTTTTCTCCCCACTTTCCACCCATTTGACTCTTGATCTCACCTGCGCAGCACGCGCCTTATATTGTTCAATTAACTCAATTTCTAATTTAACCTTTTCTCGTTCATTTTGCGTAATAATGCAATCTGGAGTCTTTGCTAAAGCATTATCAAGAGAGTTTAATGTATTCAGTAGCTGAGCAAGCTTATTTGTTTTTTCACAGCTTCTCAGTCTACCAAAATTAACTGAGAATTCTTTTATTCTAAGTTTTAGCAATTCCCATAACATCTGAGGATCCTCATTATTACTATTTTCTAATATGAATGTATCAATAACTTGATTCATTTCAGTAACAAACTCCAAATCTTGTAGCAGCGCGTTATTGAATTTCCAATATCCAGGACCTTTAACTGTTTCGGAACATTTAAGGACCATCATGCATCCCCTGTGATCTGTCATTGACACAGACACAATATCACTTTGGATTACTTTATCCAAAACTCCAGAGCTTGCTAACATATAATCAAGTCTTCTAGCAATAAAGGGATTTCTTTTTGACCAAGTATACTCAGTATCCTCTGCGTGAAAGATTCGCCATGTGTCATGCAAATCACAGTTATTCAAAATGTCATTAAATTTTTTAACTGTGTTAACCGAGTGCTTGTCACCAGTAATAACATCATTGTCGTTACTTAAAACACAATTAAAGTCACCACACATAACAATGTCCTCAATCTGCAGATTATTTATAACCTTAATAGTGTTTTCAAAAAATACCTCTTTATCCTTATCACCATTTGGTGCATAAACATTTACCACTGCGAGTGTATTTTCTCCAGCTGTAATCATCAAGATCAATATTCTTGAGGATTCATAAACAATTGAGCAATCGGCAGAAAAACCCTTTTTAATCAATATTACTTGCCCACCGCTGTGTGCCGTCCCCGCTGAAAATATAAGTTCCCCACCCCACTCTTTTTTCCATTCTTCAGAAACATCCCTTGTGATGTAAGATTCTTGTAGACAAATCACATCATATTTGTTACACTTCATATAATTAAATATAGATTTTCTTTTATTTTTAGATCTCATTCCCCTCACATTTAGGGAGAAGAAACGCATAACCGAATCGCACGCCATACTGAAAGTCCGTGTCCGAAAGCTGTAGTCGTTGTGATGAAAGAAGACAGAGTAGGCCTCCCTCTAACCAGTCGCCTCGCCTGACTTACTGGTCACGCCCCTTCTATCACTGCGTGTGTCACTGACAGTAGGGCTCGCTTCGCTCAGTTTCACCTGTTTACCTGTCACATCGCTGTCAGGGGAATCCCCTGTCTCTGATCGCGTACGTTTTGGTGTGCATGATCGGGATCGCAAACCAAACGCTATGGTTGATTGTTTGTTGTCTTTTTTTCCTTTGTCAGGTTTCTTAATATCCCTACCTCTGCTAAAAAAAAAACCTTTTTGTTTTCACGCTGATCCGAGGGAGGTTGGGTGAAACCTGCTACGTTGGTGTTTTGACAGTCACTCTTTTCTTCTTCTTTCTCCTCCGTCCCTTCTCCGTCAGCATTGTCATCTTTTTCTGACAGATCAGCAGCTCCTTCTTCTGCAGTTTCTTTTTCTGGGGCACTGGGAGAGGGGACCTCTGGGGCAGGGGAGGCTGAAGCAGTACAAACGGCATCCCCTCTTTTATGACCCTCCTCTCTACAGTCTCTGCACCTGATTGCGTTTTGACACTGTGAGACAACATGTCCCCGCTCAAGACACTTGTTGCACATCGCCTGTGACAAGTCTCTTTTTGGTTGTTCCTTGTGATACACTCTAGCAGTGAAACTCCCAACCTTTACCTCTTTTTCCAGAGGCTTGGTTGGAGTGTTGATAAAAATAAAACGTCTACCAGTTAGAAACCGTGTTAGTTTGCCATCCTTGTTTCTTGTTTTTTCATATATCATTGAAGACCTAAGCACACAACCAAGTCGAACCAGTGCAGATTCAACGTCTTTCCCATCAACCGAGATTGGCACATCAGATATCCATACTTTAGTCACAGGAATTTCAATATTACCGCTATCTCTCAAAATGAAAGGGTTTTTTGCATGAGCCTGTACCGAGCACGAGCGCAATGACACGCCCGACAACAACAATACATTTCTTGCATTTACTGTCAAAGGATATATTCTCCAAAGACCTCGAATTTCTTGAGCTCCTAGAATAGTTTCAGAACCAGATATTTTCTCTGCAGCTAAGCATATTTCCAGAGTGTCATAACGGACGTTGTTTTCTGGGGGAAGTTCTCTTCTCAAGAGAAAAACCGGTTCAACACTTGTAGGCCTATTCGCCATGTTGCAATAGTCACTCACAGACACAAAAGTCACAAAATGTCAACGCTGAAAATAACGAAAAACAAAACCACTGTACACGCTTCTCGAACACAAAACTTTCCAGCTCTTACCTCTGAGTCCATATAAGCACTCCAATGGAAACAAAAAAAGCAAAGTGAAGAGAATTCTCAACAAAATGTTGAACGATTCGCTCCGCAATTCAAAACACACCCTTCCGACATCGCAAGGGAAGCAACTCTCCCTAGTGCTAGGTTGTAGGTATGTGTTCTTAGGCACGCCCCCCAAAACTGTAGAGATAGCTGCAGTGCAAACCAGGGCCCAAGCTAAAACCCAACCACCCCAGCCCGAGTTCGCTCCGAATCCCGGACTCGAAGAGATCAAAACAGCACAGAAAGAAGACACCTCGATAGCGAAGTGCTTCCAGAAGCTACCCAAGGCGCACACACCCCCGCACAAGGGAGACTTCTACATGGAAGAGGGAGTTCTACATCGACAAGGAGATGGAGATCACACCCAACTAGTACTACCAGCCACCCTTCGAGCCCAAGTACTAGAACTAGGCCACAGCATGCCACTCAGCGGACACATGGGAATTGGAGCCACAGTGCAGAGAATCAGCGCACACTACTATTGGCCAGGAATCACGGAGGATGTCAAGCGCTACGTGAAATCTTGCCACCAATGTCAACGATATTCCCCGCGACATCACACCGTACCAGTTACCTTAGGACCATCAGTAGTAGTCGGCGTGCCATTCCAGCAAGTCTCAGTAGACATAGTAGGACCACTGCCCATTACCAAGAAGAGGAACAGATTTCTACTCACACTCGTCGACGCATGTACGATGTGGTGCGAAGCAGTCCCGTTGCCAGCGATCGACACCAAGAAGATTGCAGATGCACTCATCGCCATCTTTACCAGAGTCGGATTCCCGGACAGCATTAGAACGGACAACGGATCTCAGTTCACCGGCCGCCTGATGCAAGACGTGTTCGAGTTGATACAAGTGCATCACATTCGCACACCACCATACCACCCAGCCAGCAACGGACAAGTAGAAAGACTGAATGGAACCCTTCTCACCATCCTCAGGAAAGTCGCAGACGACAATCCAGAAGCGTGGGACACCTACGTGAATGCGGCACTGTTCGCATACCGAGAAACACCCCATGCAGCCACAGGCTACACCCCGTCAACATTGCTATTCGGCAGACCTCTAGCAGGACCGCTAGAAGCCCTACGCAGAAGTTGGACGGAGGCCAAGATAGACGACACACCAAGAGGTGCCACCAAGTACGTCGCAGACCTGCAGGAAACCCTCAAAGCAACGTGGAAGAAAGCTGGTGAAGCACTGAAGAAGGCAAGAGCCCGTCAGGCGAAGTACTACAACCGCCACGCGAAGGACAGAGAACTGCAAGTCGGCGATCAAGTGCTACTCTTACTTCCAAGTGGAACCAACAAGCTGGACATCGCTTGGAGAGGACCGTACCGGGTGACTGCCAAGAAATCCAAGACAGTCTACCAAGTAGAGGTGAACGGGAGAGCCCGATACCACCACATCAATCTCCTCAAGAAGTATACCGACAGACCAGCGACCCCCAGCACACACACCTGGATGGCCATCGCCATCGCGGAAGAAGTTCATCCCCAACTACAACAGCATCGCCGTACCACTGACAAATGGAACCCGGAAAATCGCCCCGGACAAAGTAGTTTGGACAGCCGAATGCGAGACAGCATTCCAAACACTCAAGGACAGAATGACATCGGCGCCAGTACTCCACCTACCCGATTTGACTCAGCCATTCGTTCTTCGCACCGACGCAAGCGACTTAGGCCTCGGAGCAGTACTGCTACAGCGCGACCCCAAGAATGCAGAGACGCTATTCCCTGTCGCCTACGCCAGCAGAAAATTGAGACCCGCCGAGACCCACTACGCCACGTCGGAGAAAGAATGTCTTGGACTAGTCTGGGCCATACAGAAATTCCAACTCTACCTGTATGGGACCCACTTCACAGTTCAGGTGGACCACCAACCACTATCGTTCCTGGCAGCCTCCAAGTCTTTGAACTCTCGCCTGATGAGATGGGCACTCACCCTTCAGGCATACTCATTCCAAATCGAGTACATCCCCGGCAAGGAAAACCACGGAGCCGACTACCTCAGTCGCCATCTCGTGGAGGACACAGCAGCTGTCGCCCACCCATCACAACTAAGGGCCACCGCACCAGAATTCGTCCCCGTCCAGTAATACCCTGTCACTAGTGTCCATAGCCACCTGGCACAGCATTGCAGCTCAGGTAGAGCAACTTACTTAGTTTGTAAATAGGACCCTAGGATAGTGCAGCGTTAAACTAGGCTCTGTAGTAGAAAAAGGTCGAATCCAGTAGTCATCGCCTTTTTTCAGTTGAGGGAGCCTGTCACGAATTGGCTAGTTTTAACTCTGCTTGTTGACTATTTAGCCATGTGTAGTCTTTGTACCAGTAGAGAGTCAGTAAATTACAGCACACTGCGAGCCTGAGCCACACACACGGCGCAGTGACGTCAGCACTTGAGTTTTGAATCGGATCGTTGGAACCAATGGGAGAGCTTAGGCAAAGCGGTTGGAGCCAGTTTGACTAGGTCCAAACCCCGCACATTTTTGGTCAGTTGGGAGGTGTTAACAGCTAGAAAGCTGGCAGAGAAATCTCTACACACTTAGACCAGGAAGCAGGACTTAGAAGCTTAGAATTCTCTCAAGTCACAACGGGCCTGAACTTGTCAAACAGGTAAATGAACACCCTTCTGTTTCATCGTGATATATTTATATTATTGTTGAAAATATGTTTGTGGAATTTGCTATGCATAAATGTGAATTGTTAATCCGAATTTGCGTGACCATGTGGAAACGCCGAACACGAGGCGTAACACGACCGGTTGCGCCGCCATGTTGCATACCATACGGAACCACTGTTGTTTAACTTATATGTATGTTTGCAGACCAGTGGCTGTACCACTGAATGTTTATATTATTATTAATTCTGTATGTGTATAGTTAGACACGATTGATATTTATGTATGTATAGGAATTTAGAGTGAGATTCCAGTGGAACCCGGAAGTAGCAGAATGTTCGTCGCTTATGTATAGAGATGTGGAGCTATCACTGAGGGCTACTTGGCTTTCAGTGAGACGCTCTGCACAAACCGATTATTCAGGGTTGTGCAGAATTTCGTCTCTTATATTACAGACGGGCAGGCGAGCTATCCCGAGCTATCCCGAGCTATCCTGTGAACCCCACTCCACAGAAACAAGTTGGTTGAGGAGACTCTACCGCACAAGTCGGAAGGAGCTACCTTGAAAAACATCCTATCAGACCCCACAGCGTGGCAAGGGAACCCAACTACACAACGACACAGGTGGACCAGAAGCTACCTCACAGAAGGACTTCGACCGCACCACCCGCCAGTTAAGTGTGTTCTTCCAAGTGCACTTAACCTGATCAAAACAGGACCACAGTAGTCCAACTCTTCAGAAACCGTAAAACGGACCACAGTAGTCCAAATCTACATGAGATATTATAGCAAGTGCCCAAGGAAGAAATAACAGCTGCATAGACTATCAGCGATCGAACTATTAGCAGTAACTGAGACTTTTTAAGTTAGATTAGTACTTAGAGAATCCTGTATAGAGTAGAAGAAATAAATGTGTGATTTTAACTGTTATCAAGTGGCTGGACTACATATGATTCATAGCCGTGTGAAAGCTAGTGTGACAGTATTCTTTTACCATTTGTCTATCTATTTTCTGTACCCCAATCTTAACACAGAACGAGCTAAACAAATAAATTTATTAAAGTAATTCATAGGGTGACTTACTAGCAGTTCCCACCGAATAAACGTGAGGGTCCATAATTCCATTGTGCAGAGCCCATAAACCCCACGTGACACTACCTGCACGTCCACCCGTAGTGGCTGTCGTCGACAACGCAGCGCCAAAGTAGGGAAAACTTCAGGGTCAACATGCATCCTTTTTAGACCCCGGGAACGTCTTCAAGGCCGCGCTACAGATCGGCAAAGTCAGGCAAGTCACCCAGCCATGGAAGAAGAATGTAAACAACACGGACAGAAGGTACAACAACCACCGCCGACAACAGCAACATTCTTCAAGCCAGCTAATGCAATCGCGTCATGAAACAGTTTAACACCGAACCCTTCCTCTCCCGCCCATTACCCTTTGATTGACGGTACAGCGGAGGCGTGTCTTTCGGACCTACAGTACACTTTGACCTACATAACAGACCATATTCCGTGAATGAATGCAAAGAGAAAGAGTGGGAGGGACGGATTGTAAGAGAAAGGGGCAAAAACAGCCTTTCCACCACAGTTCTTTGGAACACTAAAAGACAGCATCATCAGTTTTGTCCTCAAAGGTAGACTTCAGTTACTGCAGTGTAATAGCTTGACGGCACTGTGTACTATCCTCAAGAATGCAGTCAGCGGTGTAGCCTATGCAACCACCCAACAGATACTGTATCGCACGGGCTGAATGGGTGTTCATGCTACCGAGCTTTCTATCAGGTTAGGCATAACAGAATTGTTGATGTATTTTGGCACATTTCTATAGAAAGTCAGTCTGTGCAGAACATCAAAAACACTTGTCTAACCCCAAGCTTGTTTGGTGTTAACTCTGACGCCTTTGTCACAACTGCCCTTTAGACCAGATATCAATCATCAACCGCAGCAGCCATGAAGTTTTCATTAGTAGAAGTGGCGGTGCCATTGGATTCCTTTATCGATACATGTTATGCTAACTATGCAACAAAGTTCAATAAGTACCTGCCATTCTGCATCCTATCCTATCCTATCCTATCCTATCCTATCCTATCCTATCCTACCCTATCCTACCCGATCAAGTAACTCAAAGGTCGTTGGGGCACCGCAGATGATCTTTTAACCAGCGTACTCCATCTTTCTCTTTTTTCAGCAACCCTCATGGCTTCGTTCAGTGTCAAACCAGTCCATTCTCGAATGTTGTCCTCCCACCTCTTTTTCTGTCTTCCTTTCCTTCTGCTTCCTTGCACCATGCCTTGTGGGATGGTTTTTGCACGGCCTGATGCTCTGATGACGTGGCCATAACATCGGAGTTTCCGTTTCTTCCCCACTGTGAGCATGTCATCGTGTTGTCCAATGGCTCGTGTGATGGTTTGTCGGACTTCGTTGTTGGTGATGTGCTGGGTATAGGAAATGCCCAGAAGTCTTCTGTGGCACTCTGCCTGGAAATCAACAACTTTGGGTTTGCTTGCCGGACTGTGATTCTTATCTTCGGCAGCCTTGGTAACGTTCATAGAAGAGTTCTATCTAGAAATCGGGCGATGTTTCATTGTGTGTGTGTGTGTGTGTGTGTGTGTGTGAAGCGCATGCTTAGCTTTAGGCACTTCAATAGAGTAAAACAATCTGGACAAGCGAATGTTACGTAGTCGTTGTAGTGGTTATATTTTCCAACCTTTACTGAGGAACCTTTGGACGGAAGAAGAAGCAGAGAAGAAGAAGAAGAAGAAGAAGAAGAAGAAGCAGAGAAGAGAAGAAGAATAAGAAGAAGAAGAAAAAGAAGGAGGAGGAGCAGGAGACTATATTTTATGAAGAACAAGAAGAAGTCGAAATTTTAATGACAAAAAGCAAACGATACAGCTTATTAGTCAGAGTTGGACAATTTCTGTTTAATAAGTTCACACACACAACACACACATGCACACCCATACAAGTGCACCCGCGCACACACACACTCACACACACACACACACACACACAGGCCATGGCCAGACAGTGCTTGTAATACAAAGTGCTCTCACGTAACAATGGCAGTCGTTGACTTTGATAGAGCTTGCCTCCTTTTTTTTAATCATCAGAAAAGGGAACTTGCAGAAATTATACTGTGTGTCGGTATTCTGGCTTTTAAATAAATTGACAAGCTGCACACGCAGGGAAACGTGCCTCGATATGATTAAATATTTCTAACGAAGTTCTGTATACACAGGGCACTGAAAAATAACATGAATTTCGTTTTCCAGTGCCTGTGGACAAAAGGGACAAAGTTGTTTAGCAGAGTTTTCCGAAAAGCTGAACTTATGCGCATTAATTTCCGTTAACCCAATCCTAAATTTTGCGAACGTTCTCAGATAATTACTAGCATGCAGAGAGTCAATATATTTTTCACGCTCGAGACAAGTTTTAAAGCAGTTGTACAACTGAAAATGCGCACTATTTTCCTAATGAGAAAACCGTTATTGCCCAAAACAATCTCTCATCCTTGTTTTAAATTAACGAATGAATTGTTTGTCATTTCCGACTTGACCAAACAGCCAAACAAACACCCAAAGCCTTTGCAACATAGCAAGTTCTTCACATTGGTAACCCAAGATCATTTACCACTGTCATGTAGTTGCAGCAACATATCGTACGTCATACGAGAGAAGCGTGATGTTGGTTGTTTAAGAAGTCTGAACCAAAACATGATACACTTCGCTGTATCCACGTATAGTGGGTAGCGGCCCAGCTCACCCTACACTAGAGTGTTCGGAGCTTTTGATGAAACTCCCAGTACCTTTTCGCATGCCATCAAGTGAACTTTTCCCACCGCTTCAATGTTTGGAGAACCCCAGATCTCGGCATTGGGGCAATTTGTGTGTCAATAAGCTTAAAGAAAATTACGGACGAGTTACAATTCATCCTTCTTAAAGCATTGAAAATTTCGATAGCACCGCGCTTTGCTCTGGGTTCCAACTCCCTCAAGGCTACACTGAAGCTAACTCTAGTTGAGAAAATCAAACCAAGGTATTTGTAAGACCCAACAACCTCTAACTACTCTTTACCATAGAACCAGGCTAGAAGAAGTAGTAGTAGGAAGAGGAGGCGGCTATATTTTATTAACGTCTACTAAAACCAAAGGTCAAGAGACAAACGGAAGAAGAAGAAGTAGTAGTAGGAGAAGGAGGAGGAGGAGGAGGAGGAGGAAGTGTAAGAAGAGAAGAAAGAGGAGGTGTATGAGTACTTTGTAAATCCTAAATACTAGCCTGTTTGAAATCCATATTCATTATTTCCATGTCTTTGATGAAAATGAAATGGACAGTGAGAGACTGGCACTGCAGTACCGCAACACCGCAAAACGAAATATCAGATTGTGACTTTCTCAGACAAAGTCCCATCAGAAACATCCTCAATGTAAATGGTAAAAATGTCCTTAGACTTGGACATCATTTAGTGTACTGCGACATCAGACTGGGTACAGGTCAGTAGTACAATGCTCGCCGGTGACGGGCCAGAGTTTCCTGAATGATTCTTTGTATGGTGGTTCGCTCGTCCTCCTTCTTTTACCCCATGCACCCGTGACACCTCATCGGCATGTAAAAGAACCCGGATGTTGTTTATAAAGGACAAGCGTGAGGCTCTGCTAAACAATCCGGCGTAACACCCCGATCTGACCCCCACCTGAAACTGTCCCCCGGGGGACATTAGGTATCACCAATCGGTCCCCCGGGAAACAGTCCGGGACACCAACTTCTTCCCCAAGGAGACCAACTGGGATGTCCCCCACGTACTGCATATGTCCCCCACTACACTCTAAAATCGTCCCCATCCCAAAAGGTCCTCCACCTGTTTTTCACCCTTCCGGCACCCATTCCCCGTCTAAGTGTGCTTTTGCATGAGACGTTCGTTGCTTTATCTGTTTTCTGGCTATGCGTTTACAATCCAATTATTCACTTTTAAAAAAAGTAGAAAACTAGAGTTGCCACTGGATGTCCACCTAGACGTTTTTGATAAAGGCATTACGCAATTGTATTGTATAACTGCGAGGTATGGGCTCATTAAAATATGAAAATGTGTGATAAATTGCAATAAAATTGGTTGAAAATAATACTTAATGTGACTACTAGCACGCCGACCTGCATGGTTTTGGGTGAACGTGGTTCTTTCCCTGTTTTCTTAGCAGGTCGCTTTGTTTTTGGCGTAAACTGTGTTGATTGCTGTGACGACTGCACTAAAATTTCACTGCTTATGTTTGGTCCGTGTTCGTATTTGTTTTTGTTTTTACTCCGAGTACGAACTATCTTAGTTAGCTACTGTTCGTTCTTCACTAAACGATCTTGGCCTGTCCTTTATATTAACGCACGGTTGTATTTTTTCTTTGAATTATTTCAAGACTTTGGTCACACAGCACTTCAGAGACCAGTTTCTGCAAACATGGCGTCATAACTGACCATACAAGTTGTATTACATATAGAATTCTTAAGGATACGTTTTGCGTTTAGTGCATGTATAGCCCTTATTGAGAAGAAACCTGTAAAAATTCAGACTCAGCTGTAACAAATTGCCAATTCAAACCCAGAGATAATCTGAAAATTCCGAGATAATAAAGGTTGTGTACTTTGTATGATCTAGATCAAATAGGCGATGAATATCATTATCTTTTTAACTGTACTAATCCCCTCATAAAGGACAACCGATTTTCCCTATTACCCCAATATTTTAAGAATACCGGATTGTTTACAATGTATAAAAATTCATGACTTAAAAATAAAAAATTGTGCTAATAAGTTGATGACGTTTTATTACAATTATATTTTCACTTTTTGAATAATGCCGCATTGCCTTTTTTTTTCTTCTTTTTGAATCTCATAAATTTTGTTTGATGGTCAAGTGTGTGTGTGTGTGTGTCTGTGTGTGTGTGTCTGTATGTCTGTGGGTGTGTGTGGCTGGGTGGGTGGGTGTGTACTTGCTGGAATGTACTTCCACCATTTCTTTGTTTTCCATGATTACATTTTTCCCCCGCAATATGTATGCTGTTCTTTTGTCTTTTTTTCCCCATTAGGCTATTCTACTTGTTTCAAATGAGGACTGCTGTGCAAACGGGTGCCACTAATAGTTGGTCTGTTGCTTCATGCCCACCCACCCCCCATGCCCACCCTCTACTCCCCTTCCCGTGGGCGTGCCGGGGGTTTCTGTATAAATAGTATCCCCATCTTCTGGAAATGTAGTGCTTTAAATTCCCACTGTCGCTAGTTTCCTACTCTGTTCTATCAATCTGCTATACTATCTTCTTCGTTAGACCAGTCACCTACCTTTTTTCTTCATAACTCTTCCGGGATAAAGCTCCTCATTTGTGTGTGAGGTCTTTTGAATCAGCTTGGGGATATTGGACGCTTTTTGCCAAATCGTCACTGGGGCTTCCGATGATAATATTTGACAATGTAGGCATTTTATATGTATGTGTTTTGGTGATATTTTATAATGATGTTTGTATTCTATTTTGTTTTTGGAAATGGGCGTTCGATAAATTAGAGTATAGCCTCAGCGTACCCTGCATGGGATGCCTTTATTGTAAAGTGACCAGCTGGTGGAGTGCCTTAAGTGTTACCACTGGGGTTGTTTCGGCAGATCTTTTATGCCGATCAAGGGTGAGTCCTCTTTCAGCCAAGTTGTGGTCTTGATTTTGTGGTCCTGATTCGGCTCTTTGCAGTCCGCGGGACTCCGTAAGCAATGAATAATTAATTAACTAACTGCTTCATGCCGAGCCATTGTTATTTGCTTTTGTATCATTTAATATGTAGCTAGTTCTATTGCACGCCATATACTGAATGCTCTTTGCGTTATTCAATACTGTTCTTGCTGTTAATAGTATATTGTGTACCTCCAACACCCCAACCCCACTCCTCCCTTGTGTGGTTATATCTCCCCCCCCCCTCCCACACCTCCTGGCTAGGATCCTTGTTCAATATTTTGATTACTTTTTGTAAGTGTAATAAAAGGGCAAAGTTCAAGTTCATAGTATACATCTTCCTTTTGGTCCCAGTAATGAGTTCACTGAAAATGGGTTAGATTGACTAAAGAAACGGTAATATGAACTAACATTTCATTGATGTTCCATACTCTTGGATGTTTACAGTTTGATTGAGGTGAACCTTGGCATGCTGGTTTCATTCAAAGACGTGTCGATGCACAGTGTAACATCAATTCCTTGGCTGTCCCTGAAGGCCCGCAATGCCCTGTGGGTTCGGGCACTGAACAGAACAGACGCAACGTTTCCCGGCGTATCGTAGGAGGCGACTAACAGGGGTGATGTCAGCACGGCATCACTGGGCGAAAGTCTTCTACACAGAAGTCACCGGCCAGGACGGAGGAATCTCAAGTTACTACAGGTTCAACGACCACGTGCTCGAAGCCAAGGCGAGCCACACTGTATTCGTGGATTTCGGCTGTGGCCAACAGCCTGGAGAGGATTGGGGCCTGCCAAGTCTTTCTTGCCCAAGACACACTGCATGATGAAAAGAACCGCTCACTCCATACCGGATCGGTCGACGCCCGGGTCACCAAGGAACCCGCCTTCTGTTGGCTACCAGGACGGAAGTAATAAGTGTGCTACTGATGGACAACTTAGCAAGATCCGCACGAGAAACAACATCATCGTTAGAAGAACTGGCCCACAAGCTGGACCACTATCGATGGAACATTTTAGGTATCAGCGAACTGCGCTGGAAAGGCCTAGGTGAAACAACGACCGACAAAGGCTACAAGTTTTATTTCAGCTGGAGAGATGACAAGCTAGAACACGGCGTTGGATTCTTGGTCCACAAAAACATTCTAGCCACTGTCATGGGTTGCCGCCCAGTCTCCAGTAGACTCATTACAATCAGTCTGAGAGCAGCCCCTTTCAACATCACCCAAGACTGTGCCCCAACATCAGACTATGACGATAGCGAAGTGGAGGATTTTTTTCTTTGAAAATCTGCATGCTCTCCTTGACCAAGTGCCGAAGAAGGACATAGTCATAGTTTAAGGCGACTGGAATGTCAAGGTTGGCCAAGATGCGCACCACAACCGAGGAAGACACATGTGGACCCCATTGCAAATACGAGACAAATGACAGGGTTCTGAGACTCTTGGAGTTTGACAGATACAACAATCTGATACTGGCAAATACGCTTAGTCTCCACACAAAATCCAGAGGATGAACATGGCACAGTCTCGGCGGGAAGCATCACAACCAGATCGACCACATCATGGTCAAAAAACGCTTCAGATCAAGCATCAACATTGGCAGTACACGCACTTTTCCAGGAGCAGACATCGGAAGTGACTACGATCTTGTGAGGATGTCTTTCCGGCTCCACTTGAAGAGAGTAAACACAGCAAAATGCACTAGACTGAAGTTCGACCTGAACAAACTGCAAGACTCGGAGGTGGTAGAAATATTCCAAGCCCAATTGGAGGAATATTTGCACCATTGCTCTTTTATGGACCTGTTGATGTATGTTACACTCGAATGTTGTTTTTCTATCAGTATTTGATTCAGCCCCAATGCTTGAATCCTGAGAGGTGTAACTCAGATTCGTTTATCCACGCAACCCGTTCAATCATCAACAAGGCTGGAGTCGTCGTATGTAGTTTTCCAACTTTATTCAGTGAACATCAACAACTGCATACAAAGGCTCAATAACTTTTTCACTTTACAATCCTCTACAATTTTCAACTATCAACCACCTTTTGAAACAGTGCGGCACTACATATATAGTCTCTCTACACTCCAGAAAGGGCGAGAATACCCCAGCATGATACACCACAACCAATCAGAACAGACTTCGTCATCACTGTCTCACGTCATACAACCTTATTTGGGATGGAAGCTTCTTTAGTTACCACTAGAATTATCCATACGCTTCGATCGATAGTAAACAACCGACTCTAGAAAATTCTCAAATAATATCGACCAACTAAAACCACAAACGTTATACAAAGCTTCTTCTAATAACAACGCAAAATCAAATCAAGGATAAATACACTCTGTTATTGCATGCTTAGCAAAACAAAACGATCGCATCTTTCGTGCGCGTCACACACGAACTGTCGTGCGCGTTTCAACGTAACAATGTAAATGTCCACACCATGACCACCATCTTCAACTCAGCTGTGACGGATGCCGCCACTGAGATCCTTGGCAAGCACCGCCCAAAGAAGAAACCGTGGATCCCACCTGAACTTTTGGACCTGTGTGATAAACGAAGATAGATGAAAAAGAAAAAGAACACCTCACAGGGAGTTGATGCCTACCGAAAGATCAACAATGACATCCGAAAAGGCATGCGCACAGCAAAGGAGAACTTTATAGAAAAAGAGAACAGTCTGAACAAGAACAACAGCAGGAAGGCCTACCAGACTGTGAAGCGGCTGACAGTGTTAAACAGCCCAAGGTCTCCACGATCCAAAGCAAGTCTGGCATATGCCTTACAGAACAAGAAGTCTTGGAGAGATGGACCGAGTATTGCACTGACCTTTACAAACACACACAAAATTGAGACGCGTCAGTTCTAGCATGTCCCTAGAACGGGGAAGAAGAAGAAATCCTCCCAATTCCTGAGAAGTTAAGGCAGCAGTGCAATCGCTGAGGAAATTGAAGTCAGCGGGAGTGGACAACATCCTGCGGAATTGCGTCAAGCAGGATGAGAAGCGATGATTGACGCCCTCACCATTATCTGTAACAACATCTAGCAGAGTGAGAAGTGGCCTACACCAAGGACTCAGTCGCTTGTTATCACTCTTCCAAAGAAAGGTAACCTTCAGGAATGTGCAAAGTACCACACCATCAGCCATCAGCCATCTCAGCAAGGTCCTCCTGAAAATAATACTCAGTAGGTTGAAACCCCAAGCTGATCAAATCATAGCTGAAGAACAAGCAGGATTCAGGGCAGGGCGAAATACCACTGAACAGATTTTTAACCTCAGAATAATCTTGCGAGAAATACCTATAGCACCAACATCTATATCATGTGTTCGTAGACTTCAAGAAAGCGTTTGACCGAGTTTGGCATGCAGCTGTGTGGGCAATTATGAGAGTGTACAACATCAGCCCTAAAATTATTGAAGTCATCAAAAACCTGTATGACAAGGCTATCAGTGGAGTCCTCCATAACAGCGCCACCGGAAACTGGATCAGATCAAAAATCGTTGTGCGTCAAGGATGCCTACTCTCTCCAACACTCTTCAACATCTTCCTAGAGCGCATCATGTCAGATGTCCTTGCTGATCATGAAGGCACAGTCATCATAAGGGATAGAGCAATCTCCAACCTTCGTTTTGCGGATGCCATTGATGGATTGGCTGGAGAGGAAAACGAACTTGAACAGCTAGTACAGAGGCTTGACACCACTCCAGAGCCTATGGAATGGAAATAAGTGCAGAGAAGACCAAAATGATGACCAACAACACCAATAACATCAACACGGACATTAAAGTCCAAGGTCAATCCCTCAACACAGTGCATAGCTTCAAATATTTAGGAGCCATTGTATCAGACAATGGGTCCCGACAGGAAGTCATCTTCAGGATCGCACAAACAACTGCTTCCCTGGCAAGGTTGAAACCCATTTGGAAAGACAAGACCATCATTCTACATTCCAAGGTAAAGCTGCCGCGCTCTCTTGTCATCTCCATCTTCCTATACGCTTGCGAAACATGGACCCTCACAGCAGATCTACAAGGAAGAATACAAAGCCTGGAGATAAGGTGCTACAGAAGACTTCTGGGCATTTCCTATACCCAGCACATCACCAACGACGAAGTCCGACAGACCATCACACATGCCATTGGACAACACGATGACCTGCTCGCAGTGGTGAAAAAACGGAAACTCCGATGGTATGGCCCCATAAGAAGAGCATCAGGGCTTGTAAAGACCATCCTGCAAGGCACGGTGCAAGGAGGCAGAAGAAGAGGGAGACAGAAAAAGGTGGGAGGACAACATTCGAGAATTTGACTTGCTTGACACTGAGCGAAGCCATGAGAGTTGCTGAGGACAGAGAAAGATGGCGTACGCTGGTTAAACGATCATCTGTGGTGCCCCAACGACCTCCGCGTTATGGGATAGGATAGGATAGGATAGGATAGGATAGGAAAGGACTGCAGCCGCTGTGCAGCGTTACCAACTATAAAGTAGAACATCTCCACTGTTTATGGTTCTATAGAGCGTAATCTTTGTACGCATCTTCCTTTAGGTCCCAGCTATGTGTACACAGAGATTTACAATGCACGAGAATGAAATAGAAATCAGTGTTCATGTTTGAAATCTTTTGAAATCTGCATCCAGTACCATGATTGAAGGAAGGGAAGACACCGTAGTGCCCCGAGAAAACTCTCGGTGCCCTTAAAAGTGTCGTTCCTCAGTCAGTTAAGTTCGACCCAGGCGGGGTTGGAACCCGCAACCTTCAGCCTATAAAACCAGCTCACTATTCACCGAGCTACAAGACACCTCTGCTAAAGCTTGTTTACCGCTCAGGTTGGTGGCTGTTGCGACGGCCATGTTTTTTGACACTGTTTAATTGCCTATAATGTTCAAATTCGTGTTGATTCAAAACTCTATAGTGTAGACCTTAGAGAGATGGAGTGAAAAATAGAAACAGACGCACACACACACACACACCCAAACCCACGCACACACACATATACACAAACGCGCACGCTCTCATACACACAGTTAATTATTTAAATTATTTAAATACGAAATATGAAAAATATTTTAAAATATGATTGAGTGTGTATCTGAATTACCTCTGACGTTATCCCCAAAGGTATTGCTTTTTACTGGTAAGACACAACTGAAATAGCATCAAAAATACATCCATAATAATGAACTAAAATCATTGAAAAAAAAAGGGTTATGTTGTCATGGTCTGGGGATCATGTACCGTAACAGACTTTAACTGTCCAGGCGGGATTAGTTTAGTTCGAACGCTAATGACAGGTCGCACGCTTTGACCTAAAGTGTCGTCCTGTTTTGAACTCCGCTCGCTTCATGTCCCCCCCCCCCTCCCCTCACCCCATCCCAACCCTATTTCCATCCCAAGCACATACCTCTACAATCTCTCTCTCTCTTTTTCTTTACCCCTCTCTCTCTACCCTTTTCTCTCTCCCTCCCTCCCTCTCTCTCCCCCTACCTCCCTCTCTCTCTCCCTACCTCCCTCTCTCTCTCCCTACTTCCCTCTCTCTCTCCCTCCCTCCGTCTCTCTCCCTACCTCCCTCTCTCTCCCTACCTCCCTCTCTCTCTATCTCTTAAAAAATAAAATAGTAAAATAAAATAGTCACCATTCTTGCTCCACTGCATTAGCTCTTTTAACTAACAAATGGCTTTCTGCTATGAATAACTCTACGTTGTCAGGAGCTGCTTTTCTAGATCTTTCCAAAGCGTTTGATCTCGGTAATCACTACATACTGCTCCAAAAGCTTGAACTGTATCCCAATAGCTCTGTTTCCTTGGATATTTTTCATTCATATCTTAGTCAGCGAACGCAATTCGTACATGTCCGTGGTAAAAATTTCTCTGTAGGCCAAATCAAGCGTGGGGTTCCTCAAGGATCTGTTTTAGGTCCTGTTTTATTTTGTGTTTATATTAACGACTTACCTTTACATCTCGCAGATAATTCTGTTGAGTGTCATATGTTAGCCGACGATACAACATTACGAAATCAAAGCAGTAACATAGCTGAAATTCAGCAATCTCTACAATGTGCCCTTAACAGTGTTGCTGACTGGTGCAGTTTAAACCATATGTCACTGAATCCAGCTAAATCAAAAGCTATGTTAATAACAACTAGACAAAAGCATCAGCGGGCTCCGCTTTCTCTTGATTTAGTAGTGAATGGAAAAAATATCAAACAGGTTGAAAGTCATAAACTTTTAGGCGTTATCATAGATAACAAACTCAGTTGGCATTCACAAATTGAACATCTTTGTAAAACTCTCTCAACAAAATTATTTATGTTGTCTAAGCTTCAATCTATCATAACTGCAGATGCTAAAAAACTTTTTTATAATGCTCATATCAAACCTCACATTGATTATGCATCAACAATATGGGACGGCTGCAGTGAAGCCTTGTTAAAAAAAATTAATTCTATTCACCGCAGAGCTGCAAAATTAGTTATCCCCAACGCTTCCATCACAACTGATTCAAATCAAAACAAACACCTAAATTACAATAAAGCCGTTTTAATGTATAAAATAATTAACAATAGAGCTCCTGCTTATTTGAAAGCACTTTTTAGCAAGTCATCATCTCGTTATTCATCTTCACGACATAATTTAACATTTCCAAGACCACGCTTAGACATATTTAAAACATCTCTGTCCTATTCTGGTCCAAGCGTGTGGAATTCTCTACCAGAAGAGGTCAAGAAAAGTAAATCATTACCATCTTTTAAAACAAGGCTCCATAAATATTTAAGCTCCCTTTTCTCTTAATATTTAAGATGATTGTATACCTCTTTGTTCTTTCCTACCCTGCCACAATTTAAGTTACTAAGAAGGTGTGAATTTACATGTGTGTGTGTGTGTGCGTGTGTGGGGGTGTGCTTGTGTGTGCGGAGGGAGGAGGAGATGGATGTGGAGGGGAAGAAGGGTGGGAGTATGTGTATTAAAATGCATTAATTTGCTTAGTGATTTGTTACTGTCGTTAAGGAATATGTTTGTTTCAAATTATTTTATGTTAATTATTTTGTTTGTTTTGCATTGTTTATTAAGGACTAGCTGTAAGACAGATCCAAAGGACCTAATGCTATTATCCTATTAAAGGTTTCGACTTCGACTTCTCTCTCTCTCTCTCTCTCTCTCTCTCTCTCTCTCTCTCTCTCTCTCTCTCTCTCTCTCTCTCTCTCTTGATGTATTCACCTGAGGAACGAACTCCTTGTGGCGTCTGCCTTAAGGTCTGAGAAAATGTAGGTGGAATTACTGGCGATTGTGGAAAAGCATTTCATCCCCACTGAGATAGAAAGTGAATGTTCCTTGAAGTCGTGATATTTGTTTGAACTACTTACGGTCCTCCATCGCCTTGATATATTCATATACAGACGACCTTTCAGCCCATAGTTCACATTGGCGTTTCCTTTTTAGACTCTGTCTGTTTTACTGGCTGTCTTCTTCTTTGCTTTCTCTGTCTGTCTGTCTGTCTGTATCTCTTTCTTCCTCTCTCGCTTCCTCTTTCTCTCTTTCTCTCTCTCTTTTTCCTCTCTCCTTCTCTCTCTCCCTCTCTCTCTCTGTCTCTCTCTCTCGTTGGGATCAACGACTGTTAGCATGGCCATTTTCTGGGCAATCATACATGGACTAAGACCATTGCAGGGGCCCGACTTTTTTTTCTCCAAAAGTCCGTCTCATGCTATCTTTCATCCTCCCACATGGACAAGGACATGCACATATCAGGTCCTGCATCATTAGCTCCAACTCCTCCCTAAAGCAAGTTTGTCAGCAACTAGCCATTGATCTCGTAAACAACGACTTCATGTTTCACACAACAGCAGGCAGAGTGAAATCAGGCTGGTTGAGGGATGACATTCATCTGAACACTAGAGGTAGCAGTGGTTTGGCACTTAACATCGAACGCTGCTACTCTGGAGCTGTGAGTGCAGAGAAGCAGGCCCAGCCCCGTTGCGTCAGCCCTTCTGGACCACAGAACCACTGCAACACTCAACAGATGAATGCCCGT